>JACEEZ010016131.1:0-96639 GCA_016584305.1 Chionoecetes opilio | reverse complement strand
TTGCGCGAAATGGCGATAGTGTGTGCTGTTCGGTGCGTGGTAAATGTACATCACACTAGCAGAGTCATCAAAACGCAGACGATAGTGTGTGTGGGCTATCTGCGAGTGGAGTTGCGGAACGGCTCCCGCCAGTCTTGGCGGCAGTTTCATTCCAACATTCGTCTTGGAAGACACATGAGTATTTTTCAGGGTATTTTTTAGGAAAAAAAGTGCATCTTATAAGCCGTAAATACGGTAACTATAATTGTTTAAAGAAAAGTCTGTCACGGTTAAGGAATCATTGGATAAATATGAAAAGGCTTACTTTTATGAAGTTGAATTAAGAGAAGCTGGGGATAAGGAAAAATTCACCATTGTGTGTGTGACCAAGTATGAGTCACCACGTGTGTCTGCGTTTCACCTTAAATAAGGGTGATTTAAAAGTATTGAGGTGGCGGGGTAGCCAGTGACGGGGAAACATTCTTGCCGCGGCCACCCTGAACGACTAACGGAAAAAGTGTTCGTGTGACACGATCTTAAACCCCTACGCGGCGGGTTACGTACTCATACATCCTGAGTAGGGTGGGCGAGCTAGGCTTGTGACGTACTGGTACGTCGTTAAGATTTTGGCCCAATTTTGGTCTCTACAGCAACCTCTTGTTGTGTAGATATGAATCACAGTAAATGGGAGTAGGTTCCGCCACACATATCGTGTCTATGTTGAAATATGTGGTATTACTTGTCCCGACACGTGCATTATAGCGCAGTCCTCGGTCAACCCGAAAGCTGGTGTGAGGCGAGGGTATTATCTTTTCGCGACATGGATGTGCTACACCTTCTTAATTTTCGCCTGATCTTGACCTCTACAGTACCCTCCAGCTGTGTAAGGATACTATACACTCCGCACGATAAGCCTCAGTTTGTCCTGAGGAGCCAACATCTATAGACACAGAATGTCTTCTTCCGACAGCCTTTCTACTGAGCAGTTTCCACCATCCAAGCGACGCCTAATTTCTACGCCTCTGAAAACATTGAGTGAACGTGCTATTGGGAGACAATTAGACTTCTTTGATTCGTCATTCGAGTCCGTCTGCGCTGAAAGCGACAGCGTTGTGAGCATTATTGGCTTTGAAGACACTCTGCACATTATAATGAACTAAATATATCTTTACTGATGTTTGTTTTCCTACATACCGTGAATAGGAGAAACGAGAGGAACAAGGAAAGATAAAAAGAGTGGAAATGAAATGAAGGAAAGGTTGGTGATAAGTGACACTAGTGAAAGTGGAAGTGATAAATGGCAAGATAAGACGATAAGGAAGAAGGGGAACATAATATCTACGTCTCCAGCTACAACTACCACTACTACTACTATTACTATTTCTACCACTACTAAAAATAATAACGGAAATAACATATGATAATGATGGTAATAATGATAGGAATAAAAATAATAATCATTAAAAAAATAAAAAATAATAACGAAAATAGTAATAATATTTATAATAATGATAATAATAATAATAAAAATATTAATTATTATTATTATAATGATAATAAGAATGATAAGAGTATGAATGAAATGATCAGTTACTAAATCATTATAGTGTATTATATACAGCAATAATTACTACTACGTCCTCCTACTACAACTATTACTACTATTACTACAACTATCACTACCACTACTACGTACTACTACTACATATTCTACTACTACTACTAGTAATAATAATGATGATATTAATGATAATGATAATGCAATGAACAGTTACTAGAATCAATACAATGTATTGATTTTTAAGCCTAGAAAGAAAAGCCAAAGTCTTGACCGTATGCAAACGTTCGAACGGAGGTTAGCTCAGACAGCCTCGAGAGACGCGGAAAATACTTCACTTCATCACCTCACTGTGAAGCATCCAGAGTACCTAGAAAGTTAATTATTCTTGCATAACGTAGATGAAAGATGAAGCTAAACAATGATTTTTTTTGTTTCTGGATAGCTTCAGTAGTTATTTTACAACTTGTCGTTGAAAAGAGACAATTTAGAACAGATATTCCCGACTGGTGTGCACAGCGAGGTAAAATGTCACCCGCCGTGTAAGGGTTAAAGGTCGTGTTACACGTCTTGTTGGCTTGTGATTGGTCGAGAAGTTTTAGAAACAGTTTGTCATTGGCTGGTGACTGATGACAAGTTTGATGACGTCATTACTCGCCCTAGCCAGTCAGGGCCTTCCTTACCGTTTACTACCTACCGAAGGAGGTTTGCTGGATACGGTAGTAAGGGCAGGTAGTATCTAGGTCAGGGGTTCTCAACCTGGGGTACGCGTACCCCCAGGGGTAAGTGAGAGGAATTTTGGAGGTACGTGACAGATTTCTAAAAATACTTCAGTTTTGAATAAATGCAAACCTATTTTTAGAAAGTGGCTTACACGTGCTAGGCTAGATGTGTCCTCCACTAGAACTAGGACACTAGGTGACAACGTTAACAAGGAAACTCTTGGAGTTATGTCATTTGAGAGAAAGCTCTCTTGGACTACACTTCCCACACAAATTTGCACGCCTTGCCTACACGAGGTATATAAAAGACTCAGACTTTAAAGAAAAGTTTTTATTTTGTCACCCTCTGGAATCTACAATGACGGGAGAAGACATCTTTGAAGTTTTGTCCAGCTTTTTTGAAAAAGAAGGGCTTTCTTTGGCAAATATGGTGGGATGTACAACAGATGGTGCCCCTGCAATGATAGGCTATCGGTCTGGATTCCAATTTCTGAAAACAGCCAACCCCAACGCAAGCAAGATGCATTGTATGATTCACTGCTATGCATTAGCTGTGAAGACCCTACCTCCAGACCTCAAAACCGTACTTGACGATGTTGTAGCCATGGTCAATTTTATTAAAAACAATCCGTTGAACACAAAGATGCTGCGTCTTTTGTGTCAGGAACTTAATGCTGAGGAAGAGTCAATCCTTTTTCATACAGAAGTAAGATGGCTATCGACGGGTAACGTAGTGGCTCGAGTTGCGACATTAAAGGAGGAGCTGAAAGAATTCTTTGACAGGAATGAGAAAGAAAAAACAAAGAAGTTTGTCAACAAGCTGTCAGATAACAGGTGGATCACGATTGATTGATTGATTAATTATAGTTTTAAGGTGCCGCAACTGCGGGGTTATTGACGCCTGCTTACATAAGATACATGAAAAGTAAAACTAAAAAAACAAAATTTTAGATACAGGGAGGTCCCGAAGATACGAGCAGTTAGGTTCCACCTGGCATACTCGTAAAGCGAAATCTCGTATGACGAAACATATAACTAACTAGCCGCAAAGCCGCCCTCCGGGCGGACTTTTTGGCTAGCTCCTGCGTTGGGCTATTGTTGGGCCTTCGGCCCACCACCTATGTTTGGTGGGCCCACCACCTGTGTTTGGTGGGCCTTCGGCCCACCAAACACAGACTCTCCAGATAGCCCCTTCTAGCTTTCCTGAAATCATGGATGTAGAAATGTATGTATTAACGCCAACCTATTCACATCACCCCCAACCCATTCACTCACCCATTACCCATCACCCCCCACCCATTCACTCACCCATTACCCACCACCCCCCACCCATTCACTCACCCATTATCCATCACCACACACCCATTACCCATCACCCCCCATCTATTCCCTCACCCATCACCCATCACCCCCACCCATTCACTCACCCATCACCCCACCCATTACCCATCACCCTACATCAAGGTTTCCTCAATTCTTGCAACCCACTTTTTTTTCACAATTCTCGCTAATAGGCTGCTAAAAAGGAAAAAAAAAAAAAAAGTGATCGGATCATCTCATAAATGGGCTTAAAACCTTCCCCTGCTCGAGCCGGTTCCAAAAATGTGCCATATGAGGGGATTCCGCCAAAGGGGGCGGCACCTGGAGCGGACACACACACACACACACACACACACACACACACACACACACACACACACAGACACACTTTCGCTTATATTATTATAGATGATAAAATATAGGTTTGGTTCCAGGACCCCATCAATTAAAAAAAAAAAAAAAAAAAAATATGTCATGTTTTTCAAGCTAAAATAAACTATAGCAAACACAACAAACACACAGCGTCTATATTACCCACACTGTACTACCTATTCTGTAGAAAAAGCATTCTGAAAGAGAAAATAGCACACAAAATAACATAGCTGCACATTAATTAAACATAAAACATGCATAACAAGCAAAAAAGACGTTGTAATGTATGGGACGCCACGTGATACAAGAGAAGGTAGTGTAGCGTTTCCAAGGTTGCGGCCCCACACCTGCTAATTACCCCTAAATGTCAGGCTGCGCCATATGCTTAATTACCCTTCAGGTCATGCCTTGCTAGGGGTGACCTGACTGCGGTCCCAAGGTGGCAAACCTGCTAATTACCCCTAAATGTCAGGTCGCACCATATGCTTAATTACCCTTCAGGTCATAGCTTGCCAGGGGTGACCTCACTGGGGTCAACCAAATCCCCCTTTGTCCAGCCCAGGAGTGGTAGGGCGCGCATTTTGAGCTTGATAATTTTACTCACCCCAGTCTGAATGTCATATCATTGGATTTTCGATCTCGTATATTGAAAATAGACCCTAATTTACACATCTCGTATCATCGGATTCTCGTATACCGAATGCTCGTATAACGGGACCTCCCTGTAGAATAAAAATATTGAAAATAACGAAATACATAAAAGAACAAGAGTACATTAAAAACAATAATAAGTGAATATTAAGAACATCATAACTTGTTGAGAAGGCCAGCCTTCTCAATAAAGGTATGGACTTCATGTCCCGGAGAGAAACACCTCTCTCCCAATGCCAGGGAGAGACGGTAAGCACCGTCCGACCCGCGACACCGGGACAAAAATTGCACACGTAGGTCCCCAAGACTGGGACACTCGACCAGCAAGTGCCGCACAGTTAAGGGGACCAAACAATCATCACAGTAAGGAGGGTGGCCCCCCTCCATGAGGAACCCATGAGTATATAGAGTGTGACCAATACGCAATTGTGCCAAGGCAGTCTCCCTTCTCCGGGAGAGACCGCTAATTTTTGGTATTCGGTACCCGTGATGGTGGCCATCTTGGATTACGGCAAATTTGGGGTACTAGCAGTGAGCAGATCAGGGTAGATTTTTTATCCTGGCTAGTAGACCTAATTTCCTGTCAAAATCTGTTGAGAAACAAAATAAAGCAATTTTGTCCAAACTCTGCTATTTAATTACTGGACCTGTGCTAGATTAAAAACAAGTTAAGTTCACATCTGGCAGTCAAAGATGACATAAGAATGGCTCTTTCAGAGACTGTGCCAAGGATTGACTTGTTGGTAGCAAAGAAACAGGCCCAACCATCTCACTGAATTAGTATATATTTTCATGCAAGTCATACACAGTAACTTCTCTATGAGTGAGTAACTAGTAACACTAGCTACAAGTAACTAGTTACTAGAAACACTAGCTGCAAGTAACTAGTTATTGGTAGCACTAGCTCACAGTCACACAGACTTGAAAAATACGTTTACTTTAGTTCTATTCTAGTTTTTTGTAATGCTAATCACACACAGTAACTTCCCTGCATGTGAGTAAGTACTAGTTACTAAACTATTGTAAGACTTAACAATCAGCACTAGTTTACAATCAGTGGAACACATTGCCTACTTTAGTTTTTTTTTAATGCTAGTGACGTTAGTCACGCACACAGTCATTTCCCATGAGTAACTAGTTATAAACTGTAAATAGCACCACTAACTGATATTCACAGTTATTGAAAAATGTGTCTGCTTTAGTTCTATTTCATTATTTTTATGCTATTTACACACACGGTGACTTACCTATCACCGTTACTAGTTACAAGCTGCAACATATCTGCAAGCAGCACTAGTTCACTGTCACAATGATTGAAAACTGCCTGCTGTGGTTATATTTTAGTAAATGTATTGCTCATAGTGACATAGTCACATTGATTGAAAAGTTTGTCTGCTCTACATTTATAACCAATTTAACTTTATAAACTAAGTCATAAACCATGCATTTCTTTTACCCTTCTTGATGCTGCATTCTGAGTAAGGGTACGTGACCAATACTGAAGACCTCAAGGGTACATAAGATTAAAAAGGTTGAGAACCCCTGATCTAGGTGGTGGGAGAGCGGGTGGTAGCTGGAGATACCACCTCCGTTGCTGGATCTAGGCCCAAGGCTCAATGGCCTCAGATCACTTGCCAATACAACATTAGAACACAACAAAGAAACCACAATTACAGTATACAAACTTCAGTGATGGATCATGAAAGCTCTGCCTGGCTGCCTGGGCCTCTGACCTCACATCTGACACCCTACCTACCCTAACCCTAGCCTAAATAAATAATAAAAAAAAAAAATAAGAAGAAACTGTACAGTAAACCCTTCATGTTCGCTGGGGTTTGGATACAGAGACACCTGCGAGTATCGTAAATCCGCGAGCATGACATTCGTTAGCCCTCCCGCCCTGAAAATAGCCTTACGGTGTAAAGAAAATGGACTTTGTTGCTTGAATGATAATGATAATTGGATGCAAATAATGCAAAATAGTATAAACTGTATATTACAGGTGTATTAATGATTAGTAATAGGGTACACTACTGTATAAATGTAAACAATCGGTACCGATCGATAGTTAATAGTCCAGGCAATCTAATCCCAAAAATGGCCAAACCTCGAACAAATTGCAACATAAATTATTCTTGCTGCAATCACCTTAGAAAACCGTCCCATTTAACATACTAAAAGTCCATGGGAATCCAAGTGGTGGAACATTGTCAAAACTTAGTAGATTCCTACCTATGTCCAAGGCAAGAATACACAGTACAATAAACCCTTCATGTTCGCGGGGGTTAGGGAACAGAGACACCCGCGATTAGCGTAAATCCGCGAGCATGACATTAGTCATTCATTTACCTTTTTTTTTTTTTTTTTTTTTTTTTTTTTTTTACATCACAAGGAAACTGGCCAAGGCACAACAAAAATGGGTAACACAAAGCCCGCTTAGTTACCAGTCCCTATAAAGAATAGCGTAAGAAATAAAATAAAAACAGAGGGGTAGGCCATTTAGTTCGGAGGTGTCTTGTTACTCTTCTCTTGAAAAGATTTAAGTCATAGGAAAGTGAAAAATAGAAACAGGAAGAGAGTTCCAGAGTTTACCAGTGAAAGGGATGAAAGAGTAAAGATACTGATTAACTCTTGCATTAGGAAGATGGACAGAAATAGGGATGAAGAATGAGTAGAAATCTTGTGCAGCGAGGCCGCGGAGTGGGGGAGCATGCAGTTAGCAAGTTTAGAAGAGCAGTGAGCATGAAAGTAATGTAGAAGAGAGCAAGAGAAGCAACATTGCGACGGTGATTTAAAGATTGAAGACAGTCAGTCAGAGGAGAAGAGTTGATGAGACGAAAAGCTTTTGACTCAACCCTGTTTAGGAGAGCTGTATGAGTGGATCCTCCCCAAACATGTGAGACATACTCCATACATGGGCGGATAAGGCCCCTGTAGAGAAGACAAGCAATTGGGAGGGAGTAAAAAAAAAAAATATAATATACATAATAATAATAATAGTAATAATATAAAAAAAAAAAAAAAAAAAAAAAAAAAAAAAAAAAGAGGGGGTTGAAAACCCGCGAGTAATCAAATCCGCGAGCCTTAAGCCCGCGAACATGAAGGGTTTAGTGTACAGTCAAACCTCGATATAACGGACTAAAGGGGGGGAGCAGTGGTCGATTGTCCGTTATAGCGAGGGTATTTTCCCAAGGGTGGAAAAATATATGAAAAAAAGGAAAAATTGTGAAATAAATGAGAAATAATCACAAACACAACCAGACTGTGTAGCTATGTTGGGAGGTAAACAGTGACTGGCACTCCATGCTGAATTTGGTCCGCTCCGACACGTGAAATAAATGAGAAATAATCACAAACACAACCAGACCGTGTAGCTAGTCAAGCTCTAGCTCTAGGGAAAGGTAAATAAACAGATTCAGCCGTGGCTTCCAAAGGTATTGACTACTATCATGACTAATGTTCATTATTATATATATTATATGGTTGTGAAGTGCAGTTCTATACACGTGTCACTATTTAGGTCAGTGTAGCACTGCGTGTCACCTTAGATAAGGGTGATTTAGGGTGTTGAGGTGACAGGGAGACAGTAGCAGCGGCCACGCCATAGTCACTATTTTAAACAATACACACCTTCTACCACTAAATCACTAGCAACACTGGCTCCTTCCTTATATATCTTAATATGTGATACATCAAAACTCCTTAAAACCCAAGCATTCCAAAGTAAAATGAGAAAATAATACAATTATGTTGAGTTGACAATTCGAGCGGCGGTAAGCGGTCTGATATGCCATTCTTGCCCGCAAATTTGTCACGCATATGGATTCCGTTACATCCGAAGTCTGTTACATCGAGGTTTGACTGTATTGCAGTGAACCTATGAAGTGTGTAATCACATCTATTGATACAGATAAGTGTTGCCGAAGCTGGGAATCAAACAACTCTTGGGAACATTTGTTGGGTATGTCCTTGTTAGTGACAGCAAACAGATTTATATTATATCATTGTAGTGTCGTGCTTAATGTGCGAGCTTGTAGAAGACCGTAGTCGCGGACTACAACAGCGTTGCTTTCTGGTGCACACAGCCCTCGTTTTCCCGGACCTCCATTTCCCGGATATCGGATTTGCCGGAAAAAATCTGAGGTCAGGGGATATGTCAGAGTCCCGGACAAATGCCTGGGTCAGTCCATAAATCTACAAAGTTGTCTGGCGGTCCGCGCGTCTCCTGTCACCCCTGATCAGTGTCCGCGCCTCCCGCCAGGTGGCAGCATGTTCATCGGTCGTATTGTTTACATTTGGGCACACGACACTCACGGTTCACCTGCACTGCCTCCGTCAATCCCCTGACCCCCCACTGCCCCTGGTGCAGGAACGCCTCTGAGACTATTCAACACTTTCTGCTGCCTCCCGCCAGGTGGCAGCATGCTCAGCGGTCGTATTGTTTACATTTGGGCACACGACACTCAAGGTTCACCTGCACCGCCTCCGTCAGTCCCCTGACCCCACTGCCCCTGGTGCAGGAACGTCTCTGAGACTATTGAACACTTTCTGCTGCCTCCCGCCAGGTGGCAGCATGCTCAGCGGTTGTATTGTTTACATTTGGGCACACGACACTCACGGTTCACCTGCACCGCCTCCGTCACTCCCCTGACCCCCACTGCCTCTGGTGCAGGAAAGTCTCTGAGACTATTGAACACTTTCAGCTGCCTCTCGTCAGGTGGCAGCATGCTCAGCGGTCGTATTGTTTACATTTGGGCACACGACACTCACGGTTCACCTGCACAGCCTCCGTCAGTCCCCTGACCCCCACTGCCCCTGGTGCAAGAACGTCTCTGAGACTATTGAACACTTTCTGCTGCAGTGTCCGCGCTTCCACTCCCACCGTCTAGTGCTTCGCTCTCAACTCCTCGCCCTGAACGTCGCCACCTGTGACTTGCCCACCCTACTGGCGGCGGCTGCCGTCCACCCCTCCCGGCAACACGCTGTCATCCGCCTCACCTGTGCCTTCCTGAGAAAGACAGGTCAACTACAGCACCTGTGATAGCATCATAGGACATCACCAGGGCTCATAGTGTTCCCCAAGGGATCCTCGCAGCCCTAAAAACAACAACAAAGTGACATAAAAGTCTGCGGCGGGGTAGTTGATATAAGCGGTTGCAGGACAGTAAATACTAGAGTAGGATAAACGTCCGTGGGTGGGTAATGGCCTCGGACTGTTGCGATTCCCGGACTTTTGCGGTTCCCGGACCAGTGCTCCCCCCTATTAGTCCGGGAAAACGAGGGTTGTGTGTATCTATATTTATATGATTGTGGCAAGCAATGTGGCAAGTACTAAACGAGTGTCACATTTGCATTCATGCGTGCATAAGTTAGCGATTTTTTTTTATCATTATCGCTGTTATCATGATATCATTGATATCATTGTTATCATCAAATCAAACAAAGTCAACCTGCTCATTTGTGGTATATCATGCATTTCCTATTATTGTTATTTTTTTCTATCTATGCATTTCTTAATGCTTAATGTTTTTCTATTTTAGACATATTTTTTTGCTAATGTTATTCAACAAAAAAGGTGCAAGAAATGCCTTCTGTATTACATTGCTTCTTGCCTTAATTTTTATTTTTATTTTCAGGCAAGTGATCTGTACAGACTGAGCCTGTTCATGTACTTTGGCAGCAGAATGGTAGACTGCGTCTTCTGTAGCCAACCTTTGTCTAATGGTCAAGCCACATGTGTACTAGGGGCTAAAAGATGTGAAGGTGTCCATAAAACAGCAGAAGCTCGTGGTGACAACTTACATGTTCAACCTGTACAGACTTTACATCAAAAATGCAGAAAGGACTACTTGCTTGCTATCTTGTACCATTAATTTCATGCTTACTGCTCTTCTGAGCTTGCTAACTGCATGCTTACCCCCCTCCCACGGCCTTGCTGCACAAGACTTTCTACCTATTTTCATCTCTATTCTGTCTATCTTCCTAATGCAGGGGTTAACCAGAACCTTTACTGTTTTATCCCTTTTACTGGTTTACTTTGGATCTTTCTTCCTGTTTCTGTTTTTCCACCTTCCTACTACTTAAATTACTTCAAGAGAAGAGTATCAAGACACCTGCCAAACTAAATTGGACCACCCCTCTTTCCCCTTTTGGGCATCGCAACTGAAAAATAACTTTGAGCAAGCGCAATGCTTCACTACGTAAGTGCTAGTGCACAATCTGACTATTATTTAGCTTGCGCAATGTCACAAAGCGCAAGCGCAAGCCATTTACATATATTTGTGGGAATTACTGTAAAATATTGACAGATTTGACTAAATTAGTTTACTTTTATGTGTAAACACATGAGTTCAAGTTTTCAAGGGCATTGTTAACTGGTGGAAGTTCAAACTGAGGAGTGAGCGGAGGGTCAGGGAAGAGAAGGCTAAGATGTTGCCAGTTTTAATTTCATCTGCATCTCCATTTTCTCAGGACATTTTATTACTAATAATTTAATATAGATATGCAATAACATATGCAATTCTTTACAAAAATCATAAAAAAAACATATCCACAGCCCAATGAATTATTAAGCTATGGATAACTGATTTAAATAGCATGTTTTAATGATTTTCGTAAGGAACCACCTGTCCTGTGCATTGCGCATTGAGCAATCCACAGGACAGGTGTGCACCTGCCTTTTCATGTGCAAGAGCGTAATATTGTGCAAGGTCTCGTGCAGTGTTCAATGCGCAAACAGTATTCACCATAGCGCAACGGATAGCGAGTCATTACGCGCCTGCCCAGCACTACCCCTTCCTGCCATGTCTTACTATCTGTTTTACAGGGTCTGGCAGCACTGTTATTTTTTTTTTTTTTTTTTTTTTCCCCTTAGCCACAGATCCTTATGATGTAAAAAAAAAAAAAAAAAAATCATCCAGATGTTACTAATATCATCGTATATTATCAAGGAGCGAGTGAATTGCCCTTGCTAGCATTAGGATGTAGAGAAATATGATGTGAAGGCAAATATAGTACACTAGCAACCACTAGGAGCAGTTTCTGTGGCAAAAACTAGAGCAAACGTCATCCACTAAAATGTTTTAATAAATTTCCAAAAAATTCCGCGAATGTGAATCTGGTAATCTTGAAGCCGCGATATTCTGGGATCCACTGTACATACATAGTACCTATACATTTTGGTCTAGCTCTTCTCATATTTTCACACAGTCAACATGTCAGTCAGTTATCACTCCTAACATATATATTAACTTGCATAACTATTACTAGTGAATTACACCTAATTATCAAGCAAGGGTCACACGTATTATAACTTCCATACGGGATTGTGCTGTAATTAACTCAAAAGAATCAGTGTTTTTTAAAAACATTATAAACATATAATTATATATCTATGAAAGGGTAAAATTAATTTACTTTTTATCTTTCCTCCTCTTTTTCACCGTGAGACCCATGAACCCCTTCACTCTAAAAGTTGTCCGGACAAATCCCTAGTTGTCAGCATAAAGTATAGGATCAACAAAGTGATAAAAACCGAATAGAGGAAAAAGAGAAGCCCTCGGCTCGACACTACCAACATGCACCTCTCCTCTCTCCGTGGGGGCCCCATCCCTGGCTGTGCTCAAGACATTATTGTACTTTGGTTGTAATCTCTACGTTCCTTACTGGACTCTAAATAAATTGTAAAAAGCGGGAGGTACCTTTTTAACTCTTCCAGATAAGTCTCTACAATTATCAGACTTATAAAATGGGGCCAATGTGGGGGTAATAACGAATTAATAAATGGGGGCTAAGCGGTTTTTAAAGACACCCAAGCATTCACACAAGTTCTACAACACCCCCCCAAGAACTTTTCTACGGCCATTCTACAGCTTTTTCCTGTCTACCAAATTACCCGATCTTCTTCTCAACCAAAACCCCACCCAGCCAGTAAAACCACAACCACGACCATCAACATGGCAACCTCGGTACCTACGAACACAAACCACCCCAAAACAACTCTACAATAATGCTTAAAGTCCAGGAGCAACCAACAGCCAGCAAGTAACATGAGAATCTTCACGCTAAAGCAGCGAATACAGGGGGAGAGAGGGGCAGCCTACTCAAGCAAACTCAGCGCATTTTTTCAGTCATGAGGTCGCCGCATCATTGCAGCCGGGCACCCACTGCCACAGACAGAAACGTCTCGCTCCTCCACAGTCGATATCAAGTTCTCGGGGCCTGCACCAACTACAGTCTAAAACCCTGCTCTCGTCAGGCTCAACGTAGCGCTTCGTAGCAACACAGATCCCTCGTCAGGGGCCCCAGCGCAACACAGATACCCTCCCGCTACACAGCAACACAGCAACCGACAACATCCCCGCCTGCCGAATTTTCCGCTACACAGCCCCCCCCCCTCCCCCCAAGGGGTCTGACTTGCACTACCACAGGGTCACTACCCACCCCCCACGAAGGTACACACGGACTTTTATCTTAGATATATTTTTAGTGCTTTTTTTTAACATAATTTACTTTATATTACGGGCTAGATAAATACACTTTTTCGGGACAACCGTGGGGACACTTATATCATAATTTTTAGCCCAGGGGTATTCCCCACTATTTTTTTTTTTAAACAGAAAGCATATTCCCCATTCCTGGAACATAACTTTTACGAGTGCACATTTACTACTGAATTCCCTTTTATGAGTGCATCTTTACTACTGTTTACTACTTTATGAGTTCAATTTCCTACAGCACCATGAAAACCCCAGAGATTGACAAATTCATTAACTAGCTTCCCAGCGGCAATGTCGTCCTGTCCCGTTCAGTGTTCCCGATTCCTGAACCTATTCTTGTTTTTTTCTCTGTTTTTCGTGATTTTTAGTTTGAGACGTCTTACACATACACGGTCGCGAAAAATTTTTTTCGAGTAACTAGAGGATTAGATCAGGTGGATGCTTTACCAAACACGAATTTGATACACAGGACCACCTGTATTAATGTACACACACACTCTACAAAAATGATTACCGCACACGCAAAAAACAGTAGTGTCAACCATTCCATACCCTTCCATTCATTTACATTTTATATCAGTTCACCTTTTTTTAACAAAAACCTGTATTCGAATTTTATTTTTGTTGTTCTCTTCTTTTTGAAAATGTCTACACAACACACCAAGCCAATGTTATATACACTCTTGAAAAAATTTCTTTACTTTATGTTTTACGAATATTTTTTTGGTTTACTACATATTATTTTGCTAACATTTAAAAAAAATAAATTGCTTTTTCCTTTAACTCTTGCCCATAGAAACCTAAAGTATGACAATAAATCTTCCATTAGAATACTATTATATTTTGGTTAAAGTTGCACCACAGTGCTAGCATTATATAAAATTATTTACTTATTTCCCCAATGAAAGGAATTATTTCGCACTTTTTCATTGCATGACATTATTTATTACTTCCTCTTTAAAGGGTTTTTTTACACACTTTAAAGTTGACATACTTAAAATTTCTTGCATGACATTGTTATGTATTAAAAATACTATAACTCACTTATTGTTCCCCCACATTTTTTACTTGCATGAAATACTAAAAACCTTATTTTTGCATATATTACAATTTTTTCCTTGAATGAATTCCTTATGTATTAACTGCATGATAACATAACTGCTGCATCTTATTATACATGAATTACTTCCTACGGGGAAGGTTTACTGACTTCTTCCGTTGTACCACGACACTATTTGAAAATAGGATTGTGTATTCAACAACTAATCTAGGTTTCTATATGCATCCAACACTACTCTATAACTCTTTTACACTTCTGCATGATGTATGACGTACGATCCACATCTCTTTGAATACATTCTGCTCACGTTTTGCCATGTACCTAAATAACCATTTTTCATTACTTACCTACGAATTAAACTTGCAGTAGATTACGAATTACTTTTCTTACTACAGACCTCAGAAAACATTGATTGATCACAGTAACCTATCCTCATAACATTGTTCGCCAAAAAGACAATACTAATTCATTTTTTCTCTGCCCGTCGTTTTTTCACTCGATGTATTTTTTTTCTACAAATAACTTTGCATTTTTTTTTCATTTTTGAATTTTTGGAAACTTAGCTTTGCCTCCACACTTGCAACCAATTAATGTGATCCAGCATGTTTCTACCTTGTTAATTTTCCCTTTTACTATTATTTATTTACATATTACTAGGGTTTCTTTCACCACGTTTCCCCCACGATCACTGACTGGTCACCCCCAGATTGTTCAGGCGAGGGGCTTGTCAATTTTTTTCCTTATATTTCTACAGTCCCCTTTCTTTTTTTACTGACGCAGTACTATTCTAGTACGACTAAATTTTATACTAGCACACAGCAGCAGCTCTACAGGGTTTTGAGCCTTGCATTTTCTTTATCATTAGGGTTTTAACGTTACTTACAAAATTTTGATTCGATTTCATTACTTGAATGTTATGTAATCAATTTTTCCCTGTAATTTTCACAACTACTTTTTGCTGCCTTGATTTGCTAGTAATTCCAGTACACGACCTTGAAAAACTTAACCCCCCCTTTTAAATTATTGCCAGTGTTTTTACACATTGGGAT
Organism: Chionoecetes opilio; assembly: GCA_016584305.1. Lineage (NCBI taxonomy): Eukaryota > Metazoa > Arthropoda > Malacostraca > Decapoda > Majidae > Chionoecetes > Chionoecetes opilio. The sequence goes on along the minus strand of JACEEZ010016131.1, from coordinate 81,430 downwards.
TTTTCCCCCGTAGTACTCACATTTTATAATTTTTCTCGGCCATGAATTTTCTTTTATGTTGAAAATATGTAATCCATTTTTTCCAATTTTTTTTTGTGTATTTAGCTCAGAGTTTACTGGTTTTAGGAAGGAATTATGCTTTGGGGAATTTATGTTTATATTTTCTATTAATTTAGCCTTTTTGTTATTTTTACCCTTTGTTATTTTTCCTAGCTAATTCTTATGTGCCTTATTTGAGGACAAATTTTTAAAAGGGCCCGAGCAATGTCAGTCAGTTTTTCACTCCTAACATATATTTTAAATTGCATAACTATTACAGTGAATTACACCTAATTACAAACAAGGGTCACACGTTTATAACTTCCATACAGGATATGTCATGTAATTAACATAAAAGAATAGTGTATTTTTAGAAACATTATAAACATATAATTATATATCTATGTAATGTATATATAATTATACGTTTATCTTTCCTCCTCTTTTTTCCACCGTGAGACCCATGAAAAACCTTGCACTCTCAAAGTATGTCACAGGACAAATGCCTAGTTGTCAGCATAAAGTATAGGATCAACAAGAAGTGATAAGAAGCCAGAATCACGAGGAGGAGAAAGAGAAGCCCTCGGACATCGACACTACCAACACGCATCTCTCACTCTCTCCGTCCGGCACTCCCTGGCTGTGCTCAAGACATTCATTGTACTTGGTTGTAATCTCTACGCTCCTTACTGGACTCTAAATAAATGTGTACAAAGCTGGAAGTACCATTTTAACTCATACCAGATAAGTCTCTACAATTATCAGACTTATAAACACTTTAACTTATGATAATTTGACCAACTCTACTGACCTGACTGACATGGGGCTGTAAAGCAGATCAAGGCGTGCTAGGCCTCCCAGCAGGAGGGAGTGACCAGACTTGAGGCAGACTGTCTCTGGGCGCAGCAAGTTGCGGGACAGGACCCTCATTAGCTCCTCATGAGTAAGCAGGTTGATCAGCTGAAACAATAAGTTCAGTCAAGGAAGGGAACTTGCAGGTAATAAAAGTGCTTGGTAACAGATGAACACAGTAACATCCCCTGTGGTGGACATCTATAAGTCAGAAACCCCCTACAATCAATCCCAAGTGTGGTTGTGACATGGTTAGTTTGAGTGAAACCATATGGTGCTATACGCTATTGCTATGAATAAATTGAAGCATGTACTTTGGAAGTACAATATTTCATAAGTAAAATGACTGTATGAACTCCCATTTTACAGAAGTCAGCATTTTTCTAGCAGTTTTTGCTCTCACTGCCCTTACCTTTAGGTGAAGGGAATTTAACATTCTTTGAATTCAGACTTAAGTAGTCAAGCACCTCCTGTAATTTGTATAAATAGACTACATCTGCAACAACCTTGTAAAAAGTTAATACAAAATAATGTTTGATGATTTGTTTTTTCAATCCTCCAAAAATAAAGAATTAAAGATACCATTAGTGAGCAAAACTACCTAGGGAGAATAACAATACATTCAATCATCAATCATTGGGGGCATACGCCGGGGGGCGCGTTGCCTCCGCCCACCCTACGACGCCATCCCGGGGGTCCCCCACGCGCGAGTTCCCATGCAGGCTCCTTTCCCATACCAAAACAGCTCTCGACAAGAAACATCAACTTGCCCCAGCCACGAGCCTTGTGGTTTCCCCCTTGGCCTCCTCCCCCGCCGGATTGTCTCTTACAATACAACCCATGGGGAAAGGGTCGGTTTCAGGGTAGCGTGCCACATGCCCATACAGCTGAAGTTGGCGCTGACGACTATGCAGGTAATAGGCTCGTTTAGCTCACGGTGCAATTGCTGATTTGACACGTAATCATCCCACCGATACCCCATGATTCTGCAAAGACACTTATTACCAAAGGCATTGATTTGTCCCCTTCAAGTCACTATTTAATGTCCATGTCTCACAACCATAGAGTAGACAGGGATCACAACGACTTGAAGATCCAGATCTTTGTCCTCCTGCACAGGTACCGACAACGCCAAATACTCCCGCTGAGGGGATCCATAACACCGTGGGCTATGCCAATCCCCGTAAGATTTCTTGACGTGACCCGCCGTCATTATGGACTGCGCTACCAAGGTATGTAAAACTTTCCAAGATCTCAATGTCCTCGCCACATGCATGAACAGAACTGTAACTGCTTCATCTAGTAAGTCTCCAACACCTGGACCCCTTTGGGCTTGAGCCAGGAGACCTCAAGTCCCAAAGGCTTTGCCTCCTCATGCAGCGCCTCGAGAGCCATCACCAGGACCCTCCAAGCGACTTTGCAAAGATTACTGCATCATCGGCAAAAACAAGATCAGTGATCTTGGTGTTGCGACGGATGCTCCACAATCACTATTTGATCTACAACCTTGTCCATACAAGCGTTGAAAAGTGAGGGCAAGGACACACCCTTTGCCTCACTCCTGTTTTTTCACAGGAAAGAAGCTAGATACACCTGCCCCACACTTCACAGCACTCTCAGTCCCAGAATACAGACCAGTTATCAACCAATAGTCCCTTGCAGGAATCCCTCAAAGTCGCAGAAGATCCCAGAGTGACTCACGATGCACTGAGTCAACGCCTTCTTGAGATCAACATAGGCTGCAAGCATCCCCTGTCGAAACTCACGTCGGCGTTCCAACCAGGACACGAAGCGCTGGATACGGTCCGTTGTTGACTTACCAGGCATGAACCCAGACTGCTGAGATCTCTGATGCTTCACCAGTATGACGGGCCAAATCCGGTCAGCAATAGATGGGCAAGCACCTTGCCTGGTACGCTGAGCAGTGTAATACCGCGGTAATTGTTGCAGTCCTGACGGTCCCCTTTCCCTTTCCAGATAGGGACGACCAGCCCCTTTCCAGTCAGAAGGAATGGTACCTGATTGCCAAAACGGCAGTCAGGACAGCATGCAACCCGCGAATCATGGCCTCACCATCAGCTTTGGAGGAGCTCCGCCTGAATTACAACACCAGCTCCCTTTTCCCCACCCCTCAACTTTGCTACAGCCTCTCTGACTTCGTAAAGAGAGGGTGCGGTTTCGTCAATGGGAGGATCGGCATCCCTGCCTGTAACCCAGTGGTGTGAAGCTGCTCAGTTGGAGGGTCCACCGTGAACAACTGCCCAAAGTACTCAGCCCAACGAGCCATCTGCCCATCCATGTCCGACACGAGGCGCCCATCTGCTGTTCGAATAGCCCCCCCCGAGAAGGAGACTTAGAACGGGGGCTTTTTCAGGCTCGGTAGGCGGTCCGCGGAGGTCATTAGCATTCAAAGACCCTCGACATCCTCACGAGACTCCTGACTACCTCTCCTTGTCCTCTTCCCCCAGGAGGGTTCTAGTCCGGCGTGACAGGCCCTGTGCTGGTCCTGGTCCCGCCAGCCTGGCAGCGCGACTCTCCTCGTTTTCCCCCAGCGTCTCCGTCGAGACAAAACCACGCCTTGACCTCGGGCGCTCCCCCAATACACTCCTTGGCAGCCTGTAGAGTTTCATGTTTGAAGATATCCCACAGTTTCTACAGGGTCCCCGGAGAGCACCGAGCACATCAAACCGATTTGAGACTGCCACCGAATTACTCATGAGCCATTTTCAAGTCCTTCAGTTTCTCAAATGAAACACAGTATGGTTACCTCTTGAGATTCTTCTGGGGCCCTTTACATGAAGCTTAAATGTAGCAAACAACAAGTCCCGTGATCTGTTCCAAAGAACTCAGCACTCCTTAAACCTTGCAGTTCTGGAGGATCCTCCAACGAGTACTAACGAGGATGTGGGCGATCTCCTTAGCTACCCCTCCGGCATTACTATACCATGTCCAGCGGTGCAGCTCTGGTCTCTGATACCAAGAACCTACAATTCTCAACCTTCTGGACCTTGCAAAGTTCAGGCCCGGTATTACCAAAGAGATCATAGTTAAGAACGTTTATCATAGCTGGACAAAATGGCCCATTTTTGAGTCACAAAACTGGCTGGCGGATATCATAAATTTGTGGGGGGACTATCACAACCGCAGCGGGAGGCTAAGAGTTGGGTTCACCGGTTTCTAGCGCGACTATGATAAACTGCCTCGGCGACTATGATGAAACTTTCCAGCTGTTAACAGGGCCGAGACACTAATACCATCCTCAGTGAAGAAATATTCGCCCCACATAGGGATGTTGTTTGAGTGAGCTGAGTGATGCACAGCTTGATTAGGAGAATAACGAGTAGACCGTGTGATTGGCTAAGAGTGAGTTCACCGAGTTTTCTAGCGCACTATTGATAAACTTTCCTCGTCAACAGGTCCGAGGGCCGAGACACTCAAAAACCGCTCAGTGAAGGTAATATTCGCCCACATATGGAGTGTTGCGTGAGCTAAGTGAATGACACACTGATTAGGACATACCGAAGGACCGTGTGATGGCATATTGTTCTCCCAACTTTGTACACAAACCGCTTTTAGATCGAAACATCGACTCTGGCCATCTGTTTTCCGTTTTTACCAGATACTGCTCAACGGTACATCTATGGGCTTTATTCTTCGGGAATGAATTACTACATTACTCTGTGTCCACTGCCCCTAAAACATGTTATAAAACATAAGGGAAGAAGTTCACCCATAAAACGTGGTCAAAGATGAATTTTACTGAGATTATATAACCATATTTAAAGCAACCCCCAAAAAATACGCTAATATTTAGCAGACGCCTATGATAAACAATTGTGCTAGATTCCAACTTATGATTAAATGGCGTATGATAAAAATGTATCATATCCAAGAGTTATGATAATATTTGTCATAAGCTATGATTAAGTTTTGGTAATACCCGGTCGCAGAAGCAGAGCACTGGTTGGTGTTTCCTGGTAATCGGAGCCATGGGGACCAACACATAACTCCGTATGCCATCTCTCACGTGGCCAGTATTAGCATTGAGTTGCCCAAGACAATGAGTGTGTCCCCGAGGAGGACAACTGTCTATACAGAGTCGATTTTGGTGGCGATAGAATCAATCTCCTTCTCTTCATTTTACGTATCTCGGTAGGAGCGTACACTGCAACAAGAGAATGAAACCCAGAGTGTGTTTCATCCTCACGCCGCATTATGACGCTCATCAACAACCGAGTAACCTCAACAACTTGACGGCTGCAGTTTCTGGAGGATGCCTGAGTAGCTACTATACCCGTTCACGGTGACGCCTTGCTAATCGCCGGTTACCAGAGTAGGTGTAACACCCACTGTCTAGTCTCGCCACTGCCAGCCTCCTCGTCTCAGAGAGTCTCACTATATCCACCTTCAGCCTCTGAGTCGCCCGAATAGAGATGTAGGTCGCTGATCGCTGATAGGCTCAGAACGGTCCACGAGCCCACACGAAGAACCGGAACCCAGAGCAGAGGTTGATCCCGGAGTGATTTGACGGCAGGCGCCCGCTCTGCACTGCCCCGTCACCCCACATAAGAAAAGTTGGGCTAGGGGCCCTACCACTTGATTTAGAGTGCGGGATTCCCCGAGGGCTTTGCCCCGCACTCGTCCATAGCAGACCCCTCCCCTGCGTCCGGCATAGGAGGGGTCTGCATGGTCGAGTAAGGGAAGGAAAGACAGGTGGGAAGGCGAAGGCCCCCGGCAAAACCGGGTCGGGGGCGCGATTACCACCGCACCCGGCCTCCTACCGTCTTAATATGTTTGTGGCTATTTTAGTTTTTACAGGGAGGGGCTGCAACCCCCCCCCCCCCCGCCAATCTATGTCAGGGATTTGCCTTACTGCTTCACCGTGGCCAGGGACGCCTAACCCCACTGCAGGGTTAACCCCAGGGGGGCCTTTTTTTTTTTTTTTTTTTTGCCGGGCCCACTAATTTACACCCATAGCTGGGGGCTGGATGGCATTTACTCAATAGTGAGTTCATCTGCCCTTATAGATGGTCTTATTTTTAAGTCCATCTGGTTCCAGCACACCCTCCTCAATGTAAGAACCAGTGGGGGAGCCGGTTTAGTCGCCGACGATCCCGACATGTCTGGTTGTACTGGATTACATGTTACCAGTAGCAGGGGAAACCCCTGACCAGACCCACAATACATTGGTTGGTACGTATGTTAAATCACTCTTGCTGAAGCAAGCTTGAAAACTTACAGCTTGTCCCCCTCACAATGGTCATAATACTGTAACACCACCTAACTATGGACATTTTTTAGGTTTTTTGCAATATAGCTTTGTGTAGGTTGCATTAATCTAACCCCTGTTGTTACCAATATATAGTCCAGGTACGTGCCAATTAATCCAAGTAATGAACAAAAATTAGCGGCAAAACTGTGGGGGTTATTCAAAAATTTAAAGCGTCCGAAGTTATCATCGATATCAGCAACTTTGGACAGCTGTGGCCAAATTTCGGACACTCACTAGCCTTTTGTCTATACATAGCCTGTAGACTTCATGGCGGCTATTTTGGACAGCCAAGCAATACTTAGGCACCTGGGGATTGAAAAAAATAATAATAAATTGCACACTTCTGTGGTGAGTGAGAAGTTTAACATGAGATCGGTATCAAAAATATTATTTCTTGTTTACCCCTACAATTAAAAAGCCCTCAATAGGCACTGAACCACTTTGGCATAGAAACACTTTTGCAGTCAGGTGATTTTCATATGCATCTCCGACCACTGACATCCTTACTCCTGTCACCCTGTAGTGTTGCGATCCTTCGCCTGGCTGCGGAGTTCACCTTACATCCCCATGCCAGGCTTGTGAACTCACCTTATCATCACCTATAGTATTTACAGCTCGGATATTTTCAGTTTATAAGTGGGCATTTTCTTTTATGTTTAGCTGAGATGAGGAAGTCGTTATTTCTTTGGAGTGTCTAACACAGTGATGAACAGGTATGACCAGCACATCTACGGGCAATTTAGATGTTAGAATTATAGTTCATGTTTAACAGCAATGGATGGCACCTTCCCTGGTTCCATCGTGGTCAAGCAAACATCTGTCTATCCTACTACATTAGCGAAGTACTTTCCCCACGGTATTTCCACAAAACATTTCCCCTTCTACACAAGGTAGAGGAAGATATTCCATACCATAGGCATTACCCACGTTCACCATGGTCAGGTTGAGGGGTCAGTATCCGGGGGAATAAATAGCTGACAAATACGTAAATAGTAAGTATTTTTTTGCTACTTTTTGCAAGTCCCAGACTACTCTGTCACACTGTTAAATCAGTTAAGACTATGCACAGTACTGCATATATCAAATTCATGGACACATATCACTAATGAAGTGCCGTATGTTTTTTGCAACACATGCAACAGCAAGCCCCCCAGCCATCAGGGAAAGTTATTTGCAACCGTACAGGATGCACTACGTAACACTGTCCTTTCATACAGCCACATACATGAAAAATTAAGGCAGGCCTCACCAGAAATAAGCGTAGCAAGCGAAAATTTCCCTTAACCGTGCCAGAAAAGGTAAAACCTATTGTTTACCGGCTTCTTTTACACTTAAGGCATTTACATGGTACCTTCAGAGTGACATTACGGGCAAATGAAGATGATTTGTCCGAGGTACTAATTGAACATCTCAATTATACAAGTACAAATGGTACCCAGTCATGCTCAAGGACAATCAATTAACAGGTTTCATTGACGACAGGTGCAGGAGCAAATATCATGGACATTGATACATTGAATGAAGTACATATAACAAACTAAATCTCTCTTCTTATTGGAACCTCCATCAATCAGACTGACAGGTTAGATTGCAAGAAATTCCTTTGTGATGTATTTGTAGCTATTAGTCTCCTCATCAACTTCCACCTTGGTGAATTGTTAAATGCCGTATGTGTGCATGAACGTGTGTATGAATATCTTCCTCTCCTTTGTTGTAGAAGGGGAATGTTTTGTGGAAACACTTTGGTCTAGACTTCCCTAATGTAATAGGGATAAACCGATGTTTGCTGATCACAATGAACCAGGAAAGGCTGAACAGATGGTAGCGAACGAAGCATTGTAAATGGATGTTACACCAGAACTATAATTCTAACGTCTAAATTGCCCGTAGATGTGTTGTATACAGTGGTACCTTGGGACTACGAGTTTAATTTGTTCCTTGACTCAAGGTTTGTAACTCAATTGTTTGTATATCAAATCAATTTTCCCATTGAAATTAATTGAAATACCATTAATCCGTTCCAGCCGCCCCCAAAAAACAACCCCATTTTTTTGACTGTAATGTACCTATATGAACTGGAACTGCACTCACCCCTCCGCCTTGGCATTCGCCACTGTTTCACTCTGTGTATCAGCTGTTGGAAACAGCCTCAGCTGTTGGAAACAGCTGTGGGTGGAGCTTGCCGCTAACGTTTGCACTCACCTCCGCCATTTGCATTCGCCAGTTCACTGTTTATACTACTGTGTATCAGCTGTTTGAAACAGCTGTGGGTGGAACTGGGCCGCTAAACGTACTGGAATCACCCTCTGCCCATTTGCTTCGGCCATTTGGAAACACTGTTTTACAGTCAGTGTATCAGCTGTTGGAAACAGCTGTGGGTGGAACTGCGCTAAACATAATGCAATCCACTTCAAGTTGCCGCCCTTTTGCATCGCCAGTTGGCTGTTAACACTCTGTGTATCAGCTGTTGGAAACGCTGTGGTGGGAACTGCGCTAAACGTACTGCACTCACCCTGCCGCCATATTGCATTCGCCATGCCTGTTCCACTCTGTGTATCATCTTTGGGTGGATACTGCCGCTAAACTTACTGCACTCACCCTCTGACCATTTGCATAGGTACAGACACAACAGAAATGCTTCCACAGCGAGGTAACCACGTGAAGTGAACGGTGAGACGCGGGATGCTGGGCGGATGTTGTGGCGTTCGCTGCGCCAACTAGCGCGGGCGTATCTGAAGCTCGCTCGTAAAAAAAAAAAAAAAAAAAAAAAAAAAAAAAAAAAAAAAAAAAAAAAAAAAAAAAAAGTTTTTAAATCGCTCGTAACTGCGGATATTTGCTCGCAAGTCAAAAGCAAAAATCGACCGAGCTTACTGCTCGTAACTTCGACAACTCGTAAGTTGAGGCACTCGTATTCAAGTACCACTGTATACCATACCACTTGTATACCACTGTATAAGAGTGAGTGCCCTCATGGGAATCTTCTGCGACTTCGAGGGATTCCTGCAAAGGACTATTGGTTTGATAGCTGGTCTGTAGTCTGGGACTGAGAGTGCTGGTGAAGTGTGGGGCGGTGTATCCGGCTTCTTTCCCTGTGAATACAGAAGTGAGGCAGGTGCGTCCTTGCCCCATCACTTTTCAACGATTTGTATGGACTGGGTATTGAACAAGGTTTGTAGATCAAGTGATTGTGGAGCATCCGTCGGCAAACACCAAGATCACTGATCTTGTTTTGCCGATGAGTTGCAGTAATCTTTGCTTGATGTCCGCTGGAGGTCCTGGGTGATGGCTCTCGAGTCGCTGCAGGCGAGGATGCAAAGCCTTTGGGACTGAGGTCCTCACTGCTCAAGACAAGTGTCCGGTGTTTTGAGACTTACTGATGAAGCAGTACGTCTGTTCATGCGTGTGGCGAGGAACAATTGAGATCTTGACAAGTTTACAATACCTTGGTAGCGCAGTCCATATGATGCGGGTCACGACAAGAGTCTTAAACGGCGGATTGGCATGCCCACGTGTTATGGACCTCGCTCGAGCGGGAGTATTTGGCGTGTCGGTACTGTGCAGGAGGACAAAGATCCGGATCTTCAATCCGCTTGTGATACCCCGTCCTTACTCTATGTTTGTTGATACATGGACACTAAATAGTTGACTTGAAGAGACTAATCATGCCTTTGGTAATATGTGTCCTTTCGGCAGAATCATGGGTAATCCGCTGGGATGATTACGTGTCAATCAGCGATTGCACCGTAGACTGAATCGAGAGCCTTATTACCTGCATAGTCCGTCACAGCGCCAACTTTTCGGCTAATGGGGATGTGGCACAAGGCCGCTACCCTGAAACCGATCTTCCCATCGGTTTGTATCGGTAGAAACAATCCGGGCGTGGAAGAGACCAAGGGGAGCGCCACTACAGCCTCGTGGCTGGGGCAAGTTGATGGTTTCTTGTCGAGAGCTGCTTGGTATGGGAAAGGAGCCTGCATGGGGAACTCGCGCCGTGTGTACCCCTCGGGAGTTGCGTCGTAGGGTGGGTGAGGCGACGGCGCCCCCCGACTGTATGCCCCCATGATTGATTGATTGACTGTAATACTGTTCATCACTGTGTTAGAACACTAAAGAAATAACAACTTCTCATCTCAGCTATACATAAAAGAAAATGAACTGCCACTAAAACTGTAAAATATCACTTAGCTGTAATACTATAGGTGAATGATAAGGCGTTTCACAAGCTGGCACTGGCAGCTGTAAGGTAACTCCGGAAAGAAAAAAAAAAAAACATCCCAGGAGAAGATGCAACACTACAAGGTGACAGGATGAAGGAATGTCAGTGGCTCGGAGACACACAGATCTGTCTAAAGAGGCATATAGCTCAAAACAATAGCATATAAATTATCTTATATAAGCAAACTAGAGATATTTACTCAGACATTGGAGTGGCGGACATGCTCAGGGCCGTAGCTGAGGAGTGGTTGGATGTGGTATGCTAGCGTGTTGGGGGCTTGGCCGAATGTTTTTCAGTTAGGTTATCGTGGAGGAGCGGAACCATGGGCGGCCTGTGTTGCTGGGGGGGGGGGCCTGGCGTGGTCTGTGTGTTGTCGCAGCCGCTCTGATGCTGTGTTGTAGACGTTTTGGGTTGTACGTTTCTGTAGATTGTTTCTTGATGTGTTGCTTGTACCTTGTATTGTAGGGTTGTGGGAGCGTTATCTGGCAGCGCCGGTGGTTTGTATTGCAGTGGGATGACCTTGTGACCCAAGGAATTTGTTAAGGTTGTAACTATTGCTTGGAAGGTGTCCTCTCTCTTGCAGAAGGAATGTTACTATACACGTATTGCTTGTAAACCTGTGAGTAAATGTAGAACTTGATCAATGTCGCACCTTGTAGTTTGCTGGCTGGATGTGGTTGAGGTTGAGTAAGGTTTGGGCTTTGATATAATCTTCGCGAGCATTGAGTACTGTACTTGGTAGAGCTGTGTAGAGCTTTTTGTAGATAGGCATAGTTGCGTGTGCTCGTTGACGGTAAAGGTACGTTTTGGTTACATAGATAATAAGGAACTACAAGACACTTGAGACCTAAACGAGGTAGTTCCTGTTACTTAACACTCCTACATCCACCTTTCATCCCCCATCCATGAATTTATCTAGCCTCCTTTTAAGCTCCCTAATGACTTCGCACTAACTACAGGAAAACTCATTTAACACCGGCATTTAAAACAACGGCAGCCTCAAAACAACGGCACTAATAAATCTAACCAGGCTTTTTTTTTTCTTCTTTTTTTTTTTCCTTGTCTTTCTTTCGGGCTTCCAGCAGGGAGGACCCACGGGGCTTAATCTTAGCCCGTCAGAGAGACCTGTGAAAAGAGAGGAGAGTTTCGTGTGGCTGGCGTGCGACACGAGGACTGCTATCCATCCTGACGAGGATGCGGGGTAGAAGGGGCGACTCAGCAGGATAACCCAGGCATTAAATTAGGTATAATATTAATTTCAAAAACTGAGAAAATCGGCAGAATTTTAGTTCAAATTTGGTGGGGTGGTAGCGCAGGTTGGCAACCCTTTCATCCCTTTCACATGGTAACTCTGGAACTCTCTTCCTGTTTCTAATTTTCCTCACTTTCCTATGACTTAAAAATCTTTTTCAAAGAAGAGTAACAAGGACACCTCCCGAACTAAATGGCTCACCCCTTTTTTTTTTATTCTCTTACTGTCTTCTTTATATAGGGACTAGGCAACTAGCGGGCTTTGTGTTACCCATTTTTGTTGTGCCCTTTGGCCAGTTCCTTGTGATGTAAAAAAAAAAAAAAAAAAAAAAAAAAAAAAAATATAAAAAAAAAAAAAAAAAAATTGTGGGCTTTTGGGCGATCCAAAGAGTACTCTCAAAACACGGCAAAATGAGTTATCCCGCTGCGCTCCCCCCCCGAGGGTGCCGGATAAACGAGTTTTCCTGTAACCTGTCTACTGGATTTCCGTTCCAATCATTTTACCACCTATTTGTGACCAGTTTTTTTTCCCTATTTCTTTTTAAATCTAAAAACGCTTTTCCAGCTTGATACGTACTTCGTGTTCTAAACCCTGGTTACTAGCCGAAGAACTTTTCTACTTCTCTTTATTCTTAAATCCCTTTATCCACTGAAAACTTCTATCAGATTGCCTCTTACTCTGCGTCTCTCGAGTGAGTGTTAAATTTAATAGCTTTCAATCTCTTCTCATAACCACAGTTTAACGCATGGCCCTTGGATAATTTTTAGAATCATACTTCTCTGCCCTGATTCTAGCAACGCTATATCCATCCTGTAAATGGGATACCAAAACTGAACTCGCATAGTCTAAGGTGAGTGTTCTGAAACTAGAGCCAGATAAAGCTTTAGATTACCTCAGCTCTTCTCTTTTAACACTTCTGGTCCACAATGAATCCTAAACACCCTAATTAGCTCATATTCTAGCTCAATACATTGTTTTCCTAGTCGGATGTCTGAGCTCACTCCTAGACTCCCAGATCTTTTTCACCTTCTGATAATTTCAGCGATACATTGCGTATGGTGTATCTATGACCAGAGGTTTTTTCCTGACCAACATTCATAACGCTGCCTTAACATATTAAAATTCCTCTGTCATCTGACTACCCATCATTAAGTTTTATCTAAGTCGTCCTGCATATGTTACATCAGACTGTTGACCAATACTCCTACCTACATTAGTATCATCAACTAACTTGTTTGATATCACTGCTAATCCCACTAATCCCAGGTCGTTGATGTACATAAAAAAAGTTAAATGGACCCGAACATGACCCTTGTGGAAACTCGCACGTTGGTCACCTGACCCCATTCAGATTTATAAACATTACTGGTAACCCTTTGTTGGCCTATCACTTAGCCAAAACTCTGATCCAACAAAGAACCTTCTTCCCATCTATTCCATGAGCTTAACTTTATTTAAGTCGCTCGTGTGGTTACCTTTGTTGGAATGCCTTTAGTAAAGTCCGCAGGGGCCAGATCCAGCAAACACATATGCCGTGTAATGTCAGCATCGTAAGTCCTGAGATACTCCTCTTTCGAAAACTTTCTTGGATCGAGGAGCTACATCTGCGCCAAATCGATTGACGTCACAACGCCAGACTTTTACCCCCTCTGTGCAATCTGCGCCAAACCCTCCCTGGCTGGATCCATCAAGCTTACTTTAACCCCTTGAGTAAAGTAAACGGAAACTACTCCATTTCCTCCGTGACGTCACAGGGCCAATATTATGGCGTAATTTATACCACCTCGATGAGGAGGTGTAGGGGGAGGCGTATCTTATATATAACTAAATTGTCGATTTATTATGCCTAATAGACGTTACACCGAGGTAAGGATGAAATTAGCCATTGGTAGTCTGGCAGCGCGTGTGGTTTTACAAATGTTTAGGGAGATAAAGCCTTGGTGGGAGGCCGCCTCAGCCTTGGTAGGTACTCTGCCTTCGGTGTTTTTGTTTGTATTAGTTCGTTATTTGCAGCACCAGTTTTTTTTTAGACACTAGCGATCCTGGAGGCAGATTGTTGTGGAACGAGGCGAGCCTGTCTCCCGCGGCTAATTAATGTCGTTTCACTATATCGTAATTTTGGACGTTTTTTGGATGAAACTTTTGTTTCTGATGCCTGCCCTCAGTGACCTTGCACTAATGGTTAGGTCCTCAGGACGCTTGACCCTCTGTGGCCCCTGAATGGTAGTTAGGTCACGTTTTGGCTAGCCTTTAATGGGTCCAGGCCCCGAACGTAAGGATCTCACCACCGTCGGTAGAATGTTCCAGTTTTTTACGTCAGCGAGAGTTCGCTATTAAGAGGCGACGGTTACAAAGTTTATTTATTAACATAACAGTACCCCATCTATCATATTTACACAGCTTTTACACCCGGTTTTGTGAATTCACAGGGACGAATATAGGGGGTTAGTTTAGTGATTGGGGGAGTCCCTGGGGTTTTGACAGTTATCGAACCAATGGTCCGATGTATTGATTGCAGTGTAGTTTTAAATTATTTGGGACAAGCGAAAAACTTGGTCCAATAACAAATACCTTTTATTCTTCTTTCATTTCACCTCATTCAAGGTGGAACTCGCCGAACACTTTTATGTCGCAATACTTCTCGGTTGGTATTTCAGTTATCATGGACGATAACTGCGCGTTCACTACCGCCATTTACCACATGCGTCTTCGATCTTATTTTTGTTTAGTATACTGTACGTATTAATGCCCCTCCGCGTAACCTTTAAACTTATGGTATTATTCTAGTGTTTGCCCATACTCCCCCCTCTCGCCTGCCGCCAACAACTTGGGACCTGGGGGAATGCAGGAGCATATGGCTGGGGTACAAATATGCATCGCAACCACATACTTTAAAGTAATGGGAAATTAAAAACAATTCTCTAGATTTAGGGAAACAATTCATTGGATTTCTTTTCTGAGACCATCCAAGGCGTGTGACCTAACGTATCCTCACAGAATGATTGACTGAAAGGTGTTTTGCGAACCCCCCCAAACACCCCCCGCTAGGAAAGGTTAGGTTGTAGGTTATATTTGTGTAGGTTAGGTTAGGTTGGTTAGGTTAGGTTAGGTTAGGTAGGTTGGTTAAGGTTAGGTTAGGATTTTGGTTAGGTTGGTTAGGTTAAGGTTATCGGTGGTTTCAAGCAGTAGACGGACGAGAGGCTGAGCGACGGAGAGCGGGAGGCTAGGCAAAGGGAGGAGAGCTCAAGAGCCCCCCCTAGTTAGTTAATTTTGGTTAGGCAAAATTTCTCTAGATCTAAGAAATTACCACCCTAGATCTAGGGAATTTTAACCCCCTAAACAACTCTTAAATTACGTGTTTCCGGACGCAATAATTTGTTCCCCACCCGAACTACCCGCATTCCCACATGTGCCCAAACTTGTTTTTGAGGGAAGTGGGAGATATGGCAACACTAGATGTTACCAAACTTATTACTATTGTAGAAATGATATAGTTGGTCTTAGACTATACTCATACAGACCAACCTCCCTTCCAGAGGCCCCCAACCATATAGGAGGTTTTGGTTGGGTATTATTGATTAGGGTAGGTTTATATTTGGTTAGGTTAGGTTTAGATCTGGTTATGTCGGTTAGATTTGTTTAGGTTTAGGTAGGTTTAGGTTAGTTTATGGTGGGTCAAGCCCCCCGCTAGGTTAGGTTAATTTTGGTTAGGCAAATTTCTCTAGATATTAAGGAAATTACTTTAGCTCGAGGGAGTTTGTCTCCTCTACTACACAATTCTTAAATTACGTGTCTCCACGCATTATTTTGCTCCCCACCCGAAAACCCCGCTTCCCACAGGTGCCCAAACTGCTTGGGGGTTAGTGGGAGAGTAATGTGGCTAACACTAGAAATTTAACCGGAAAAACTAGTCAGTGTCTCAGAACATGACCGCGCAGTCCCTCGTCCATTTTTACCAAAAGTAACTAATTTTAAGCAAGGCAAATCTAGTCAGTGTTTCAGAAAATGACTGCGCAGTCCTCGCCTTTTTATCAAAGCACTAATTTTACCCAAGAGGAAAAACTAGTCAGTGTTCTCAGAAAATGACCGCTCAGGCCTCGTCCAATTTTTACCATACAGCACTAATTTTAGCAAGGAAATCTAGTCAGTGTTTCGAAAATGACCAGCGCGGTCCTCGTTCATTTTTACGGTATCTTTCCCTTAATATCCTACTAACCTAAAACCATTATCCCTTCGGCGAGAGTTCCCGATTGTGTCAGGTAACCGAGAATTTCAGGGGGGGTAGAACGAGAGTACCAGGTACCGTTCTCATTATCCCGGATAATACGATTAGGTCACTCAGAATGTCTGCCTCTTAACGCCTTGAATTATATGATTATATGTCAACCATGATGTCTGCCCCTTTTGGTCCTGAATTATTAGGTTTTAATCAGATGGCTGGCCCATTATTTCCCTAGAAATATTTATTAAAAGTCAATAGGATGTCTGGCGCCTTAAATTATTGCCTCCAATGTTTATTTCTGGTCAATCTGTAATTGTCAATGGTAACTCCTTAGTGTAGGGGAAGCACACTCGGTTCACTAACCGAGAAGTTCCGGTTCGATCCCCGGGTGGATCGGAAAACAGTTGGGGCTGTTTTCCTTGAAACCCCAAGCCCCTGTCCACCCATCAGTGAATGGGTACTGGGTGTTAGCCGAGGTTTTTTGTAACCCGCCTCCCGGGGTGCTGGCCTTCGGCCAGCACTATAAGCACTAGCAGACAGCTCTCATGCTAGGGGTAGTCTGCCGAGAGAGCTTCTGGTTTACAGGCAGAGATCCATCCAGCTGCGTCAATAGCTGACGAAATTCTTCAAACATCATCACAAAACCTTCCTTATAGCTTTAAAATTATATACATCGATTTGTTGTGTCAACCCAGATGCGATTATGTTTTTAAACTTATTTATTGCTTATATTTATTTATTTATCTGTTGCCTTCAAAAAGTCTTCCAACCACTTCAGCAAACCACCCTTCAAATCCTCCTACATGTTCTAGCTTCCAGAGCAGTCTCTTGTGAGTACTTGTCAAATGCCTTCTTTAGGTCCCAAGTATATGCAATCAAACCACCCCTCTCTTCCTGTGTCCACATCGATCACTCTCAGTAAAAAGCTTAATAAATTCGTTGTACATGACATTCCCCTCCACTAAATCCAAACTGGCCAACCTGCGAGTTTGTGTTTGTCTCTTCAAATATTTCAAACCATCTGTACCTTCCAATTTTTTTCCACACATTTTTGCCCTACACTTGTTAATGATAATGGCCTAGTAATTTAAATGGTTCTTTCTTTGTAAAAATCCTCCTTTGTGAATTGGCCCACACATGTTGCGCTTTTTGCGCAATCAAGCGGGACTCTTGCGCTCCTTTGAGTGAACTCTCAATTTACACATGTAACTTTCCTGCTAGTTGGTACTGCACTCTTCAATTATCCGATTCGACACTCCATCTGGACCTGGCTTTTTCTCACATCTGACTTTCCATTATCCTTTTACTTCTATTACGTCTCTTTTACGTCTTCTTACATTTTCTTTTGCTATTATATTTTTTCGTTTTAAATTCACTTACTCCTTGTAATACATCTGTAAGCACTTATTCATCATCTCGCCTGTGTTGTGTGTGTTGTGTGTTATTTACCTAGTTTGTATTTACCTAGTTGTAACATACAGGAAAAGAGCTATGCTCTACTGTCCCGTCTCCAAATCTACTATTATCAGCTTGCCTTTGAAGTCCCTGAATACTTCTTGCATTAATCTACTTTTTGCATCAATGTTGTTCCAGGCTTCTATGCTTGCTATACGGGAAGCTGTATTTTACTTTTGTTCCCTCTTGCATGTTGTCCTTTTCAATTTCTCCTTCTCATGACCTCTTGCACTTGCTATCGTCCCACACAACAGATCTTCTTTATCAATTTTTTCCAGACCATTGAGCTCTATACACTGCTATAAAATCTCCCTTCCTCTTCTTTTTCTCACGAGTTTGGGAGTTTTATGAGAGTCTTGAAAGTCTTTCCTCATATGTTAAATCTCTCAGGCTTGGAGCCATTTTTGTGGCTGCTCTTTGTAATCTCTCAATCTTCCTTATATCCATTCTTTTGATTGGTGAACCAAATCCCTGCCGGATATTCCAACCTTGGTCAAATTCAAGATGTTATCAATTTCTTAATCATCTCTTCATCCAGATAATTTGAATGCCATTCTTATATTCCTCAGCACTGATATGTATTTCCTGTGATCTTGTTTTATCTGCTTTCTCAGGTGACCAATTATCCGTAATCCATACTCCCAGGATCTTTTGCACCTTTGGTTTTGATTATCCATTCATTTCCATCAGATCCTTTCATCTCGTCGCTTTTGGCTACTGCCGGCATTTCCATCACGTTACACTTTTTTCGCATAAACTCAATTTCCCTAGTTGACTCCATCTGAAAAAATCTTATCTAGATCCTTTGTAAATCCTCACAGTCTCCTCTTACTTTCTCTTTTCCTTAGTAATTTAGGGCATCATCAGCGATAAACTCATATAACTGTTTCACAGGTCCCTGTCAATCATTTTACATAGAACCAAGAACATCACTCTGGGGCCATACTGATCCTTGAGGAACTCTACTTATCCACACTGCCCATTCTGACTTCTTGTCTTTTATTACTGTTCTCATCTCTCTGTTGCTCGAAAAGTCTTCCATCCACTTCAGCAACCACCCTTCAATCGTCTACATGTTCTATTGCGTCCAGAGCATTCTCTTAGGCGGTACTTGTCAAATGGGGCCTTCTTTAGGTCCAAGTAAAATGTTAATCGACCACCCCTCTCTTTCCTGTGTAGATCGATCACTCTCGAGTAAAAGCTCAATAAATTCGTTGTACATGACAGTTTCTCCTCTAAATCCAAACTGGCCATCCTGCAAGTGTGTTGTTGTCTGTCTTCCAAATATTTCAACCATCTGCCTTCACAATTTTTTCAACACATTTTTTGCCACTAACACTGTTAATGATTACTGGCCTGTAATTTTTAGTGGTCCTTCTTTGTCCACCTCCTTTGGTGAATTGGCACAATATTTGCTCTTTTCCAATCAAGTGGGACTCCTCTCTCCTTGAGTGAACTCTCAATTACACTATGTAATTTTTTCCCTGCTAGTTGGGTACTGCACTCTTTCATTATCCAGTTCGACACTCATCTGGACCCCGGGTCTTTTTCTTCAACATCTTGACTTTTCCATTAGCCTTTTTACTTCTATTACGTCTACTTTTATGTCTTCCATTATATTTTCCTTTTGCTATTATCTTTTTCGTTTTTAAAATTCCTTTCTCTTGTAAAAATACAGTCTGTAAACACTTATTAATCACCTCGGCCTGTTGTAATGCATCTTCATACGACTAGCCCTTTCTACCTTCAGCTTAATCTATTCCTTCCTTGTTTTGCATCTTTGCCATTATATATCTATAGAAAAGTTTCGGTTTTATTCTTACATTTTTTCTATTATATTCCTCTCATAGTTACTTTCTTTCTTTCTCTTCGGATTCTTACATATTTTATTTCTAGTTGTGTTTGTACTTCTCACCAAAGGTTGCTGCCACCTTTTTTTCCTCCAACTTTTCCATGTTTTTTCTCTTTCTAGTCTTGTCTAATTCACATTTTCTGTTAAAACATTTCATTTTTTTTTCTTTTCTCCGTGATAACTATCCTTGGAACATAACTATTGATTCCTTCGGTGTAAATTCTGTATGACCTCAACCCATTTTTTCTGGTACTGTGTGTGTGTGGTGTGTGTGTGTTTGTGGTGTGTGTGTGTGTTGTGTGTGTGTGTGTGTGTGTGTGTGTGTGTGTGTGTGTGTTTGTGTATTTTACCTAGTTGTATTACCTTAGTTGTTGAACATACAGGAAAAGACTATGCTCGTACTGTCCCTCTCCAAATCTACATTATCCGCTTGCCTTTGAAGTCCTGAATAGCTTCTTGCAGTAATATCACTTTTGCAAATCAATGTTGTTCCAGGCTTCTATGCTTTCTATACGGAAGCCTGTATTTTTTTTATATCCCTCTTGCATGTTTGTCCTTTTCAATTTCTTCTCATGACCTCTTGCCCTTCTAATCGTCACACACAAACAGATCTTCTCTGTCTTTTTTTCCAGACCCCTTGATGCTCTATACATGCTATTAAAATCTCCGCTTTCTCTTCTTTCTCACGAGTTGGAAGTTTTTTAGGTCCTTGAAAGTCTTTCCTCATATGGTAAATCTCTTCAGGCTTGGAGCCATTTTTGTGGCTGCTCTTTTGTATTCTCTCATCTTCCTTATAGCCTTCTTTTTATGTTGGTGACCAAATCACTGCTGCATATTCCACCCTTGTCAAATCAAAGATGTTACAATTGTCTTAATCATCTCTTCATCCAGATATTATGAATGCCCATTCTTTATTCCTCAGCAACTGATATTTTATTTCCTGTGATCTTGTTTATATATGCTTCTCAGGTGACAAATTATCTGTAATCCACAACTCCCCGATCGTTTTCGACCTTTGTTTTTTGATTATCCATTCAGTTCCCATCGATACTTTCCGTCTCTGTCTCTTTTTGCTACTGCCCTTTCCATCATTTATCACTTTTTAGCATTAAACTCTTTCCATTTCCCATAGTTTGACTCCATCTGAAATCTTATCTAGATCCTTTTGGAAATCTCACACGTCCTCTTTACTTTACTACTTTCTTAGTAATTTAGCCTCATCAGCGAATAAACTCATATAACTGTTTACTCCTTCTGTCATATCATTTACTAGACCAAGAACATCCTAGGTTTGTATTGCCTACAGCGCCGTTAGGCGTGAGCTCCAGGGGTGGGATGGTAGGCCCTGGAGTTCACTATTGAGGGCTGTGATGGTTAGCCCTCGCCCGTGTTGAACATACATAATTCTATAGTGCAGGACCTGTGATTAGAGGCTCATGCCACCCCCTGTTCCTCTGATGCCTCGCAATCGAAGGTAGAGTTTAATGGCAGCGTGTGGGTGTCCTGTAACTCGACGGTGCAGAGAAAGATTTTAAGTGGTTTTTACAGCCCTCATCACGGATAATTGAATAAAAAAATAGGTAACACCTCAAATAAGTAGCACCATACCTTACATACCCCCGCACCACCCCCTCGCCTGTTCCTTACTTATTTACCAAAAAAAACCCAAAAAATACTCTTT
The DNA here is from genome assembly GCA_016584305.1 of Chionoecetes opilio. NCBI lineage: Eukaryota > Metazoa > Arthropoda > Malacostraca > Decapoda > Majidae > Chionoecetes > Chionoecetes opilio. The sequence continues at coordinate 60,589 of JACEEZ010016131.1, read as the reverse complement.
TATCAGTGATTAACTGACGTGTGTGGTACTGTGGTTTCTGTAGGTACGGCGGGACAGAAGAAGAGAGGAAGGCTTTTTGTGACAGTTTTATTGTCGTAATACACTGTCACACACATCAGCTAACCGTCCCTCACTCACTCAGACCAAAACATTAAAATGTTTTAGTATCCCAGGTGAGATAGCAAGGGAAGCGTTGACAAATCTGTTAACAAGGAGACGAATTTGAAGAGAACCGATGAAGCCGATACTAAGCGTCAAAGGTCACAAGAAGAAAATGAATAGAGAGCAGATATGGAAGTGTTTAACAAGTATAATCCCTTCCACGCTCCTTGTCAATACATAGAAAGCACACTAACATAGACATAAGACGTGTACAGAGCTAATCACTCAATGCCTTGCTCTTACTAAATAATCACTACAACTAATGCTTTCCTCCTTCTCTAACATACCACTTCCAATGCCTTCCTGTCTTCTCGTCCTGTCTCCTCCAGTACCTTCCAGCACCACACAGTACCACACACGTCCCTTGTTATAACTTACAAAGGAGTATTTTGTGGTAAATAAGTAAGGTCCGGCGGGGTGTGAGGTTGTCAGTGTCTACTTATTTTGAGGTGTTCTTTACTTTTGCAACACCGGTTCAAATGCCTGGCCTTATGAAGAATGGCCACCTGTAATATCAAGATCAAGATCAGTACTGTTCGTTAGACAGAATACGTGTGTGGGAGAACGCCGGAGCTAAGGCTTCACCGACATCATTCGCTGGGTGACTTCCAACTCAAGCTCAATGCTCAAGCTCCTCAAATCCTCGCTCCTCTCCTCTACGTAGTGTTGCCGAAGCCATCACCCCATGAGTCGGGTTACAAACCCTTGGCTACACCCGGTACCCATTCACTGTTGGGTGGAACGGGGCTTTGGGGGGGCATTTTCAGGTTTTTTTTTTTTTTTGAAAAAGTGCGTCTTATAAGCTGTAAAATACGGTAGGTACAACGTTGCACCGGACTAAATAAGCATTTTACAGTGATTTTCAATACCCGAAATTTTCGCAGATCCGCGAGTTTCGCGCGATGCCTTTGGAAGAAGCAGGAGGGGTAAACTGGAACTCGAACTCATGGAGGGTACTGAAATATTACTCCTCTATAGGCTCCTGATGCTTGCCTTAGGAAGTTATCCTGAACTATTTTTAACAATTCCTCTGTCATAATTGTCTCCTATAATTAATCCCAGTCTATATTACCTTGAAGATTAAAACCTCCCACCCACGCAATAATCAATTATCTCTACAACGCCTTGTTTATTGCTTGCTCATAAATAGAGCTGAATCCTCTTTACATAAGTTTGCTGGCCTATATACTACACCGCAAAAACATTTTTGTGTTCAGTTCCACTCCGTACCTCTACCCAATAGACTCTATGCTGTCATCTGTTTTTAATAAACTTATTAACACAACACTGCAATGTATCTCTTGCTAAAGTGCAACTCCCACCACCTCGCCTGCCTAACCTGTTTTTGTGAATAACTTATACCATTTATCTCAACCTCCGGATCAAATACCTTCCTGACATGTTTTTCTCTTTCTGCTTGCTAATCACATTTCTGTTAAACCATTCATTTTCTTTCTTGATAACTATCCTTGGAACATAACTATTGATTCCTTCGGTGTAAATTCGATGAACTCAACCCATTTTTTCTGGGTACGTGTGTGTGTGTGTGTGTGTGTGTGTGTGTGTGTGTGTGTGTGTGTTGTGTGTGTGTGTGTGTGTGTGTGTGTGTGTGTGTGTGTGTGTGTGTATTTACCTAGTTGTATTTACCTAGTTGTAACATACAGGAAAAGAGCTATGCTCGTACTGTCCCGTCTCCAAATCTACTATTATCCAGCTTGCCTTTGAAGTCCTGAATACTTCTTGCATTAATCACTTTTGCATCAAGGTTGTTCCAGGCTTCTATGCTTCTATACTGGAAGCTGTATTTTTTTTATATCCCTCTTGCATGTTGTCCTTTTCAATTTCTTCTCATGACCTCTTGCACTTCTATCGTCCCACACAAACAGATCTTCTCTGTCTATTTTTTCCAGACCCCTTGATGCTCTATACATTGCTATAAAATCTCCGCTTTCTCTTCTTTTCTCACGAGTTGGGAGTTTTAGTCTTGAAAGTCTTTCCTCATATGGTAAATCTCTCAGGCTTGGAGCCATTTTTGTGGCTGCTCTTTGTATTCTCTCAATCTTCCTTATATCCTTCTTTTTATGTGGTGACCAAATCACTGCTGCATATTCCAACCTTGGTCAAATCAAAGATGTTATCAATTTCTTAATCATCTCTTCATCCAGATATTTGAATGCCATTCTTATATTCCTCAGCAACTGATATGTATTTCCTGTGATCTTGTTTATATGCTTCTCAGGTGACAAATTATCTGTAATCCACACTCCCAGATCTTTTTCGACCTTTGTTTTGATTATCCATTCATTTCCCATCGAATATTTTTCCTCTCTGTCTCTTTTTGCTACTGCCCATTTCCATCACTTTACACTTTTTAGCATTAAACTCCATTTCCCATAGTTGACTCCATCTGAAAATCTTATCTAGATCCTTTTGTAAATCCTCACAGTCCTCTTTACTTTCTACTTTTCTTAGTAATTTAGCATCATCAGCGAATAAACTCATATAACTGTTTACTCCTTCTGTCATATCATTTACATAGACCAAGAACATCATGTGTGTATGTGCCTACAGCGCCGTTAGGCCGTGAGCTCCAGGGGTGGGATGGTAGGCCCTGGAGGTTCACTTGAGGGCTGTGATGGTTAGCCCTCGCCCGTGGTGACGCAGACATAATTTCTATAGTGACACCTGTGATTAGAGGCTCATGCCACCCCCTGTGTCCTCTGATGCCCTCGCAATCGAAGGTAGAGTTAATGGGCAGCGTGTGGGTGTCCTGTACTCGACGGTGCAGAGAAAGATTTTAAGTGGATTTTACAGCCCTCATCACGGATAATTGAATAAAATAGGTAACACCTCAAAATAAGTAGCACCTTACCTTACACCCCCGCCGTTCCTTACTTATTTACCACAAAATACTCCTTTATAAGTGATTAACCATGACGTGTGTGGTACTGTGGTTTCTGGAGGTACTGGAGGAGACAGAAGAGAAGAGAGGAAGGCTTTGTGACAGTGTTATTGTCGTATAACACTGTCACACAACCATCAGCTGACGCCCTCACTCACTCAGACCAAAACAAATTAAAATGTTTTAGTATCCCAGGTGAAATAGACAAGGGAAGAGTTGACAAATCTGTTAACAAAGGAGACGAAGTTTGAAGAGAACCTATGAAGCGATACTAAGCGTCAAAGGTCACAAGAAGAAAATGAATAGAGAGACAGATATGGAAGTTTTTAACAAGATAATCCCTTCACCTGCCTTGTCATACATAAAAGCACACTAACATAGACATAAGACGTGTACAGAGCTAGATCACTCAATGCCTTGCTCTTACTAAATAATCACTACACTAATGCTTTCCTCCTTCTCTACAGTACCTCCAATGCCTTCCTGTCTTCTCTCCTGTCTCCTCCAGTACCTCCAGCAACCACAGTACCACACACGTCCTTGTTAATAACTTACAAAGGAGTATTTTGTGGTAAATAAGTAAGGATCGGCGGGGGTGTGAGGTCAGGTGCTACTTATTTTGAGGTGTTACTTACTTTATGCAACACCGGTTCAAAGGCCTGGCCTATGAAGAATAGGCCACCTGTAATATCAAGATCAAGATCAAGTACTGTTCGTAGGACAGAATACGTGTGTGGGAGAACGCCGGACTAAAGGCTTCACCGACAGCATTCGCTGGGTGACTTCCAACTCAAGCTCAAGCTCAAGCTCCTCTCCTCCTCCTCTCCTCTACGTAGTGTTGGCCGAAGCCATCACCCCAGGAGGCGGGTTACAAACCCTTGGCTAACACCCGGTACCCATTCACTGTTGGGTGGACGGGGGCTTGGGGCATTTTCAGGTTTTTTTTTTTTTTTGAAAAAGTGAGTCTTATAAGCTGTAAAATACGGTAGGTACACCTTGCACCGGACTAAATAAGCATTTTTACAGTGTTTTCAATACCCGAATTTCGCGATCCGCGAGTTTCGCGCTATGCCTTTGGAAGAAAGCAAGGAGGGTAACTCGGACTCGAAACTCGGGAGGGTACTGTAGAATATTATCTCCTCTAGTAGGCTCCCTGATTGCTTGCCTTAGGAAGTTATCCTGAACTATATTTAACAATTCCTCTGCATAATTGTCTCCTATAATTAAATCCCAGTCTATATTCCTGAGATTAAAACCTCCCACCACGCATAATCAATTATATCTACAAGCCTTGTTTATTTCTTGCCATATAGGAGCTGAATCCTCTTTACATAAGTTTGGTGGCCTATATACTACACCCAAAACCATTTTTTCAGTTCCCTCCGTAACCTCTACCCATATAGACTCTATGCTGTCATCTGTTTTTATAACATTATTAACACAACACTGCAATGTATCTCTTGCATAAAGTGCAACTCCACCACCTCGCCTGCCTAACCTGTTTTTGTGAAATAACTTATACCCAGTTATCTCAACCTCCGGATCAAATACCTTTTNATCGGCGGGGGTGTGAGGTCAGTGCTACTTATTTTGAGGTGTTCTACTTTATGCAAACGGTTCAAGGCTGGCCTATGGAATAGGCCACCTGTAATCAAGATCAGATCAGTACTGTTCGTAGGACAGAATACGTGTGTGGGAGAACGCCGGACTAAAGGCTTCACCGACAGCATTCGCTGGGTGACTTCCAACTCAAGCTCAAGCTCAAGCTCCTCTCCTCCTCCTCTCCTCTACGTAGTGTTGGCCGAAGCCACCACCCCAGGAGGCGGGTTACAAACCCTTGGCTAACACCCGGTACCCATTCACTGTTGGGTGGACGGGGGCTTGGGGCATTTTCAGGTTTTTTTTTTTTTTTAAAGTGAGTCTTATAAGCTGTAAAATACGGTAGGTACACCTTGCACCGGACTAAATAAGCATTTTTACAGTGTTTTCAATACCCGAATTTCGCGATCCGCGAGTTTCGCGCTATGCCTTTGGAAGAAAGCAAGGAGGGTAACTCGGACTCGAAACTCGGGAGGGTACTGTAGAATATTATCTCCTCTAGTAGGCTCCCTGATTGCTTGCCTTAGGAAGTTATCCTGAACTATATTTAACAATTCCTCTGCATAATTGTCTCCTATAATTAAATCCCAGTCTATATTCCTGAGATTAAAACCTACCACCACGCATAATCAATTATATCTACAAGCCTTGTTTATTTCTTGCCATATAGGAGCTGAATCCTCTTTACATAAGTTTGGTGGCCTATATACTACACCCAAAACCATTTTTTCAGTTCCCTCCGTAACCTCTACCCATATAGACTCTATGCTGTCATCTGTTTTTATAACATTATTAACACAACACTGCAATGTATCTCTTGCATAAAGTGCAACTCCACCACCTCGCCTGCCTAACCTGTTTTTGTGAAATAACTTATACCCAGTTATCTCAACCTCCGGATCAAATACCTTTCCTGACATATCCAACCATGTTTCTGTTAATGCTATTATATAAAAATCTTCTACACTATTTATTCCTCTCAGGACATCTATCTTGTTTAAAATACTCCTACAGTTTGTATAGTAAATCTTCAAGCAGCTCCTCTTCTTTTTGTCCATTTTCCCTTTATCTTTAACTAACCCCCTCCTCTCTCTCTTCTTACGAATCACTTAAGTTCCCTACCTTCTGAAACTCCTCCTAGTGTCGCAAGTTTCCTTTACCCCGACCCCAGTGTCTAGGTTGCTTGGTTGTTGTTTGTGGTTGTGGTACTGGCTTGCTATGAGCTCCGTTAAGCGTCGTAGTAACTTGGTAGGACGTGGGAGAGCTGTGTAATGCTTGGAGCTTGGTAAAGCGTTTGTAGTGGTTTGTAGTTAATTGTAGAATCGCGTTGGGTGTCGTTTTACACCGTTAAACTGCCACAATTGTAAGTCTCTCTGTTTGTAGAGACTTTTTTTTTTTACTAAGTCAAAATGGTAATGTACAGTTTGTACAGTTTTATTTATAAGTTCATTACAGAACTTAGTTTTCCTTCAACCAAATAAGTAGACAAGCCAGTGAGTGCGACGCAGTTCGTAAGATGAGCGTTTAGGTTGTCTCACGGTCCAAGTTGTTCTGTCTTGTTGTTCTCACCATTCGACACTCGCTCTCGCTGCTTCTTCCCTTTGTCGCCAGTTGACGTGGACATCTATGCTAGCCATACAGACTGACGTACATACAATTGTTCTGTGACCTACTTGCTTGAGCTAACAAAATGATTGAGCTGTCTTTTGTTCTCACAGCTAACCCGGAAATGATACATATATTCTATATGCATTATATTTACATAACTATATGATAATGTTTCTAGAAATCTACCATTTCATTGATGATATATACATGAAAATATCTTGTATGGAAGTTGTAATACTTGTTACAATTGTATGATAATAGTTATAAATCAATTAAAATAGTAGTGCAAATTATTATATATGGCAGAAGTGATTACTGACTGACAGAGAAAGGGACGAATGTTGTTAAGAGAAGTGGCAATAGCAAAGAAACAAGAATCGGAGGAGTGGAGTCCGAACTTGAACACAGCAGAAAGAAGGCAGAAGATGTTTAGAGTAGCTAAGCAGATGTGAAAAGACAATAAAGATGTACAAGGATCAAAGTATGTATAGGACGAAAACAGAGAAATCAAAGTGATGGAGAGGGAGGTGAAAGAAAGATGGAGAGAATATTTTGAGAGACTTCTGAATGTAAAATAAAAATGAGCTGGGGGGTTTAAATGGTGGAAGGTCCAGTGGAAAATGTAATATAAAATTAGATAGTAAGAGCATTGAAAGGGATGAAAGATGGAAAGGTACCAGGTCCATCGAGTGAATGCAGTGATAGGCTGAAACTAGCAGGAAGGACAGGTATCAAAAAACTAATTGGATTTTTTATATTTTTTGGAAAATATTATGAGGAAGGAGAAAGGTTCAGAAGATTAGAAGGATAGTTTTTTTTTACCTAACCACTGTTTAAAGGAAAAGGAGATGCACTGTCATGTGGTGGGTACAGAGGTTTGAGGATGTTAGAACATGGAATGAAGATTTGGAAGAGGGCATTGTGTGAAAGGCTTTAGAAAATCATCAAGTTCGATGACTGCCAATTTGGCTTTCTGGCTGGAAAGTCAACTACCGATGCAATCTTCATCACAAGACATCTCCAGTAAAAATATAAGAAGAAGAAGAAATGGCTGTATCATGTGTTTGTGGATCTGGAAAAGGCATTTGACAGGATTACAAGAACAATTTGATGGGCATTACGTAAACAAAAAGAACGGTGAGGCTTGTAAGGTTGGTAATGACACTGTATGAAGGATTGAGATCAAAGGTGAGAGTAGCTGGAGGATCATAAGATGTCTTTGAGATAGGTGTGGGGGTGCATCAAGGCTCAGTTGAAGCCTTCAAAAGGTGAATATGTCCAAGACGAAGATGATGGTAACAGGCAAGAAAATAGAGCAAAATATACACGTGGGAAGGTTTCCCTGTGGAGTGTGCGGTAGTGGAGTAGGAATAAACTCTCGTTGCAAGGAATTGGACAAGTGGTGCCAAAAAAGATGTTTTTAATAATAATGTTCGGGACTAGGAACCTCAATAGGGTGGTAGATTTCTGCTGTCCAGTGTGTATATGAAGAATCAATCATAGGGGCCGCCAGAAGAGGAAGAGGTAGAAACTATATAAGTGAATGGTGATTTAATAGAAGTGAACAGTTTTGTTACCTTGGTGACATGTTAGATAGCGAGGGTGGAGTGGAGAGAGCAGTAAGAACACGAGTAGCAACTACATGGATGAAGTGCAGAGAGATAGTGGGACTGCTGATAAACAAGAGTATTCCACTGATAAATAAAGGAAGAGTATTTGAAGCATGTATAGGATCAGTTTTTGTTGTATGGTTCTGAGACATGGGCTTTGACGAAGAAGTTGGATAATGTGTTGGTTGGTTGTGATCGGAGAAAGTTGAGATATATGACTGGGATCACATGTAGAGATGAAGTGTCCAGTGAAGAGGTGGCAAGAAAATGTGGATTGAAGGAGCTGAGTACAGTGTAAGGTGATTGAGGTGGTTTGGGCATGTGAAGAGGAGGAAGGTGGTGAGGCATTGGAAGAGCTGTTAGAGTGGAAGCTCCAGGTCGCTGTCCCACCGGCAGGCCAAGGAAGACATGGAGGCAGTGTGTTGAAGAAGATCTGGCAGCATTGGGCATTGAAGAAGTTGAGCAACAGATAGAGATACAGGAAAACCTCGTTTATCCGGCACCCTCGGGGGGAAGCGCATGCCGGATAACTCATTTTGCCGTTGTTTTGAGAGTTACTCTTATGGAATTGCCCAACATCCAATATTTTTTTTTTTTTTTTTTTCTTACATCACAAGGAACTGGCCAAGGGCACAACAAAAATGGGTAACACAAAGCCCGCTTAGTTGCCAGTCCCTATAAAGAAGACAGTAAGAGAATAAAATAAAAAAGAGGGGTGAGCCAATTTAGTTCGGGAGGTGTCTTGTTACTCTTCTTTTGAAAAGATGTAAGTCATAGGAAAGTGGACAAATAGAAACAGGAAGAGAGTTCCAGAGTTTACCAGTGAAAGGGATGAAAGGGTTGCCAACCCTGCGTACCCCGCCAAATTTTAACTAAATTTCTGCCGATTTTCTCAGTTTTTGAAATAATTATACCTAATTAATGCCTGGGTTATCCTGCTGAGTGCCCCTTTCTACCCCGCACTCCTCGTCAGGATGGACAAGCCAGTCCTCGTGTTGCACGCCAGCAACACGAACACTCTCCTCTCTTTTTTCACAGGATCTCTCTCTGACGGGCTAAGCTAGCCCGTGGTCCTCCCTGCTGGAGGCCCGAAAAAAAAAAAAAAAAAAAAAAATATGCCTGGGTATATTAGTGCCATTGTTTTGAGGCTGCCATTGTTTTGAATGCTGGTTAAATGAGTTCTCCTGTAGTTGGAAGCATTTCAAACTGGCTGTCTAACCTCATAAAATATTATGGGAAAAACTGGCGTTTAAACAGAAAACAAGAATATATATATATACACACAAACCTCAATTTCCCGGACCTCCATTTCCCGGATATCGGATTTGCCGGACAAAATCCGAGGTCCGGGGATATGTCAGAGTCCCAAACAATTTTTTTTTTTTTTTTTTTTTTTTTTTTTTTTTTTTATACGTTGAAATGCCTGGTCCTGTTCGTAAATTGACAAAGTTGTCCGGCGGTCCGAGCGTCTTCTGTCATCCCTGGTCAGTGTCCGTGCCCTCCCGCCAGGTGGCAGCATGCTCAGTGGTCGTATTGTTTACATTTGGACACACGACACTCACTGTTCACCTGCAGAGCCTCCGTTAGTCCCCTGACCCCTACTGCCCCTGGTGCAGGAATGTCTCTTTTGAGACTATTGAACACTTTCTGCTGCCTCCCGCCAGGTGGCAGCATGCTCAGCGGTCGTATTGTTTACATTTGGGCACAATACTCACGGTTCACTGCACAGCCTCCGTTAGTCCCCTGACCCCCACTGCCCCTGGCGCAGGAACATCTCTTGAGACTATTGAACACTTTCTGCTGCCTCCCGCCAGGTGGCAGCATGCTCAGCGGTCGTATTGTTTACATTTGGGCACACGACACTCAAAGTTCACCTGCACAGCCTCGTTAGTCCCCTGACCCCCACTGCCCCTGGTGCAGGAATGTCTCTTGAGACTATTGAATACTTTCTGCTGCCTCCCGCCAGGTGGCAGCATGCTCACTTGCTCAGCGGTCGTATTGTTTACATTTGGGCACACGACACCCACGGTTCACCTGCACAGCCTCCGTTTGTCCCCTGACCCCCACTGCCCCTGGTGCAGGAATGTCTCTTGAGACTATTGAACACTTTCTAAGTTAAGACTTAGATAAACTTAACGAGTGGGCAGTCAGATGGCAGATGGAATTTAATATTGATATATGTAGCGTTATGAATGTTGGCAGAAAAAACCCTGGTAATAGATACACCATAAGCAATGTATCGCTGAAAAGATCAGAAGGTGAAAAAGATCTTGGAGTGAGGGTGAGCCCAGACCTCCGACCTAGGAAACAATGTATTGAGGCCAGAAATAGAGCTAATAGAGTATTAGGATTCATTACCAGAAGTGTTAAAAGTAGAAGTGCGGAAGTTATTCTAAAGCTTTATCTGCTCTAGTCAGGCCTCACCTAGACTATGCAGTTCAGTTTTGGTCTCCATATTACAGGATGGATATAGTGTTGTTAGAAAAAGTGCAGAGAAGGATGACCAAAATGATACAAGGGAGGGGTAACTTTAGTTATGAGAAGAGATTGAAGTTATTAAAATTACACTCACTCGAGAGATGCAGAGTAAGGGGCGATCTGATAGAAGTTTTTAAGTGGATAAGGGGATTTAATAAAGGAGAGGTAGGAAAAGTTCTTACGGCTTTTAACCAGGTAGAACAAGAAGTAACGGATTCAAGCTGAAAAGCGTAGATTTAGAAAGGAAATAGGGGAAAACTGATTCACAAATAGGGTGGTGAATGAATGGAATGGTCTCAGTAGACAGGTAGTTAGTGCTGAGTCATTGGGAAGCTTTAAAGGGGAGCTGGATAGGTTCATGGATGGGGATGCAAGGTGGATGTAGGTAGTGTTAGGTGACAGGAACTACCACGTGTAGGCCTCGAGGCCTCTTGTAGCTTCCTTATTTTCTTATGTTCTTATGTTCTCCTGCCTCCCGCCAGGTGGCAGCATGCTCACTTGCTCAGCGGTCGTATTGTTTACATTTGGGCACACGACACTCACTGTTCACCTGCACAGCCTCCGTTAGTCCCCTGACCCCCACTGCCCCTGGTGCAGGAACGTCTCTTGAGACTATTGAACACTTTCTGCTGCCTCTCGCCAGGTGGCAGCATGCTCAGCGGACGTAAAAGTCCACGGCGGGGTAGTTGATATTGGCGGTTGCCGGACAGTAAATACTAGAGTAGGATAAGCGTTTCGGGGTGGGTAATGGCATCGGACTTTTTTTTTTTCTTTCTTTTTCTGTTAGAGGATCATTCCTGGACTGTTGCGATTCCCGGACTTTTGCGGTTCCCGGACCAGTGCTCCCCCCTATTAGTCCGGGAAAACGAGGTTTGTGTGTAAATATATATATACATATATATACACCTATACAGGGAGGTCCCGTTATACGAACATTCGGTATTCGAGAATCCGATGATACGAGATGTGTAAATTAGGGTCTATTTTCAATATACGAGATCGAAAATCCAATGATACAGCATTCAAACTGGGGTGAGTAAAATTATCTCAAGTTCAAAATGCGTGCCCTACCACTCCTGGGCTGGACAAAGAGTGATTTGGTTGACCCCAGTGAGGTCACCCCTAGCAAGCCATGACCTGAAGGGTAATTAAGCATATGGCGCTGCCTGACATTTAGGGGTAATTAGCAGATGTGCGGCCCCAACCTTGGGACCGCAGTCAGGTCACCCCTAGCAAGGCGTGACCTGAAGGGTAATTAAGCATATGGCGTGGCCTGACCTTTAGGGGTAATGAGCAGGTGTGCGGCCCCAACCTTGGGACCGCTACACTACCTTCTCTTGTATCAGGGGCGTCGCCTACAGTACAACGTCTTTTTTGCTGGTTATGCATGTTTTATGTTTAATTAATGTGCAGTTATGTTTATTTTGTTTGCTATTTTCTCTTTCAGAATGCTTTTTTTTACAGAATAGGTAGTACAGTGTGGGTAATATAGACGCTGTGGTGTTTGTTGTGTTTGCTATAGTTTATTTTAGCTTGAAAAATGTCTTTTTTTTTCTTTCTTTTTTTTTTCTTTTTTTTTTTCTATTGATGTGGTCCTGGAACCAAACCTATATTTTACCATTAGTTATGTGTTTCGTTATACGAGATTTTCGCTTTTCGAGTATGCCAGGTGGAACTTAACTGCTCGTATCTTCGGGACCTCCCTGTATATATATACAGTAAACCCTCTCTGATTCGAACTAATTGGGGGGAGACCTGGGTCGAATTAGCCGAAAGTCCGAATGATCTGATTGATGATTACCCCCTCCACACAATAAGAACGCATTAAAACATGCAAAAACAACACAGATTGTAATACTTGTACTCATCAAAACATATTTAATACTGAAGTCTTGAAATGCTGTACTACTGAACACTGATCACTCAGGTGTCACTGATAGCGTCTTCAGGCAAGGGCTGCATTAAGTAATGCAATGCTAACGGGTGCACACGGAGGCGCACGGTGACGTCAGCATAGAGTATGCCTAGCGCAAGCCCCCGCTCTACGGCCCTGGGAGATGGATCGCTACTGAGTTGCCAGCTCGCGCCACAATACGGGTATGTAAGCAAAGGGCAAAGAAAGACTCTTCTTCTTGCCTCCTTACTACTCATTTCCTGCTGCTATAACTTCTCCTGCATCAAAAAAAAGTATTAATAATTCAGCAGCCAGGTGCCAAGGAGCCCTTGTCAAAGGAAGTTACTGCCATTAGCACTCCTTATGCACATTTTTAATGCTTAGAATACTATTCTAGCTAAGGCAGCTCTTATAGCTTTTCAGAGAATGATTAATAAATGCATTACTCGCTGATAGCTATAAAAAAAAATAATGCATATCTTGATGCAATAATTTATATTAAAGACCTGGAGTCTCAATTTTTGTTAGCTTAACAAAACTCCTTAAATTTAAATAAGTATTTTTATAAATAACAATAAAATAAATAAATGATATAAATAAACTATAAAATAGCGGCAAATGCCATTATCGCCCATGTCAAGGGAGGTTACTGCCATTAGCACTCCCAGCGCACATATTTATTGATTTATAATACTATTTGAGCTGAAGTCAGCTCCTATCACTTTTTAGAGGAATAATTACTCTCTGGTAAGCAAAGATTGTATATGCATATCTTAATGATGTGGTAATTTGTAGTAAAGACCCGGAGTCTGATTTTATTAGCTGAGAAGCCGTACTCCTCAAGTTTGATGAAGCAGGTCTTCAAGTAAAAATAATAAATAAATTATATCAATAAAACCGCCAGTGCGATTGATCATGCCCACAGGGCTAATTTACTGTATTTTGTCCTTACTCATAACCTTGAGTATTATTAAGTAACAACGCAATGGAGTTTAACAACGCACTTCTTTATGAATTTGCAGGGATTTCAACACATTACTAACAGTCTTTGAGCTCATTTTTTCTAATAGCTCAGATTTCAATACTGCTATAAAGGACTCTACCAATATATTTATGTAAAAAGCCAAGCGACTCAGATGACAGTGACGTCACAATGCGCATCTACGTCACGTCACCTGACGTTCTGTACGATATTTTGGCGCTCTATTTGAGAACACCTCTCACATTTGCCCTACTTTGATGGCAGAATTGTTCTATATGATCACATTCGTTCCTAACAAAATGTTGGAATTTTATTTATTTGAAAAAAACAATAATAATAATGAGTTAATTTTCATTTATTTTTATTTTAGGTCGTTCGTTCTATAGGGGAAACGCTTTATGCGAACATGTTTTATGCGGGACCCTAGTATATATATAATATATATATATATATATATATATATATATATATATATATATATATATATATATTATAATATATATATATATATATATATATATATATACAGTAAAAGCCTTATAACTCGGCACTGTATAACTCGGAATTTGATATAACTCGGCATGGCAAAGACAAGGTTTTTTTTTTTTTTTTTTTTTTTTTTTCCACCTATGCCTATAGCAGTGCAGGCAGTGAGCTCCATGGGTGGGATGGTAGGCCCTGGAGGCTCACTCGAGGGCTGGGATGGTTGGCCCTCGCAGGTTGGTGACGCAGGTAGGATTCTTATAGTGACGCCTGTGATTAGAGGCTCATCCCTGTGTCCTCCCATGCACTCACAGTCGAAGGTAGAGTTAATGGACAGGGCATAGTGTTGCAGTAATTAAGTGCTCAAGTGATGTAAATTAAGTTGTGCAGGTACAGTACTGTATACAATACAGTACAGAGTTGTGATTATAAAGTGATTAAAGTGATACCAGTGTTAAAATGCGACTGAGTCCCCCTAACATCTTCTACATGTTACAACAAGGCTCCCATCTCCTTGGATTACATGCCTGCTGCTACCCGTTCATTAGTAAGTGTAGTTTTTATGCTTTTACAGTACTGTAATTTTTTTTTTTTTTTTTTTTTTTTTTTTTTTTTTCCCCATATCAGAGGACATTGCATAACTCGGCACATTGAATAACTCGGCAAGGGCCAGAGCCCCTATCGTGCCGAGTTATAATGTTTACTGTAATATATTATTTATATAATATATATATATATATATATATATATATATAATTATATATATTATATATATATATATATATACAGCCAAATTCCCAACATCCGACCTCCAAACATCCGACTTGTCCAAACAACCGACTTTTTTCACCACCACATTGTGTCTTGTTTTGGCCATTTATTTTACTTCGTTTTTTTTAGTTTTTAGAAACATAGATTTGTGCCTTTATTTATGCATGAATTTTACTTTTGCGTATACCACTGGATCGGCCTTCAAGAGCTGCATCTTTTATGTTCTATACCATTTTGTCCTTACGTTTATGGTTACTGTGATATCCGAACATCCGACTATTCCAATTATCCGACCTACCTTCGGTTCCCCCTAGGTCGGATAATTAATACAGGGAGGCCCCGTTATACGAGCATTCGGTATACGAGAATCCGATGATACGAGATGTGTAAATTAGGGTCTATTTTCAATATACGAGATCGAAAATCCAATGATAAGACATTCAAACTGGGGTGAGTAAAATTATCAAGTTCAAAATGTTGCACCTACCACTCCGGGCTGGACAAAGGGGGATTTGGTTGACCCCAGTGAGGTCACCCTAGCAAGCCGTGACCTGAAGGGTAATTAAGCATTTGGCGCGGCCAGACATTTAGGCATAATTAGCAGGTGTGCAGCCCCAACCTTGGGACCGCAGTCAGGTCACCCCTAGCAAGGCGTGACCTGAAGGGTAATTAAACATATGGCGTGGCCTGACCTTTAGGGGTAATTAGCAGGTGTGCAGCCCCAACCTTGGGACCACTACACTACCTTCTCTTGTATCACGTGGCGTCCCCCTACAGTACAATGTCTTTTTTACTTGTTATGCATGTTTTATGTTTAATTAATGTGCAGTTATGTTATTTTGTGTGCTATTTTCTCTTTCAGAATGCTATTTCTACAGAATAGGTAGTACAGTGTGGGAAATATAGACGCTGTGTGTTTGTTGTGTTTGCTATAGTTTATTTTAGCTTGAAAAACACGTCTTTTTTTTTTTTTTTTTTTTTTTTATAATTGATGGGTCCTGGAACCAAACCTATATTTTACCATTAGTTATGTGTTTCGTTATACGAGATTTCGCTTTACGAGTATGCCAGGTGGAACCTAACTGCTCGTATCTTCGGGACCTCCCTGTACTTAACTGTTTTATATATATATATATAATATATATATATAATATATATATATATATATACAGGTTGACCATCACTAATCCGGCAATCAATATTCCGGTTCCATCAGTTTTCCGGCATGAATTTCGGAGCGCAGTTTCAAATTTCCCAGGTTGGCGCGCCACTGTTTTCGGGAGGCGCCGTTTATGTTTTGATGGCGCTGTACCCAGAATCAGCTGTATGCTCATGCTTCTGACAGCAAACAGGCATTCCTTCTCATTTATTTGCCATAATTGTTAAAATCTGCTGCTGTATAGCCTCATCATGGATTCGGCTAATAAAAGAAGTGGTGTAAAACGCAAACATCGCTCGTTGTCGATCGCAGAGAAAATTTATTTAAGTTGCTATTTAACTTCTTCTCGAGGGTACAGTAATGAATTAAAATTCTGTATAACTATATTATTTAGTTGTTGAACATTAATATTTCATTTGTGTTTAAATTTCTTTCTTTAAAGAACTGTAGTCATTTTGGGCTATATGCAAGAATGCTCGTCAAATCCCGGCAAGTGGAGATTCCCCACAGTCGTATCTCCACCGGTGGCATCTACAAGAAATGCCCGACCGGTGGATATTGACAGTCGTACCAACACTAGCGGTGGCTACAAAAGCAGGCGTACCAACACAAACGTGTCCAAGGCGGCATCAGTATTTTGACTGTTTTATACATATCTAATACATTTTACTAGTGTAATTTATTATTTTTGCCATTAAAATAATAGCTTAGTTAGTGTTCGCCACTTGTCTGAGGCATTGGTGTAGAAAAAATGGGCCAGAGTAATGCTTGCGAATACATTTGAACGGCCCGCCAGTACTGCTCCACACAATGGCTGCCCTCCACCTCCACCGCTGCCTGGCTTCCTCACACTTCACACACCTATATAAGGCCTCCTGGACCTGATTTTACCTTAATTATGACAAGTGTGCATTCACAAGGTATGCATGTTACTCTCGGTTGTGTTGAAAACTCCCTGTAATGGTCTGGGAAGAAATAGGATGGAATAAGTGCACAGCGGGATGGGGGGTGGGATGTGCATGTTGTCACGAATCAGCTGAATCAAATCTCCACCGGTTGCGTTACCTCTGTTGATTCTTGCTTACCGCGCTGCGATGCAACGCAACGCGTCGAGAACATTTCTTGCATATGGCCCTTTGTTACAATATATACAGCATATATAGAGTCTGGGGACAAAACATCAATAATCCGGAAATTTCAAAAACGGCAGTCATAAGTGATGGTTGCCGGATTAGTGATGAGCAACCTGCATTTATCTATCTATCTATCTATCTATCTATCTATCTATATATATATATACACTACACTCCCGAGTTTCGCGTTTGGGCTTTATTCCGAAGGCATAGCGCGAAACTCGCAGATCGCGAAACTCGGGTATTATAAACCCTGTAAAAAATGTATTTAGTCCGGTGCGAGGCGTAGAAACCATTTTTAAGGCTTATAAAACTCAAGTTTTACCCCCAAAAACCCAAAAAAATACTAATGGTCTTCCAAGGCGAATGTTGTAGTACTTCCTCAGTAGTCAGTACCTCAGTACTTACCTGTTACAACGTATTTCAAATACCATAAGATTTCAAATAAACTATCTGGCCTCACAGTGTGATGTTTGTTCCACGTCTGAGACTCGACAGATTGCCGCCGCCAACAGCGCCATCTATCTGTCTGTCTGCTATCGATCCCCGGGCGGAGTGGAAATAGATGGGCTGTTTTCTTAAAAAAAAAAATTTTTTTTGAGCTACTTCCTTGATTTCCTGACATCACCCTGATATCTACAATCTCATTCAGGACACAACACTGACAACAGCACTGCATGTCGGCTAGCACCGACGGTGATGAGTGGTAGTGTGTACTGTGTGGTAAGGCAGCGGGCGAAGCCAGCGGTATGAAGAAAGTATCCATACGTGTATGAAGCAGCGAGTGACGCCAGCAGTAGGAAGATGTATCCCATACATGTACAAAGTGTATCCCATACGTGTACGAAGCAGCGCGTGATGCCAGCAGTGGGAAGACGTATCCCATACGTGTACAGTGTATCCCATACGTGTACGAAGCAGCGCATGACGCCAGCAGTAGGAAGACGTATTCCATACGTGTACGAAGCAGCGCGAAACTCGGGGAGATAATGCGCGAAAGTCGAGATGGTAAGAATTTAGGACTAGGCGCGAAACTCGAGGATCGCGAAACTCGCATAGCGTGCAACTCGGGAGGGTAGTGTATACTAATATATATATATATATATAGATTATATATATATATATATATATATATATAATATATATATATATATATATATATATATATATATATTATATATATATATATATATATATATACATATATATATAATATATATATATATATATATATATATATATATATATATATATATATATATATATATAAAATATATATATATATATATATAGGGAGGTCCCGAAGATACGAGCAATTAGGTTCCACCTGGCATACTCGTAAAGCGAAATCTCGTATATGAAACACATAACTAATAGTAAAACATAGGTTTGGTTCCAGGACCCCATCAATAAAAATAAAAAAAATAAAAAATAATAATTAAAAAAAAAAAAAAAAAAAAAAAAAAAAAGGCATGTTTTTCAACATAAAATAAACTATAGCAAACACAACAAACACACAGCGTCTATATTACCCACACTGTACTACCTAAACTGTAAAAAAAGCATTCTGCAAGAGAAAATAGCACACAAAATAACATAACTGCACATTAATTAAACAAAATATGTATAACAAGCAAAAAAGATGTTGTAATGTAGGGGACGCCACGTGATACAAGAGAAGGTAGTGTAGTGGTCCCAAGGTTGGGGCCCCACACCTGCTAATTACCCCTAAAGGTCAGGCAGCGCCATATGCTTAATTACCCTTCAGGTCACGTCTTGCTAGGGGTGACCTGACTGCGGTCCCAAGGTTGGGACTGCACACCTGCTAATTAACCCCTAAATGTCAGGCCGCACCATATGCTTAATTACCCTTCAGGTCACGGCTTGCTAGGGGTGACCTCACTTGGGTCAACCAAATCCCCCTTTGTCCAGCCTGGAAGTGGTAGGGCGAGCATTTTGAACTTGATAATTTTACTCACCACAGTTTGAATGTCCTATCATTGGATTTTCGATCTCGTATATTGAAAATAGACCCTAATTTACACATCTCGTATCATCGGATTCTCGTATACCGAATGCTCGTATAACGGGACCTCCCTGTACATATTATATATATTATATATATATATATATATATATATAATATATATATATATATATATATATATATATATATATATATATATATATATATATACAGGGTGGTCCGAAGATAGGAGCAGTTAGGTTCCACCTGGCATACTCGTAAAGCGAAATCTCGTATAACGAAACACATAACTAATGGTAAAATATAGGTTTGGTTCCAGGACCTCCTCAATTAAAAAAACAAACAAAATAAAACCATGTTTTCAAGCTACAATAAACTATAGCAAACACAACAAGCACACAGCGTCTATATTACCAACACTGTACTACCTATTCTGTAGAAGAAGCATTCTGAAAGAGAAAATAGCACACAAAATAACATAACTGCACATTAATTAAACATAAAACATGCATAACAAGCAAAAAAGACGTGTTTTCAAGCTAAATAAACTATAGCAAACACAACAAACACACAGCGTCTATATTACCCACACTGTTACTACCTATCTGTAGAAATAGCATTCTGAAAGAGAAAATAGCACACAAATAACATAACTGCACATTAATTAACATAAAACATGCATAACAAGTAAAAAAGACATTGTACTGTAGGGGACGCCGCGTGATACAAGAGAAGGTAGTGTAGCGGTCCCAAGGTTGGGGCCGCACACCTGCTAATTACCCCTAAAGGTCAGGCCGCGCCATAGGCTTAATTACCCTTCAGGTCACGCCTTGCTAGGGGTGACCTGACTGCGGTCCCAAGGTTGGGCTGCCACCTGCTAATTACCCCTAAATGTCAGGCAGCCCCATATGCTTAATTACCCTTCAGGTCACGGCTTGCTAGGGTGACCTCATTTGGGGTAAACCAAATCCCCCTTTGTCCAGCCTGGGGGTAGGCGCGCATTTTGAACTTGATAATTTTACTCACCCCAGTTTTGAATGTCGTATCATTGGTTTTTCGATCTTGTATTTTGAAAATAGATCCTAATTTACACATCTCGTATCATCGGATTCTCGTATACCGAATGCTCGTATAACGGGACCTCCCGTATATATGTATATATATACAGGAGAACCTCGTTTACCCGGCACTCTCGGGGGGGAGCGCATGCTGGATAACTCATTTTGGCCGTTGTTTTGAGAGTTACTCTTATGGAATCGCCCAAAATCCCAATAAATACTGGGGTTTTCTGGAGGTTGTTGTTGTTGTTGTTTTAGGGCTGCGAGGATCCCTTGGGGAACACTATGGGGCCCTGGTGATGTCATATGATGCTATCACAGGCACGGTAGTTGACCAGTCTTCTTCAGGAAGGCACAGGTGGAGGGGGAAATGCGGCGTGTTGCCGAAAGGGGGGAACGCCAGCCCCCGCCAGCAGGGTGGGCAGGTCAAAGGTGGTGACGTTTCAGGGCGAGGAGTTGAGAATGTAGCACTACACGGTGGGGAGTGGAAGCGCGGACACTGCAGCAGAAAGTGTTCAATAGTCTCCGGAAAATTCATGCCCCAAAGGGCAGTGGGGCAGGGGACAGACGGAGGCGATGCAGGTGAGCTGTTAGTGTCGTGTGCCCAGGCGGAGGGGAGTGAGAGTGACATCCAGGACACGGGACTTTTTCCGTATCCACGGCTGGGGGAAGAGTCACTGCGGTATTGGCCCATGGAGGTGATGCGGAGGGGCATCGGCCGAGTGTGTTATTCCAGATGGAGCGGCAGACCCGGGAGATGAGGCGTGTTTGGCTGTGGAGGCGGCAGAGGGAAGGGTTTGTGTTTACATCTGTTAAGGCCATCCTTTCAGCAGAATCAGCCACTTTGTTGCCTGGGATACCAGGGTGGGAGGGGAAATCACTGAAGGCGATCTCCCACCCCTCGTTGGTAAGGTGAAGGGCCTCTGGATGGTGTGGACGAGGGACGTAGAGGATCGTGGATGGCGGAGAGAGGAGGGTGGAGTGAGGAGAGGGAGTCGTGTAGACCACAGCCTTGCCCAACTAAATTTTTGCCGATTTTCTCAGTTTTTGAAATAATTATACCTAATTAATGCCTGGTCGATAGTGCCGTTGTTTTGAGGCTGCCGTTGTTTTAAATGCCGGTTAAATGAGGTTCTCCTGTATATATAATATATATATAGTTTTAGTATTATATATATATATATATATAATATTATAATATATATATATAATATATATTATATATATATATATATATAATATATATATTATACATACAGTCAAACCTCGATATAACAGACTAAAGAGGGGAAGAGTTGTCCGTTAAAGCCGATTGTCCGTTATAGCGAGGTATTTTCCCAGGGTGGAAAAATATAGGTTAAAACACAGGAAAAATTTGTGAAAAATTATAAATAATCACAAACACAAGCAGGACCATGTAGCTATGTTGGGAGGCAAACCAGTGACTGGCACTAAATGCTGGATTTGGTATGCTCCTGCACGCTGTGTAATAAATGAGAATTAATCACAAAAACAACCAGACCGTGTAGCTATGTTGGAAGGTAAACAGTGACTGGTGCTACATAGCAAGCTCGCCCACGACTGCACGGGAGTGGTATTAGGAGAGGTAGTAAGTCTCCAGGCTCGCTCATTACTGCTTGGTATGCTATGAAATAGCATTATCTAGGGGGAATGTAGACATTAATCGCCATTTTAATGGCTATTATTCATACATATGAGTAAATCAGTAAAAATACAATACAAGCAAGGTGCTCATCCACCCTGGCAGCGCAGCGCGGCCACGGCAGCAGCAGTGTGTCGTTAAGACATAATTATAAGACACAAGTTACCCATGTACAGATGATGACATGATCCTTTCCTATCCTTACTTGCATCACATTGAATTTCACAGCATACTCTCTGAGTTTGTCCTTAGCCTTGCGAAAATCACTCACTGTTGTTTCTTTACACCATATTCGACACACACCCGGGGGACAGAAACACCAGACTCCACCTTTTTAATGAGTTCTAATTTCTCTCAATACTTAGTTTTCACACGTTTCCTTTTGTCATTCCCTTCGTTTCGATCCCCAAATGATTTCATTGCATTAAACCCAAGTCTAAAAAAACAATGAAAAAACGGAAAACAGGCAAAAACCCGTTTAAACTGAAAATTTTTGAGCCGTAAACAAGTGCTCCCGACTTTTCAAAATATGAAAAGGGAGGTCCCAAAGATAGGGCCCCATTTGGGTTTCCATCAGGCATATCATAAAGCGAAAACCGTAAAGGGAAAACCACAAAAACTAATGGTAAAAAAAATGGGTTTGGTTCCAACCCCACCCAATTTATAAAAAAAAAAAAAAAAAAAAAAAAAAAAAAAAAACTTTTTTAAATTTTAAAATAAACTATAGAAAACCACAAAAAAAACACACGGGGGGGGAAATCTATATTACCCCCCTGTACAAACCTATTCTTTTAGAAAAAGCTTTTCTAAAAGAGAAAATGCCAAAAAATATCATAATGCACTTTAATTAAACAAAAAACAGGCAAAAACACTCACAAGGGGGTAATGTTGTTGTGGGGAGACGGGAAAAGCTGGCACGTAGCCAGCTAGAGCCCCTGTTTTCTCTCTCCGAGGTCGGGAGAAAAAAGGGGGGACTGCGTTTTGCAGGGATACTGGGTTGAGGTTTTTTCCTCCTCCCATTGTCACTTGAGCCCCTTCCAAATTCCTAACGAACCACGAAAAACACCAACCCAAAACAGTGCGCAGCGCCGTCATGGGCCCGGTTATGGCTCCTCGTGAACCGATCGTGACCCCGGGGCCCCGCCGAGGCCACGAAAAGTTTGTGCGTGCATTTTAAAAAAACGGGGGAAACTCCCCGATTTTCTTTCCCAACCCCAGCGGTATCATAATTTAATCGTGACTTTTCGGTTTTCTATGTACAGCTATGGTTTTTCGTGCGTAAGAAATAGTTTCGCGGCCCCTTTATCCCCGCTTTTCCCCCCCTTTTTTTTCACCCCTTCCCCCTTCCCCCCCTTTTCTCATTCACCTCCACCCACCCCCATTCCCCCCACCACTGATAAAACCCCCCCCCCCCCAAATACCCTTCCCCCCACTCCCCCACCACCACCCTGGGGGACACTCCCCCCCCGCTTTCCTTCCCCCCACCCCCCACCCCTCCCCGTGATGAACCCCCCGGGACTCCCTACCCCCTAATCCCATCACACGTGGTTAAACCCCCTCCACCAAAACCATGCCTTCTTTCCCCCCCCCCCCCGTTTCCCCACCAACACCAAACCCCCTTCTTTATTAAAAAAAAAAAACCCCCCCCCTCCCCCGTTTTCCCCCCCCTTCCCCCTCAAACCAAAACCCGCCCCGTTTTCCCACTCTCATCTCTATAGTTCCCCCTTTCCCTTTTCCATCCCATGGGGAAAACCCCCCCCCACGGGGTGGGGGTAGCTATTGAAAGGGTATCCCTGGTAAGTTCATGGCCCCCGTCATGGCACTGTCGTGGTTTTCGTGCTCTATCGTGCGACAAAATTACCTTTTATTTTCCATTCGTGACCTGTCTTTTCAGCTGTCATGATCCATCGTGGGCCATCTTACGACCGTTTATGACACATACGTACAGGCATGGACATTGTTGTGAGGCTATATCGTGGTTCTGGTTTTTTCGGGTTTAAATTTCACGATAGCTTTAAATAATCAAATTGGGGGCCTATCTGGTTTTGTTTTGGATGTGTGAAGGGGGGTTTTGGGGAAAAAAAAAGATCCTCTGGGCTGCCGCGTCAACAATAGACTCGAGAGTGTAGGAGGTAGGGGACAAGGGGGGTGCGCGACCCTTCCCTCCCCAAAACTCGTTTTTGGCTCTGAATCTTTGTACTATCCAGAATGGAATTTTTGGGGCCAATTGCCCCACGAGCCACCGGAATTAATATTTTCAGATTGAAAATTATCTAAAACCCTTAGGTAAAATCATATAGTCAGAAATTTTAATTTTAGAAAAAACTTGTAATTTTTAGTAAAAACTTTGGGCATTTTCTCACCCCAGTTTTAATCGTAGCAGGATTTTCGACCGTATATTTAAAAGCCCCAATTTAACATCTGTATCTCGGGTTCTGTTATCGAATGCTGATAAAGGGACCTCCCTGTAACACCTTCCCACTGGGGGACACTTGTTAAAGGCGCGTCACATTAGCTCTTTTTGTCATCTCAGAAACGTCGACAGTTCGACGAGCCAACCCCTGAAACCATCCATGCACATTTTTTGTATTATGCTTTTAAAAGATTGGGCATTACATAAGTAAGTGTAAGAGCGATACGTCGGGTGCGGATCCATGTTTGTTTACATTCGCTCAAATAGTGCGACGAACACTGTGTTTGTGTGTGACGCTGGCAGTCTCCTGAGGTGAAACTTCAGAACACTAGAGGGAGGGGGAGGAGAGGAGGAGGAGGAGGAGGGAGGAGGAGGAGGAGGAGGGGGAGGAAGGAGAGGAAGGAGAGGAGAGGAGAAAGGGGGAAAGGGGAGGAGAGGAGAGGAGAGGCGAGGGGAGGGGAGGACTACGAAGCGAAACTTAAGAGAAAAGAGGTCACAAGACGAAGCAAGAAGATTGTAAACGTACTAATATTCAAATATTTTAACCCACATACACACCTTTCTACCAAACTAAAGCACTAGCAAACACGGCTCCTATCATATATATCTTAATAATCTGAACATAAAAATCCTTAAAAACCCAAGCATTCCAAAATAAAAATAAAATTTTTTGTCGATGTTGACGATTCCAGCGGCGATAAAGCAGTCTGGATATGCCATTCTTGGCCCGCAAATTTGTCTCGTGAATGGAGTCCGTTAAATCTGAAGTCCGGTGTAAATCGAAGTCCGTTATATCGAGGTTGACTGTATATATATATATATATATATATTATATAATATATATATATATATATATATCATATTATATATATAATATAATATAATAGATATATATATATATTAATATATGTATATATATATATATATAATATATATATATATATTATATATATTACAGGGAGGTCCCGTTACACGAGGCATCGGTAACCGAGAAACCTGATGATACGAGATGTGTAAATTAGGGGCTATTTTCAAACATACGAGATCGAAAATCAATGATACGACATTCAAACTGGGGTGAGTAAAAATTATCAAGTTTCAAAATGCGCACAACCATCCCGGGTGGAAAAGGGGGATTTGGTTGACCCCGGTGAGGGTCACCCCTAGCAAGCTTGAACTGAAGGGTAATTAAGCATATGGTGCGGCCGACATTTTAGGGAATTAGCAGGGTGCGGCCCCAACCTTGGGGACCGCAGTTCCAGTCAGGTCACCCCTAGCAAGGCTGACCTTGAAGGGTAATTAAGCATATGGCGCCGGCCTGACCTTTAGGGGTAATTAGAAAGATGGGCCCCAACCTTGAACCGCTACACTACCTTCTCTTGTAGCACGGCGTCCCATAATTACAACGTCTTTTTTGCTTGTGTGCATGTTTTATGTTTAATTAATGTGCAGTTATGTATTTTGTGTGCTATTTCTCTTCAGAATGCTTTTTTACAGAATAGGTAGTACAGTGTGGGTAATATAGACGCTGCGTGTTTATTGGTTTGCTATAGTTTATTTTAGCTTGAAACCATGTCCTTTTTTTTTTTTAAATTGATGGGGTCCTGGAACCAACCTATATTTTACCCTTAGTTATGTGTTCGTTTACGAGATTTCGCTTACGAGTAAGCCAGTGGAACCTAACTTGTCGTATCTTCGGGACCTCCCTGTATATATATATATATTAGGGTTGTCCCAATATCATAGAGGGCAAAAATTGAAACATGTTTTTTTCACTTGCTTGTGTTTTACTATGTTCACACATGCATAAGAAGAGTTCATGTGAAATTAGATGAAATTCAGAGAATATTTAGGGTCGCGGAACACACTGAACAATTTTCTAATAACCTTAAAAACAAAGAGAAAAATCAAAAACATCCACTTTTTTGAAATAAACGTAATAAGGAAACCAAAACAGCCAGTTTTCATTGTTTCCATTCAGAAAGCCTTCTTTTGAAGGGTCCCTCCTTTTTTTTGTTTTTCCTTTTCCAGCCCCACACGTTTCCGAGGTGGTGGACTAACTGGGAAGGAGATACTTTCATCCTGTGCGGCCGACTTCGTTGACCCCAGGTAGCGCTGGACTAGGGCGATTGCCCCGCTCCGCGGCATCGTTGACCACTCAGAGCCAAGGCCCGTTTCGAGCGTCCTTGAATCGGTCGTCTCCTCCCACAATGGAGCGGGCCTTGCCAGGAACCCTCGTCCGCGTCGAGTCGTTTCGGAAAGAAGGACCGTGTTTTCGAAGTGACGAAGGCGAGAGGGAGGAAGACATCGTCATCGTTTTTCCTTCCAATCGTTGAGTCCTCTTCGAGTCGGGCTTGTCCAATCCTTGACCATCTGCTTCTTCTCCACATCAAGTTGAGCGAAGAAGGGCCAGTCCCGCGTTTTTCTCGGAAACGTACCACGAGGTGGCCGTCGCAGGGCTTGTTCTGCTGCCTTGGCACGTTGGTCAGGGTATGTTCTTGAGGATCTCGAGGAAAGAGCACGTCGTTCAACGGAGCTTTCACAGAGATCGGTGCCTCATTGCCATTGCTTGCAGTACACCAGAGCAACGAAGAGGGCCACTCGTTCCACTCCGGGACTTCTCTCGACCAGTCAGCGACAGCTGGGATTTCAGCATCTGAAGCTTGAGGCAGTAGATGGCCTTGGCCATCCACCGGCTTGATGGAGAGCTCCAGGGACGGCGGAATGGTTTGGCTGGACCTCCACACCGAGGAAACAGGTAGGAGAGACGGAGAAGAGAAGTTCTTAATTCCTCCCTGGGATGGTTCTTCGACATCAGAGCCTCCTTCAGGAAGAGTCAACGCGTCGTCCTAAGCTTGATGGCAGTGTCATTGGTGGCGAAGAACTCTACGAGGTCTCCGATGTTTCCACAGTCTCTCTTCTGCGAGGAATCCACGAAGGGACCATCGATCACGGAGTGTTTGAAGATTCCAATGTCAGGACCAGAGGAAGAGCCGAGGCTGGCTTCGAAAGACATCCTGGGATCACTCGTGGACATGATGGTGGCAGGCCAACCACAGCAAGCTTAGGTCCGAGTTCTTGCTCAATCCGAATGCAAGCACCTTGCAACCATGCCAGTGTTCGAGCCGTGGGGTCCGAAACAGAAGGCGAGGATCTTGTCCCTGACGCCCGCTCCGCTGTCGTCCCACCTCCTTCAAGACCACTGCAGGCCAATTTCTGCCAGTCGAAGCCGAGCTTGCCGTGACCCCAGAAAGGAACTCGGGTCATCTTCCCTGTGAGGAGGACGCGATGCGGTCCTCCGTATCGGGAGGAGGAGGGAGTTTTTCCGTCCCAATGCAGGACCAACCTCTCAGGTATCTCCCTGGTTCCGCAGTTCCACGATCTTCCGGCGGCTTGCTCTCTCCCCGCAATTCATGCTCGATGGACCGTGCGTCTTTGAAACGCCATACTCCCAATTTCCATTCCAAGAACTTGAGCGGTAGCTGCGAACGTTGACGTTGCTTCGCCGCACCGACAACTTCTCTCGATCCCAAGTTGAAATGAGGTTAGATCCTTCACGAGATCGATGGCGACTGTGTTGAGTTTTTTCCTATTGGCTTCGGGATCCACGAGCCATGGTGCTGACGTCGTCCGAACAGGGGTCCTGCTGCTGCTGCTAATGCTGTGGGCTGGGATTTCGCCCTTTCAGTTCAGACATTGGCAATGTAGCTGTCTCCGTTCCCGGAGCCGCTTGAGTCGAGTTTCGCCGCTCGACCTGCTTCCACCTTCTTCGCGTGTCACGAGGGTCATTCCAGCCATGGATGATTCCTCTGTCTTCTCTCTGACTCACCCCCCCCCCCCTAGGAACTCATTGTCCTCGTCCTTCATGTCTGGCCGTTGGAGAGAGGATGTGTGCGGACGGTCGAAGATTTCTTGGAGGTCTCCTTTGAAAATCCCTCATCTATACGATGTTTCCGGCCATGTCTTTGTTCTTGTTCTTCTGAGGTCAATTGTACGCCTTTACAGCTTTGACAGCTTCGTGCCGGAGGGTATTACTGTAGTTGTCGGAATCCCAGCGCGCGACCAGAAGGAGAGAACTCCTCACCACAAGCCTTCTGCTCCCGCTCGCGTCTTCCCCATCTCCCGGTCGGTGGTGTAGTAAATATCGAGGAGGGGGGGACTGCTACTTCGATGGTAGCCGGGCTCCGGTGATTTCATCGATGGAAGCCTTGTCGATCAGCCAAAGAATTACTAGCGGCTTCTTGTGACCATTGTTGAAACCTGGAGGGAGAAAAAAAGTGGAAATTTAGAAAAATCCTGAAATTCGAAGTACGTCACCTAAATGTTTACTTTGTCGGGACCCCTAATATTACTCAATTCGCCCAAAATTTTCAAGCAATACGGTTTACTATTGAGAGAAACGAAATAAAACACACTGTGGAGCGTTGCAAATTCAAAACTTTTGGTTTTGGGACACCCTAATAGATATATATACACACAAACCTCCGATTTCCCGGACCTCATTCCCGCGAATCGGATTTGCCGGACCAAAATCCGGTCCAGGGGTATAATGTCAGAGTCCCAGATGATTATTATTATTTTTTTTTTTTTTTTTTTTTTTTTTTTTTTGACGTTGAAATGCCTGGTCCTGTTCGTAAATTGACAAAGTTGTCCGGCGGTCTGAGTGTCTCATGTCACCCCTGTCTTAGTGTCTGTGCCTCCGTTAGCGTGGCAGAGCATGCTCAGCAGTCGTATGGTTTACATTTGGGGCACACGACACTCACGGTGCACCGGCACGGCCTCCGTCAGTCCACGTGACTCCCACTGCCCCTGGTGCAGGGAACATCTATGAGACTATTGAACACTTTCTGCTGCCTCCCGCCAGGTGGCAGCATCCTCAGCGGTCGTATTGTTAATTTTGGACACACACACTCACGGTTCACCTGCACGGCCTCGTCAGTCCCCTGACTCCACTGCACCTGGTGCAGCAACGGTCCTCTTGAGACTATGAAACTTTCTGCTTGCCTCCCGCCAGGTGGCAACATGCTCAGGGGACGTAAAAGTCCCGATGCGGGGTAGTGGATAGTGGCGGTTGCCGACAGTAAATACTAGAGTAGGATAAACGTCCGGGGGTGGGTAATGGCATCGGACTTTTTTTTTTTTTTTTTTTTTTTGAGGATAATTCCCTGGACTGTTGGATTCCGGACTTTTGCGGTTCCCGGACCAGTGCTCCCCCCTATTAGTCCGGGAAAAACGAGGTTTGTGTGTATATATTATATATATATATACTATATATATATATATATATATATATATAGATATAATATATATATACTATATAAATATATATATAGACAGTAAACACCTATCATACCCGGACTAATTGGGCCAAGAGTGTCCGAATTATGCAAGAATCCGATAATGGGGGGGATTATATCCCCCATATTAAAAAAAAAAAAAAAATAGGTGCATAAAAATTTCTGAGCTCATGCAAATATCAAATAAATCAAAGATAAAATCATTGTAAATATATAAATCTACGGTTTCTCCATCCCCTTAAAATACACATAAATACAGTACTGTACATCGTGTAGGTACAGTACTGTCAGTTCCTACGTCTGAGCCGGCAGCTGTATCATGATGGCGGAGACTTCCTCCTCATCCGGTGTTGGTTGTAGAGGCTTTGAGGACCCCTGGAGGAGCCCTATGATGCTATCCTAGTCTATGATGATGATGATGCTGTCCTATGGTGCTATCAGAGGCGTGGTAAGCTGACCTGTCTTCTTCAGGAAGGCCCAGGTGAGGCGGGATGACGGTGTGTCTGAGAGGTAGGCAGGGCGCAGGCGGGGCAGGTCGCTCGACAGCAGTGTGGGCATGGCTTTACGTTCTTATTACTAGTTATTTACATCGTAGTGATTATGGTGAGCTGTTTGTTAAGTACACGTGTCATTATTTAGGTCAGTGTAGTACCTGTGGTCACATAACAGGGTTATTTAAAGGTGTCGAGGGGGCGGGGGTAGCCAGTGATGGGGAAACATCTTGCCGCGGCACCCCCGCAACCTAACGGAAAAAGTGTCTGCGTGACACGACATTTAAAGTCGGCCGTGTCATACGTCTTGTGACTTGCGATTGGGTCGAGAGGTTTTAGAAAACCGTTTGTCATTGGTGGGTGACTGATGGACCAAGTTGATGACGTCATACTCGCCCAGCCAGTCAGGGTCTTCCTACCCGTTTCCTATCTCCGAGGGAGGCCTTGCTGTAAGGTAGAAAAGGCCAGGTAATATCTAGGTGGTGGGGATGGGTGTAGCTGGAGATACCACCTCCGTTGCGGATCTCGGGTCAAAAGCTCAATGGCCTAAGATCACTCACAATACAATAGTGGACACAACAAGAAAACCACAAGACAGTATAAAAGAATATGCTCAGTGATGGATCATAAAAGCTTTGCCTGGCTGCCTGGCTTCTAACACCATCTCTAACTCCATAAGCCTTAAAAAAAAGAGGAAGAGGAGGAGGGCCGAATAATGTTGAAGTCCGAATAATGAGGGTCCGGATACGAAAGGGTTTACTGTATATATATATATATATATATATATATATATATATATATATATAATATAATATTATATATATATATATATATAATATATATATATGTTTCTTACCCCCACTGAACCGAGACACTGTTGCTTCTATGTAGTTTTGCACATTTTTAATTTCAGAATTCCATTTTGAGTTAATTAGTTTATTTTACTTCCAATGTTCTCCCATTTAAATCTTTCACTTTCACTAATCTGTTCCATTATGCCCCCCTCTTTTTCTGTCTCCAGTATAACGTTTTTTTATCTACATATGTTTCATTCAGTTTTCATAATTCTTCAACCATCTTTCTATGTTAGTCATCTTCATTCACTGATTTTACACTAAGCATAATATTCTCTCTTTCATCTTTCTAGCATGATGATAAAAGCATAGTTGATGTATATGTTCTAATGAGCATGTAGCTGCAATCTAATATGCATCATGAATGCCTTACCTGTTCTGGCTGCACTGTCCCAGGTGTGTCATAACACCACTTGCTGAGGGCATATTGCTCATGCGACGAGTTGATCCCCATGATGGGTTTGGGTCCTTCTACAGGCAGTTTTCTCATATCAGTAGAAAAAGGGTCTTCTTTTATAACAGGCTTCTCCTTTTTCTCGAGGGTCCTCCCAATATGGCCTAGTAAATAAAGGAAAGGGTAAAGTAAGGTATGTACAACATTTTTTTTTACAAATCTCATTTTAAAATAGTTCAATTTTCTTTTAAAATTCCTCAACTAACTCTGACTGGGAATCTTAAGGGGCATTTTCCTCATTGGCAGTAACTCAAATTTAAAGAAATATTCTAAATACTGATGAAATATAGATAAAGAAAATAGTAAAAATGTTCTTGTCAAAGTAACTGAACTTTTTGTGCCTTCAGGTATAAAAATTCTACTGAAGGATTACTGCTTGCTGGAAAGATTAGATTTTCACCATCTTAAAAAAATCACAATATAAGCCTGTAACCATATGCACACCACATAATATGTAAGAGAGAGAGGGCGAGAAAAAAAAAAAAAAAAAAATATATATATATATATATATATATATATATATAAACACTACCCTCCCGAGTTTCACGCTATGCGAGTTTCGCGATCCTCGAGTTTCGCGCTGAGTCCTAAATTCTTATCATCCCGACTTTCGCGCATTATATCCCCGAGTTTCGCGTTTTTTTTTTTTTTTTTTTTTTTTTTTTTTTTTTTTTTTGGTGTGTGTGTGTGTGCCTACAGCGCCGTTAGGCAGTGACCTCCAGGAGTGGGATGGTAGGCTCTGGAGGTTAACTTGAGGGCTGTAATGGTTGGCCCTTGCCCGTGGTGGCGCAGACAGAATTTCTATAGTGACGCCTGTGATTAGATGCTCATGCTGCCCCCTGTGTCCTCCGATGCACTCGCAATCGAAGTTAGAGTTAATGGGCAGCGTGTGGGTGTTCTTAGGCCACTCAACAGTGCAGAGAAAGATTTTAAGTGGATTTTACAGCCCTCATCAAGGATCGAACTCGGATCACCGAGAACGCCCCTCGGAGACTTCTTCTTCTTGTGACCTTTTCTGCTTAGTATCACTTTGTAGGTCGTCTGTCAAGCTCGTGCTCAAGCTTGACATATATCTTGACGCTAACTACTCTGCTACCGCCTCCCATAAGAGACGTACGGGACACGTCTTCCTTCCTTCCTGCTTAGTATAGTATTATAATAGGCTTTGTATAGCTTGTATGTAGTTTTGCTTGGTTTTTTTCCATTTGTTTGTGTTTTTCTCTACAGGAACAGCCGGTGTCGCATAGAGGTAAACCTCGAAATAGAGCCCTTACTTACACCCGCCGTTCCTTATTTTACCAAAAAATCTTAAAGTGATTAAAGAGTTGTGGCTGGTTTCGGATCGGAGACCGAAAAGATGAGAGGAGGCTTGTGACAGTGTTATTGCCGTTAAACTGTCACCACCATCAGCTGACCAAGATATGCTGCAATCTAAGCCAAAACCGCTGGGTGACTCCCAAATAGCTCAATCTCAAGTCCTCCCTCCTCCTCTTCTAGTATGTGGCCGAAGCAACCCGGGAGGGGTAAACCCTAGGCTAACCAGTTAGCCTTTCACTGCGGTGGACAGGGGCTGGGGCATTTAGGTAGTTTTTAGGAAAATAAGTATATCTGTAAATACGGTAGGTACACAGCCCTCAAATTAACCCAGGGTACCCTTAATCCCAGCACCTGGAGGTCACTGGTACGGCGTTTTTGGGGCGCGGCGCGACGCGAGCCGCACGGCACGTACAGTTTATTACCCACTTACTACCTATTGTAGAAAAAGCATTCTGAAAGAAAATTAGCCACTCCCAAAAACATAACGCACATTATAAAATAAAATAAGCCAACAAAAGCGTTTTATGGAACGCCCGTTAAGAGAAGGTAGGTAAGTGGTTCCAGGTGGGGCCCAAACCTGCTAACTTACCCCTAAAGGTCAGTGCCGCGCATATGCTTAATTACCTTCAGGTATTTTTGATAGGGTGACTGTGTAGCAATGGTGGGCCCCCCCATTCCTCCACCCTACCTTCCCACCATTGCTCATCCTATCGGTTCGGCCGGCGCTAGGGTAGACTCACTGGTCAACCAAATCCCCTTTGTCCGCCAGGGTGCTAGCTTTGAACTTGATAATTTTACTCACCCTTTTGAATGTGTATCATTGGATTTTCGATCTCGTATATTGAAATAGACCCTAATTTACACATCTATCATTCGGCTTCGATACCGAATGCTCGTATAACGGGACTCCCTGTATGTATTTCAGATGTCAGCTCCATCACACAAGGGTGTCTCCAGCAGGAAGGAATGAAATTGAAGAGCCTGAGCCTGCAGGAAAAGGTGAAAGTGCTGGCAAGGATGGATGCAGGTGCGTCCATGAATGCTATTGTGCTGAGTTTGATATCAAATCCAGCACATTCTATGATATCAAGAAAATAATAGAGAAGATTCGTGCCCAGGCCCTTACTTTGGAGGATCCAAGCACCTCCAAGACTACCAAGAAGAGGATTAAGCCAGTTAAGAACGTCTCCCTGGATGCAGCAGTGTACAAGTGGTACAAAGCAGGAACGAGCAGCTTGAGTTACTGTAAGGGGGGTTGACCTCCAAAACGCCGCTGTAAGTTGGCCAAGCACTTAAAGGTGACCCAATTTCAAGGCTAGTGCTGGGTGGCTCTTCACTTTTCGGAGTCGCCACTGCCTAGCCAACCGAAAAGTGGTGGGAGAGAGTGCTAGTGCTGATCAAGCATCGGTGGTGCCCTTCCGTCAGAAATTGGAGAAAATTATCCAGGAGTCTAGCCTCCTTCTCTCCCAACTCTACAACGCTGACGAGACGGGGCTTTTTTGGAGGTCTATGCCCACCAACACCCAGGCATGAAAGCAGGAAAGGCACATTCCAGGGAGGAAATTAGCTAAGGATCTCCATAATGTGCTGTGGAACACTGCTGACGGGTCGCACAGGCTAAAACCCATGGTTGTAGGCATGGCAAAAAAAATACGGGCACTCAAAAACGTCATGGTAACCTGCCTGTTATCTACAGGGGCAAACCTCTCGGCCTGGTTAACCGTGAAATCACCAGTGAGTGGTTTCAAACCATTTTTTTTGTGCCTGTTGTTATTAATTTCCAGACAACTGTGCTGGCAATCACAATGGAGAATGTCAAGGCCATTCTCCTACTTGACAATGCCCCAGCACATCCCAGCACAGATGAACTGGAGGCCCATGGTGGTAGAATTAAAGTGATGTTTATGCCACCCAACACTAGCTCCCTAATCTAGCCCGTGG
This sequence comes from Chionoecetes opilio, assembly GCA_016584305.1. Lineage (NCBI taxonomy): Eukaryota > Metazoa > Arthropoda > Malacostraca > Decapoda > Majidae > Chionoecetes > Chionoecetes opilio. Next base: position 26,333 of record JACEEZ010016131.1, on the reverse strand, counting down.
ACCAGGCGTGATCGAGGCCTGCAAGCAACACTACAGAGACAAGCAGCTGGAGGAGTGCCTTGTGGTAGAAGAGGTAGAGGGACAAGAGGACACAAGGGATGCTCAGTCGCTTGCGAATTTCAAAGCGTACAACTTACGTAACACTGTGTATAACTGGGCTGAGGCATGGAACGGGCTCAAGTCCACCACCCTGAGCAGTGAGCAATGCATGGAACAAGTTGCTGAAGGGGACTGAAGTAGAAGCGGACTTCACTGGGTTTGGTTTAGAAGATTTCACTGCAAACAGTGACAGAGGTGGTGAGCCCGAAGTCACGAGGAGAACATAGTCGAGTGGCTGGAGAGTGATGCTGAGGCTCTGGGCTACCACCATCAGACAGAAGAGGACATAGCAGCTAGTGTTGTGCAGGAGGCGGAGGCTGCTGCTGAAGCTGACAGTGACCATGAAGCTGACCAGCCAGCCAGCATGAAGTTGCCTCAGCTTCGTTTTCACCTGGACAAAGCTTTGGAGGGGTTGGTGGAACACCAATTTGATACATTCTACACCCTTATGAGAGACATAAGAAATGCTGTTATCAAGAGACAGTATACAAGTCAGAAACAAACGAAAATTTCAGCCTTCTTCAAACCAAAGCCACACGCCAGGGAACCTCAGCCCTCTACAAGTAGTGAGCCTGGTTGCAGCTTCCTGAGCAGTATCTCCCCTGATCTGCCAGCTCACATTTTTGACAGCAGCAGTGACCCCGAGTGACAAAAAATAATTTTGTACATTAGTGATTAAGGCCTGTTTCACAGTTTAAGGTACAAGTATAGTGTTGCAGTAATTAAGTGCTCAAGTGATGTAAAATTAAGTTGTACAGGTACAGTACTGTATACAATACAATACAGTACAGTGTGGTGATTATAAAGTGATTAAAGTGATTGCGTAAGTGATACCAGTGTTAAAATGTGACTGAGTCCCCCTAACATCTTCTACATGTTACAACAAGGCTCCCCTCTCCTTGGATTACATGCTTGCTGCTACCCGTTCATTAGTAAGTGTTGTTTTTATGCTTTTACAGTACTGTATTTACATTTTTTTTTTTTTACCCATATCAGAGGAGGGCATTTGCATAATTCGGCATATTGAATAACTCGGCAAGGGCCAGAGCTCCTATCCTGCCGAGTTATAAGGGTTTTACTATGTCGACAAATTTTATTTTCCATTCATATTCATAAGATGCATGTGTAAATACAGTAAAATCTCGATAAGTCGGTATTCGTTAAGTCGAAATTACCGAAAAATCGTAATGAATAGCAAATACAATGAATAGCCGGATTTTCCGGACCTCCTATTGCCGGATTTCGGATTTCCCGGTCATTTTCCGCTCCCGGACATATGTCCGGAATAGTCCGGGACATTAAGGAAAGTACGGCATTCAGCGAGTGAGTGGGTGGAGCCGAGCGGGTGGAGAAGGCCGCCGATGTGGGAGGTGGTGGGGGGGGCTGGCCAAAAGCCGAGAACGAATTGTAAATATGCGTCCGGCCGCCACTAGGGGTCAGGGCGGTCGGGGTGAGAGGGCAAGAGTCATCGTCTTAGTCACTGTATCGACGCCATTGTCTATACATCCTCCGCTCTGTTATTAATATCGCCACAATGCCTCCCGTAGTGCGGCCCAAGGACTTAAACCGTACTAGTAAACCAGTACACCTTACTGTGCCACAGAAACTTGAATTAATAAAGAAACTAGAAGCGGGCAGAAGTGTCGCAAGTGTTTGTGAAGAATACGGTTTTGTTTACAAGTTATCAGCTGTGAGCGGGCGATCCCTGCCCGGAACTCCGCCTGCCACAGAACCCCTCGCCCCTGTACATAATCCCTATTAGATTTAAGGTAAGCAACAATATGCCTACTTCATAATTTCTATGCATAATTGATCATTTATATATGTTTTGGTATGCATGGATGTGAATGAGTATAAATGTATGGGTATGGACGGGAGATCGGATCGACCAATATAAATTTTTCCCATGGGTTATGTGCTACACCTCCCGGACTACCGCGGTTTCCGGACTTTTGGGTTCCCGGACCAGGCTAATCCCCCTAATAGTCCGGGTAATTGAGGGTCGAGTGTATTCATTTAAATAATCTCAATTTTTTTTCTTTCAATGGCATACTGGCAGTGGCCTCCAGGGCTCCAATAAGAAAAACGTATCCACTTAATTCGAAAAAGCATCCAAATATTATCAAATATTCTTTTTCTAAAATATGTAAAAGGAAGTTAAATTATTGCAGTTATAAAATAAGTTATGTAGACGGTTGACCTTAGGTTGGCAGCCAGGGTTCCTGGGCTGCTGGCAGCAGAGAATGGCTCTACAATCTACAGTCTAGTAGGCTTTCCACTAGCTTAATTAAAATATATCCGCTGCAATAATATATTCATTCCTATAACTGAACGTATGAAAGAATAAACACTAACACCCAGATCACGACCACTGGCTAATTTTTACAACTTACAAAATGGATCTCTGGTCCACCGTTTACGTTGAAGTCCACTCTGGCAATATGTTGCCTACCTGCCTGTGAATGAACTAGTGGTGCATTCAAAGAAAGGTTGCCTTTGAAGATTGTTAAATAATTACAAGCATCTGATTCTGCAACCCACTCAACACTGATATAAAAAATAGAGGCTAAACAGTGGTGCTATAATGTTGCTCACAAGGAAAATCAGCTAAGTGGCTGAGCGAATACAATGATGTCATGAGACTCGCCAGCATATCACAGTCATATAATATAAAATGCCAGCCAATCACAATACCGAAAATGTCTCTTATTCTGAACGAAAACCATGTCTCGACAACGTATGAGAGAACAAAAACTTAAAAGTGATCTCCATAACCATACCAGAGTGGTATGGTATGATAGTCCACTACCACAACCCCTCCATCAACACCCACGAGAAACTCCCGCCCTACTTCAACATGGGGCTACAGCCTCCGCCTGATCGTTCCCCGTATCCTAACTCTCATAAATCCTTGCCGTATCTCAAAAATTATCACTTGCATACATATCCAATCACTGCAAAACTTAATTTTCACATCATATGTACTGGCCATCTATCTACCTTATCGGACCCATCTGTGGTGCAGTCTGCTACTCGCCACTTCGGACAGGATCGCGTGCCGCACTCACCACATGTCAAAAACACCACAAGTGCCTGGGTTTTTTTTATGATTTAATTTGGTTTGTATACCTGCCCTATTCAATAGTAGGCTTACTCATATCTTGGGCCTTTCCTCCTTTTCCATGTTTTCAAGTGCTTGTGTGACTTGGTATCCAGCTTCACTATGTTTGATCTGATGCCCAGATTTTCACTAGCGATAGTGATTCAGAGTAGTGGTTGAAAAATATTGTACATACAAGCCCTCCCTCCTCTGACAAGACACATCTGCAGCATCAAAACAAGTGTGTTGACTTTTTGTGATTTATTTATTGTATTCTTATATTTTAGTTTATTAATTGTATTTTTTGTGCATCTATTGTACGGGAGGGAGGAAAGAGGGTGATTTCCGATAAGTCATAATATTTGATAAGTCAGAAAGGGGTAGGGCCCCTATTGTTCTGACTTAAAGAGGTTTTACTGTATATCCAAATATTGAATTGCTTCAAATAAAAACTGGTTAGGTAAAAATATGGACTAATATGTACACTAGTTGATAATATTGATAATCACCAAGCTTATACACTGCATACATCCCTCACCTGAAAGAGTTCCAACTAATATGTCTTTGGTAAATAATAATCCTTCCTTCTTTGGCTGCCTCCCCTGCTGCTCCTTCAGCCGCTGTGTCCGCAGGTAAAGAAGGCGACCCGAGGGACGAAGGACAGGAAACTGTAGGATAACATAACATTTACTTTAAAGGTAAAGGGACTGGATGGCAATATTTTCATATTCATTTGATCTGGCTGATTACTTTATATCTTTTGTGTGTTCATGTAAGTGACAAAATTTAAGTTTCATAAAATTTAGTAATTGTTTTTCTTTGAAAATATTATCATGTAACAAAAAAATAGTGAAGAAATTGCAATTGTAAAATAAAAAACGGGGTATTACGTCTCACTTGATTATATATATATATAGAGTCAAACCTCTGGTTTCGAACGTCTCCCTTTTCGAACAATTCAGTTCATGAACAGAATTTCAAACTCATAATTGCACCGGTTGTCGTACGATAACTCGGTTGCTGAACAAGCTACTGGGCAACTGTGCGCGTCAGTGACGGTCAGTCTCGCCGCGGCCCTCCCTTAGTAAACAACCGCTATGAACTGCTCTTTGACTTTGACAATTATTCTTGTGTTGTACATTATTTCGGTATTAGTTTACACTTGGACCGAAACTCCCTACCGTAGATAATACTAAAGTTGCCAAGACAACTTTTTTTCGATTTACAGATGTGTGGTGGTGTTAATAGTACTTACATTACTACATCCATGATTTCAGGATGGTTAGAAGGGGCTATCTGGAGAGTCTGTGTCATTTTGTGTCTTCATCTGTGTCATATTACGGCTATAAATGAACAAATTACAAAAATATCAACAGAGTGGCGACCAACACTAAGGTATGCTCTGAGTGTCCTTCCGCCGTAGTCGTCGCCCGGAAAAAAAACGAGTAGCGAAATTTGAAACCGTATATACTTGCAAATACAAAGCATAAAACCACACTATCATCATCATAAATATCATCAACAATCGGGCTATAAGCAGGCGCGCCACCCTCAGTACTCACTGATTGTGTAAGCGACTAGGCGAGGCTCTCTCCAACGGCCTCCGCTCCCTCACACCACAGTCACCGTTCCTTTCACGCACACATTAGTAGCTACAGCTCATTATTATTACTATGTTTGCAGTGTTTAAGCAGTGTATTAAACTGCAGTGCGAATTGACTAGTCTTTAAGAATTGTAGACATGGGTAGAGTGATTAAATATACTTTTCAAGCTCACAAGGTAGTGGTATATATCACTGGCGTATTAAGCCTGGAAGATCGCCACCAAGCAGAATCGTGATGTCCTTCCATTTGTGTCGGGGTATGTTATATGGATCTATATTCCCTATTTCCTTACATTTTTCTTTGTAATGAGGAATAGATCCAGAGTCCAACATCTGGAGGACATAGTCTGACAGATGAAACACTCAATCACTTTCCCAGCCCTCAAAAAAGAGATTAGTAAGCGTGAGTGTACCGCCGCGTTTACAAGGGAGGTTTGTTTACATTACTGCACGGCCACTGTTAGTGTCGGCCAGCCATGTGCTCGGGGCAAACGACGCTCACGGCTCCCCTGCATCGCCTCCGTCTGTCCCCTGACCCCTACTGCCCTTGGTGCATGCATGTTCCCGGAGACTATTGAACACTTTCTGCTGCAGTGTCTGCACTTCCACTCCCACCGTGTAGTGCTACAGTCTCAACTCCTCGCCCTGAACGTCACCACCTTTGACCTGCCCACCCTGTTGGCGGCGGCTGGCGTTCCCCCCTCCCGGCAACACGCCGTTATCCTCCTCACCTGTGCCTTCCTGAGGAAGACAGGTCAACTACCACGCCTGTGATAGCATCATAGGACAAAACTCAGTGTTTCCCAAGGGATCCTCACAGCCCTAAAACAACAACATGTGCTCGGGGCGGACCACTCCGCCACCCCCTCTCCCAGCGGTGATCCAAAAGTGTCTTTCTGTTGGTCTGTTTCCATTTTCTTTGCGTATCGTATAACTTTTAGCTTGTATGCGATAGTATTAGTAAATCGTTTTGATGAATTCGCCATGGGTGATCATTTCCAGGACTGAAAAGAGCTTAAGATACGTGTGACAGCCTAGTGGTAAATGATACGTCAACACTAGCAGACGATAGATGGCGCTGTTGGCGGCAATCGCGGCAATCTGCCGCCAAATGGGGGAATGTAAACATACCAGCTTGAGGACAATATAATTTGAATGTTTTATGGTATTTGAAATACTTGTAACAGGTAAGTACTGAGTTACTGAGTACTGAGGAAGTACTACAACATTCGTCTTAGAAGGCCATTAGTATTTTTCAGGGTATTTTTTGGGGGAAAACGTGAGTCTTATAAGCCTTATATGGCACTACGCCCAGCACAGGACGAAATAAGCATTTTTACAGTGTTTTCAATACTCGAGTTTTGCGATCTGCGAGTTTAGCGCTATGCCCTCGGAAGAAAGCAAGCGCGAAAATTGGGAGGGTACTGTGTGTATATATATATACACTACCCTCCCGAGTTTCGCGCTTGCTTTCTTCCGGAGGCATAGCGCGAAACTCGCCGAAACTCGGGTATTATGAACCCTGTAAAAATGCTTATTTAGTCGGTTTTTTTTTTTTTTTTTTTTTTTTTTTTTTGGTGCGTGTGTGCCTACAGCGCCGTTAGGCAGTGACCTCCAGGGGTGGGATGGTAGGCCCTGGAGGTTAACTTGAGGGCTGTGTACCTACCGTATTTTACAGCTTATAAGACTCACTTTTTTCCAAAAAAAATATCCTGAAAATACCCCAAGCCCCTGTCCACCCAGCAGTGAATGGTTACTGGATGTTAGCCTAGGGTTTGTGACCCGCCTCCCGGGGTGGTGGCTTCGGCCAACACTACGTAGAGAAGAGGAAGGAGGAGAGGAGCTTGAGATTGAGCTTGAGTTGGGAGTCACCCAGCGGATGCTGTTTTGGTCTGAGTGAGTGAGCCTGACACATATCTTGTCAGCTGATGGTTGTGTGACAGTGTTATACGACAATAACACTGTCACAATGCCTTCCTCTCTTCTCTCCTGTCTCCTCCAGTACCTCCAGAAACCACAGTACCACACACGTCATGGTTAATCACTTATAAAGGAGTATTTTGTGGTAAATAGTAAGGTAAGGTGCTACTTATTTCGAGGTGTTACCCATATTATGCGACACCGGCTGTTCCTGTAGAGAAAAACACAAACAAATGGAAAAAAACAAAGCAAAACTACATACAAGTATACTAAGCCTATTATATACTATACTAAGCAGGAAGGAAGGAAGAGTGTCCCGTACGTCTCTTATGGGAGGCGGTAGCAGAGTAGTTAGCGTCAAGATATATGTCAAGCTCGAGCACGAGCTTGACAGACGACCTACAAAGTGATACTAAGCAGAAAAGGTCACAAGAAGAAGAAGTCTCCGAGTGGCGTTCTCAGTGATCCGAGTTCGATCCTTGATGAGGGCTGTAAAATCCACTTAAAATCTTTCTCTGCACTGTTGAGTGGCCTAAGAACACCCACATGCTGGCCATTAGCTCTACCTTCGATTGCGAGTGCATCGGAGGATACAGGGGGCGGCATGAGCCTCTAATCACAGGCGTCACTATAGAAATTCTGTCTGCGCCACCACGGGCGAGGGCCCAACCATCACAGCCCTCAAGTTAATCTCCAGGGCCTACCATCCCACTCCTGGAGGTCACTGCCTAACGGCGCTGTAGGCACACACACACACCAAAAAAAAAAAAAAAAAAAGCGAAACTCGGGGATATAATGCCGAAAGTCGGGATGATAAGAATTTAGGACTCAGCGCAAAACTCGAGGATCGCAAAACTCGCATAGCGTGAAAACTCGGGAGGGTAGTGTTTATATAAAATATATATATATATATATATAATATATACAGTAAAACCTCTCGTACTCGACCCTCATTATTCGGACTTCGACATTATTTGGATCCTCTTCCTTTTTTTTTTTTTTTTTTTTTTTTTGTGGGTGGGGGGTAGGTAGGGTGTCATGATGTGAGTCAGTGAGGTTAGAGGCCCAGGCAGCCAGGCAGAGTTTTTATGATCCATCACTGAGCATATAGTTTGTCTACTATATTTGTGTTTTTTTTGTTGTGTCAAACTGTTGTATTGGCAAGTGATCTGAGGCCATTGAGCCTTGGGCCCAGATCCAGCAACGGAGGTGGTATCTCCAGCTACCACCCGCTCTCCCACACCCTAGATATTACCTGGGTAGGGAAGGCAGGCAGGGAAGCCTGATTAAAAGGTAGGTTACCTCACAGTGTACATATATATTAATATACAGTACCGTATTTTACGGCTTATAAGACGCTGCATCTTGGAAGACGCACCCTTATTTTGGAAAGAAATTTCACAGAAAAAAGAAAAAAAACACCTAAACTGTTGTCTTAGGGTTCACTACATATCTGGTTGTAAATATTTCTATGTTCCTTATTGGACTTCTAAATAAATGTGTACAAAACTGAACATACATACAGTCAAACCTCGATATAACGGACTAAAGGGGGGGGAGGGGAGGAGTGGTCCGTTAAAGCCGATTGTCCGTTATAGCGAGGGTATTTTCCCAGGGATGGAAAAATATAAAATATATGAAAAAACGGAAAAATTGTGAAATAAATGAGAAATAATCACAAACACAACCAGACCGTGTAGCTAGTCAAGCTCAAGCTCTAGAGAAAGGTAAACAAACAAGAAGCCAGACACAACCCGTGGCTGTCAAAATTATTGCATATTATCATGACTAATGCTCAGTTTTATATACATTATATGGTTGTGAAGTGCAGTTCTATACACGTGTCACTATTTAGGTCAGTGTAGTACTGTGTGTCACCTTAGATTAGGGTGATTTAAGGTGTTGAGGTGACAGGGAGACAGTCTAGCAGCGGCCACGCCATAACACTAATAGTCACATTTTAAACAATACACACCTTCTACGTGTACCACTAAATCACTAGCAACACAGGCTCCTTCCTTATAATAGATATTATATCTTAATCTGTGATATACTTAAAAACTCCTTAAAACCCAAGCATTCCAAAGTAAAATGAGAAAATAATAATTTATGTTGAGTTGACAATTCGAGCGGCGATAAACGGTCTGATGTAATAAAAATAAATTAAAAAAAAAAAAAAAAAAAAAAAAAAAAAAAAAAGTCACGCAATAGGAGTCCGTTATATCTGAAGTCCGTTACATCGAGGTCCGTTATATCGAGGTTTGACTGTATTTAACTCAGCCAAAATAAGTCTCTACAAATAATCCTAGACTTATAAATGGTGGCATACGCGGTGTGAATAAAGACACCCAACACAGTACTACATGCAAATCTACAAGCCTCTACAAGAGTTAACTAACTCGGGCCATTTTCAACCTTTTCCACGTCTACCAAGATTATACGCCGATCTTCATCAAGCAAGTACAACCACAACCAGCCAGTTGACAACCACAACCATAACCATCTTTAACCAAGCAACCTACGTACTTTTACCGCTAACCAGCCAGCATAACCAAGCCATTATCAAATTATCAAGCCGTAACCTACGCAACACAAGCCAGCCAGCACCTACAATATCTACAAGTCTACAAGCAAGACATACATCAACATCATTCTACAAGAGAGAGAGGCAGACACACACTCGTAGCAGCAACTTGCAAGCGTCAACAAATTCTTTCCTTCACAAGGTCGCCCGACCCATCTCCACTACATCCAACACCCCGCTGCCAGACAAACTCACCACTACTCACCACTACACGGTCTCACCACTACACATCACATTACTAACGACCTACATGAACCTGTACATCACACGCATATCTTCGGCAGCCACCCACAGCACACGGCATGGCCCGGCACAACACCGATACCTTCGCAACAAAACCACCACCCCTCCGTACCACCGCGCATAAAGCTGAATCAGCCCCCCCCCTGCAACCCACACACTAGCCCGCCCTTGACACTACCACTGCCGCACCCTGCCTCTACCACCCGTTCATCACCTACGGACTTGAACGCGTGCACCACACCACAAAACTGTCTGAGTATAAAATTCATATTTTTATTTGTGTATTTATGTTATTTTTTTTTTCTTATATGACCTCTTTAACAGTTTGGGTGTGTATCCAGCCACTGTACATCCCGTCATCCAGGCATCAAACCACCTGTGTGTTGCTCATCTTTCAGTCATCATCCTCCCCTATTCATACACCAATGCTATGTAGAAAACTCAAAGTAATTTTTACAGTTTGGGGTAGTTATACACTTAGGTATTACACAGTGGTATATTTTAGGGAAGGTGTACATTAGTGTCTCCCACGTGAAGTTCCCCATCTACACCACGTTTTCTGGACATTTTCAACGTTAGAAATATTATTGTGCTGTTTTAACATACATTTGCTTTACATTAAATTTGGCTACGATGTACGATCAGTACATCTGTACAGACTCCATCAGCGCACTTACATCATTGTCCTCCAACAGCTATCTATCCCTCATATTATAGGCAAGTTCTAGACCGCATTATACCCAAAACTTTTTCCCTACGACACACGGTAGGAGTAGATATTCTTCCCGCTATATGCAACATAAGCATTACACAAGTCCACCGTATCAGGTGAAGCGGCGTTTATCAACGTCATGATGCTACAATTACGCACGTACTAGTTATTTTTGTATATTTTGTAAAGTTCCAGGACATACTCTGTCACATTGTAGATCAATAGACTACAATAGATACGTAATTTACAAGAAACAGTAATGTATATATCACAATTCCTGGAGTCATAACTCTGACGAGTGCCGTTATTTGCAACACAGGCAACAACACTTTTTCCCCTCCCACCGACGGAAGAAAGTATGGGCGCCGTGCCCCAACGCCCCTACGTAACAACGTCCCTCATGCAAACTCACACAATGAGAAAATAATGCAGCCTTCACCAGAAGTTACCACAGAAGGCAATTTTTTCCTTTACCCATGCCAGACAAGGTTAAACCTATCATTACAGCTCATGCTCCTGAACAAACTTTTAAACAGGGTACCTTCGAGTGACTTACTGCAAATGATGATAACTTGCCGAGGTATTATAGGTACATCTACTTTGTACGAAGTTCTCACTGTGCCTGTCATACACAAAGACAAGCAATTAACTGCTTTTATGGACACAGGTGCAGGAGCAAATATTATGGACATAGATACGCTGAATGCATTACGTAAAGAAACGAAGTCTGTCCTTTTTCTTAGAACCTCCATCATCAGACTGACAGGTTTAGATTGCAAGAAATTCCCTGTCATTGGTAAAGTATGGCTTAATTTAAAAATTTGAGGATTTCGTGCCTGCAACCCCTATCTGTTTCCATATTTCACAAGGATTATCATTCCCTGCTGACCTCCTGATAGGTATATCAACAATGCGAGGGGAATGCATAGAAGTTTGCCCCAAAACTTACACGGGATTAGGTTTTATGTAACATTTATACCCGAATTCAAAAACCCCTCCCCAGTGTTTACATTTAGTTCTCCCAATAGTGCAAGCTCCTAAAATTTAAATGTAAATTAATTAACTAGCATGCCCGAGCAAACCATCAGCGGTGACAGCTGACGTTGAAATAAATTCACCGTGTAACACTGAATCTGATTCCTGTTCTACCCCGACTGTTCTCTGTCCTTCGCAAGATTCTGAGACGCATCATGGGCTGGTCTAGTGGGAGACGTCTCACTAAAGGGTTTCGCGAATCTCTTTTCGTATCTCTTGAAACTTGCAGGTGTGAATGAAGAGGCTATTAGTTTTTGAGTGAATCAGTATGTGTGAGACTATTTTCATGGAATAAGCCATTGTGCAGTGTTAAAAAACCAAGGGCATTGCTAAAATGTACATACAAAATAAGTCACCGTCCCACTAAAAAGCTGCACACAGGAACGTACTTAGCAATTTCGTAGCCCTCCCAGCTGCAGTGGGTATGATTGCGACTTTGCCAGTATTTCCCATTTTATCAACTGGAGACCCTACCACTGATCATGCACAGTGTGAAACAAAGGATGCACTCATTCCTTCCTTAGGGAAATGGATTTTCCGGAGTCAAAGCAAGCACTATTGCAAGTACTAAATGCAATCATGACACAATTGCCTTAAAAGGGTGATTCTTTAGGTACGATAATCCTTATTACTCATTACTTCCTTTGCTACCTGATACACAACCTATCTACATTCCTGCATATAGATTACCCCACTCACAAAGGCCCTATATTTGGGAGGGCATGGTTAAAAAAATGTTAGAGGATGTGTTATTGAACCATCCACCAGCCCATGGAATTTTTCATTTTTTTTTTGTCCCTGAAAACAGGCAATTGGCGACCGGTCGTAGACTATCGCGCCTAATGATTTTTTGTCAAGTTACCAGGTATCCTTTACCTGTATTGCAGGATATTCTGATGTCCATAGGGCCTGATAAAAAAGTGTTCTCTACACTGGACCTTGTCAGTGGATACGGGCAGGTCCCATTAGTGAGTATCTAAGGACCTCACAGCGTTCAGTACTCCTTCAGGCCATTACGCTTTCAAAAAACTCCCATTTGGAATAGCAGGTGCACCATTAGCTTTTCAGTATCTAATCAACACTTTTTTCTCAGAATTACTAGGAGATACAGTTTTTGCATTCCTGGACGATATAGTTATTTGTACCCCTGATACGACCTCTCACCTACGAACACTAGACAGGGTACTTTCTAAACTTAAAGATGCCCAATTTGAAGGTAAAACTAACAAAATGTTCATTCATGAAGAAACAAATTTCTTTCTTGGGTCATGTTTTGGATGCCAATGGTTTACATACTACAACGTCTAAGGTTGATGCAATGATAAATTTTCCGACAGCTAAAAATGTCAAAGCCCTAAGAAGTTTTTTGGGCCTCAGTAGTTTTTACAGACAATTTATCATGGATTACTCACGAGTTGCAAGTCCACTTTCACATCTCTTAAAGAAAGATGTAGAATTTTCATGGGAAGCTCCACAAGAGCAAGCTTCTTGTAAATTAAAGGCATTGTTGTGTTATGCCCAAATCCTTGCTTACCCTGATCATACACGTCCAGTTTACACTCTTCACTGATGCATCAATGTAGGGCCTTGGTGCTGTTCTGATGCAGAAGGTGATAGAGGTAATGGCGTGCATTAGCTTATGCCAGCAGCTCTCTCAATCCCGCAGAGCGTAACTATTCAACCACAAAAGAAGCTCTGGCGGTTTGTATGGGCCTTAAAGGGATTTCAATCTGTAATTTATGGGTACAACATTCTTGTTAAAACAGACCATGCACCTGTAGTACAATTTTCAATTTAAAGGAACTGTCAGGCAAATTAGCACGTTGGCGCCTGACAATCCTAGACTTCCACCCAAAATTTTAGTATCTGCCCGGCAAGGTAAATTTTGTGGCTGATTCATTATCACGGAATATTGCGCTTGTAACCGCAATACCTGAACAACCAAAACATGACACCCAAATCGCTGTTCCCAACATTGAGGAGGAACAGCAAAATTATTCCTTCTGTGCTCCCATCATTTACTACTTGGAGTCAGGAGATGATACACAATTGCCAAAATTACCTGTCCCACTTACTGAGTTTTGGCTACAATACAACCTTTTGGTGCGAGATACATATCTCACGACAAGACAGGAACCTAAACCCGGTTACACAGCTGGCAGTCGACTGGTTACACAATCATACCTTCGACACTTATACCAAGATTTCTTTCCCTTTTACATGATGCTAGCCTTGCAGGTCACCCTGGGAAAGATAGATTTTTGCACCAAGCACGTTTAGAATACTTTTGGCCATACATGCGTCGTGATATTTTTGCACACATAGATAAATGTCAGTCATGCGCTGAAACAAAGGGTTCAGTTGGAAAACCTACCCCTATGCTACCTTATCCTATGCCTAAAGGACCTTGAGAGACAAAACCCATAGACTTGCTAAAACTCCCACTAACAGAATCTGGTTTTTCAATACTTGTTAGTAGCCATACTAACAGAATTTTGGGTTTTCATACTTTTAGTTTGCCATTGATCTTTTTCTAGATTTTTTAGTTTTGGTACCACTGAAAGACAAAACGGCTCTAACAGTTGCTAAAGCACTTACGGATGAAGTTTTCTTTAAATTCAATACACCATCCACATTGCTCACAGACAATGGTACCGAGATTAACAATCAAATTCTCACTGAAATTTGCAAACTATTCAACATTAACAAATGTAACATAACTAGCTATCACCCTAGCAGCAATGGCATGGTAGAAAGACAAAACAGGAAGATTATACAACTCCTGAAGTCATTAGCGCAACCTTACAGTTCTCATTGGGATGAATGGATGCCCCAAGTGTCTGCCACACTTAACTCTTCTTTACACAAGTCTACATGTGAAGCACCACATTTCATTGTATTTTGGGCAAGACAAAAGACTACCTTACACTCTCCTAGAGCAGAGTACACAGCCAATATATAATTTTGATGACTACATAACAGTTAGAGTGGCTGATTTTCAGAAAATATACAAGCGTGTAACAGACGCTATTGAATTGTCCAAGGAGGACATGATTAAGTACCAACGCCCATACACCGCAGAAAAGCCAATTGCTATAGGTGTGTTGTTATACTTTCAGGTACAGGGATTAACATCAAGTTAGATCCTACATTTGAAGGACCTTACAGGTCATTGCCATTGAGCATGGACACAAAATAACTATACAGCATATTTATAAGTACCATGCAAAGACAGTCCATATTGACCAGGTTAAACGAGTAGCTAGAGGATTAGATACAGGTTTAAGAATTACCAAGCCCTAATACTGATACAGGACACACCTCAGTTTTATGATACACACACTGCTACAAATGATTACCGTCCAATTGCGGTCACACAAACCAAAAACAGTACCCGTCATACCATTCCATACCATTCCATATCATTACATTTTATATCAGTTCACCTGATTATTTTACAATTACCCTGTAATCTGAATTTTAATGTGTGTTGTTCTCTTTTTGGAAGATGTCTACACAACACACTAAGCCAATGTTATATACACTCTTGAAAATACGTTCCATTGGTGTTTTTTACGAATTTTTTGGGTTTAACTACATATTATTGTGACCAACTACTAGTAGAAACTGGGTATAGTTTCCATTTTTACCTTGTAGCTCTTGCTCGATAGCAACTCTAATTGATGATAGAAATTGATAAACTATGTACAACTATTCACATTAGAATACTATTATGTAAGAGTTAAAGCTGCACTTATAGTTGTATTATCACATTTTACATTACGCACTTTTGTTGCATGACATTATTTACTTACATTCCTCAAATTTAAAGGAATTCTTACACACTTATTGTTGCAATTCACTATTTCCTTGCATGAATACTAATGCACTTATTGTTAAACAGGTACAGTACATGTTTTTACTGGAATGCATTCCTTAAGTATTAAATGCATACTTTAATAACATTCACTACAGGAATGAATTACCGTTTTGCCGCGCATAAGACGCACCTCCGCCCTACGACCACCCCTATTTTACATAAAAATTTTGAGAAAAAAAATTATTAGTGTTTTGAGGACATATTTACCCTTTTTTAAATATATTAAAAGTAATTAAAAAAACATTTTTGTAAGGGAAAGCAATGATTTTGAGCTGTACCCAAATACAATATTCACATTGCAGTGAATGTGAATGAAAATCATACTAGTTAAAAAAATTAAAGACAATGTGTAGGGTAACCCAAATCGGTCATCATTTATTGCAGGAGAGCCACGAATTGATATTCTAATATTATCTCCCCATGACATTTAGCTTAGATTAAATGTTGTAAGTATGCCTTTGTTTTTCTTTTCTGCTATGTTTTATACTTTGTGGAAAATTTGCAGTAAAGATAATGGTAATTTTTCGGTAGTGGGCTTTCAGAAGTCCTAGGATTCTTACCTCCATCATCAGGGATCTTTCTTCATTCTGTGTATTTTGAGCCCCATTTCCCATGCGCAATAAAATATTAATGGCATTGGCAGTGTGAAACTTAGCAATGTTTGCGGGATGGGCCTGGAGGAATGGCCAGGGCGGGCACTCCCCCCACCCCCCCACACACATATGTAAAACAAACATTGATTTCCGACATAAAAGAGAGCCAGATAAATGGGAACACACCAAAACTATCCAGGAAAACCAAGTTTCGGCCTCGAAACAGGTGGTTGCCCAATAACAAAAATTGCCAAGATATTGCACTGTAAGGTAGCCATCTCTACCTTTTTGTTATGTTGAAGGGCACCGATGTTGGGATCGAGATATTCGCCGTGGTTTTACACCTGTGAATCTATCACAGTCACGAGGGTTGATTAGTCTTCCTCAGGAAGGTACAGGTCAAGGTATGAGGTATGGTGTGATTCGGCCTTGAAAGCGGATGAAGTTTTGGCGCCGTGATGGGTCTTGGTCTTGGTGTGATGTGTGGAAGGCTTCTGTTCCATCAACAGGTACCGTTGCAGCCTTTTTACAAGCACTCTTTCCAGTTACATTTTTACAATTTCCTTATCCATAGAGATACAGGGGTGAGGATTGAGAGATCGAGGTGGTATAAAGGCCTACTCTGTCTCCATTTACAGTGGAGAGCGGCAGCGGGACTGCGGGAGGGGGGGGTCATGTTTACATATGATGGCCATCTTGGCAGAAGAAACCACCACCTTGTTGCCCAACCTCTTGTTTTCTCATAAACTCCAACTTCTTCTTAGTATTATGCATTACTGTTGATATTATTAGTAACACAGTTACAAATTTGTGTTCATGGTCTACTGCTCACACAGATCTCTTGAGACCCCCCTTAGTAATACACCACCGACTATTCTGCATTCTCTGCCCCACCTCTCATTAGTAATATGGCCGCATTAGACGCAGGGGGAATTTTGCATTCCCTTTCTTGGAAAAAAAAATGCGTCTTATGCGCCGGCAAATACGGTACTTACGTCCTTCTGTTGTACCACGATCACTATTTGAATGATAGGATTGTTTTACTTACTAACATACTAATCTAGGTACTATATGCATGACAAGCATTCCTCCAGAACTATTTACACACATGATGCTCACATGTATTACCTATGTTTCAACTAACTAACCATTTATCATTACTTACTAACAAATTCAAACTCACAGAGAAATTACGAATGACTACTTGTCTTACTACAGACCTCAGAAAACATTGATTGATCACAGATAAACTTATCTCTCTTAACCCTTTCACGCACGGTGACGCGATCGCGTCAAAAAAAGGGCCCGTCTGCAATCTGAGCTTTTGACGCGAATTGCGTCAAAAAACAGTTAAAAATTCGCCAAAAATAAAGTATTTATCAGAATTGCGTCAAAATTTTTCTGCATCAAAGATCCAACCTAGACCTATAAAATAAACTAATTGTCAACTCTCTCGTGTGAGTGGATGTGAAATGATAAGGGTTTGTGTGTCAGTCTCCACTCAGCAGGGAGCCTGTGCGCGCGAATTGTCGTCCCTTTAAAACGTGTCTCGAGCTGGCCATAATGGCCATATGAAAATTATAATGGTAGCGTTGGAATCCTCATAAGAATCTGCTTTTATTGGCATATAAACCATAAAAAGTTGACTCAGGAAGTTTCGAGCTACGAAGTGGTGAACGTAAGTATTTCTTATTTCTCTTTACTCAATATTTTTTTTTGGAGTCGGTAAATTCCGCTATTTATTTGCATTTCTTGTTATTTTTTTCTTTCATAAGGCAGAATAATCTCCTGCAAAACCAATGATATATAATAATGCCAGGAAAAAAGAATACACGTTGGTGAAATTGATAACATAAAAAAATTATTCGCCGCACAGTCTGGCCATTTCGCGGGGCCCCTTAGGGAGCATAAGACGGATGTTGCAGTGGACGGAAAAACTTATTAAACTTTTCGTGCGTGAAAGGGTTAACATTGTTCACCATTGACGAATATAATTTTCTTACTCACAGCTGAAATTTTCTTCCTCTCAGTAAGGATTGATAAGTCATTTCCATTGCTACCACAATCAATTGCTACTGGCCCTATCAACATATTTGGAAATTTATACCCTATCTAGAAATTGTACATGGTTCTCTGTTCATTGTAGCTTTACCATCAACATCTTTGCTGATCTCTGAGAACTCCATGCATGTATTAGATACTTTGTCTCCTTTCATAGCAGATACGGTAAATATCATATCAATCTGTGCCCAGTTGTTGTTGTTTTTTCAATTTAAAAGTTTCAGCTGTTGCATGTATAATTTGCCCTAATGAGGATTAATGTATTATTCCACGTCATACCAAATATGCCCACCTTATCCTTTTACAGCTCGAAATGCTTTACTAGCTACCTGTGCATTTCCCTTGATAAGATTTACCTCCAATCGGAAGCTTTTCCTATTCCACTCCCATGGAAACTTAAATTTTGGTGTACATTTTACTTTATCACTCCCGTGGAGAACACCAAATCTAAATTTTTTATTCACCTGAGTGACAGTTTCCTGTCCTCATGCATAATCCATACTTTAATGTTTAATCAGGCTTCTTTAGCACATGATTCTTACAAGTTCAATACAAGAGTGCTCATCACTCTACCTGTTATACAGTCGGCGCAAAAAAACTTAGGACGCCAAAAAAGTTGGGGCGGGAATAACGTCCTTAGCTGTTTTGACAATTTTGGTGAAAGCGATTGAATTTTTTACGTTTTTTGTATATCTGGCAGTGTATTAGGGTTTCTGCTGTAGATTCCTCGCTCCTGCCCGCTCTGTATCTTCCAAGTCATCATAGGAAGAGGTTGTTGTGTTTGGTTCTCCAACCTTCCTACACCCCCTTTTGCCCCTCCATCTTCTACCGCCTTCTCCAGGTCTAATAAAGCATTATGCCGGGCAAATCTCTATCAATTGTGAAGAAGACACATATAGTAGCCTTGTATCGAAGTGGGAAAACAATTGGCCAGATAGCGAGGGAGATGTGTGTTTCCAAACATACCGTCTCAGTGTGGTGCAGGCGGGCACAAGATGGTGAGTTAGAGACTGTTTTGGCATGGAAGAAAGGGTCAGGGCAGCCAAGAAAAACTTCAAATAAGACTGATCAACAGCTCAAAAGGTTTCTTGATGTCAATAATCATTTTGAGCAGTTGATCAGTCTTATTTGAAGTTTTTCTTGGCCGCCCTGACCCTTTCTTCCACGCCAAAACAGTCTCTAACTCACCATCTTGCGCCCGCCTGCACCACACTGAGACGGTATGTTTGGAAACACACATCTCCCTCGCTATCTGGCCAATTGTTTTCCCACTTCGATACAAGGCTACTATATGTGTCTTCTTCACAATTGATAGAGATTTGCCCGGCATAATGCTTTATTAGACCTGGAGAAGGCGGTAGAAGATGGAGGGGCAAAAGGGGGTGTAGGAAGGTTGGAGAACCAAACACAACAACCTCTTCCTATGATGACTTGGAAGTTACAGAGCGGGCAGGAGCGAGGAATCTACAGCAGAAACCCTAATACACTGCCAGATATACAAAAAACATAAAAAAATTCAATCGCTTTCACCAAAATTGTCAAAACAGCTAAGGACGTTATTCCCGCCCCAACTTTTTTGGCGTCCTAAGTTTTTTTGCGCCGACTGTACATCACCATGTTTTCTGAAGTTCATTAAAATGTGTAAACTTCATTTAATTTCTCTGCCTGTCAGTTTTTACACTCGCTGATGTCAAAATATTTTCTACAATAGCATTGAATTATTATCATTTATGTATGATTTTTTTTTGGCAAACTTGGATTTGCCCACACACAATGCAAACACAGCAGCAGCTCTACAGTCCGACGAGCCTTCGTCGTTACTTGACACTTTCAGTTTTTTTTAACGATTACACTGGACAACAACATGTTTGCTACTGGAGATGTGTAAAGCGATTTAGACTAATTTGGGTACGCTGATTTCAAAAATCATAACCGTTTTGCTGTATCACGTCAGGATTTTGAGTTACAGAAATACTCCCATTGCCTAGAAGTCAGGATTTCAATGAAATTTACAAAAATTCATTTATTCATTTATTTCATCATGATTGCTTCAATTCCATATGTCTTTAACATGCCTATTTCGTAAGAGGTGGTAGGCTGCAGACTGCACTCTGAAGGTCGCTGTCTGTAGCTAGATTTGTATAGCGTATTGATTGCGGGGTGATGTGGTTGGTTGCGCGTGGTCTAGTTTGTGGCCTTGTGAGCCGTTGGCTGCGCGCAGAACAAAGTCACGCGCTCTTGAGAAACGACTTTCTTTAACACAAACTAGACCACGCGCAACCAACCACATCACGCCGCAATCAATACGCTATACAAATCTAGCTACAGACAGCGACCTTTAGAGTGCAGTCTGCAGCCTACCACCTCTTACGTAACTACGATATAACGTACTTATATAACTACTAATTTTTGTTTCTTTCTTTCTTTCAGTTAAACACGAGTAGACGTTCCTGTACAATCATCCAGACAACTTCTGTTATGTCTGTGGTCGGTATACCAAAAAAGATCAACAGCGAAGTGTATCTACGGCAGTGAAAATGAAGGCCGCCTACTTTCACTACTTCGGGTGTAAGGTGGGGGACCAAGGAAAGAGCTGGGCACCACACATCTGCTGCACAAGCTGCCACTCAGCCTTGACTCAGTGGTTGGTGGGCAAGCGCGCGAGACATTCCATTTGCGGTGCCCATGATATGGCGTGAGCCGCAGAATCATCATGATGATTGTTATTTCTGCTGCACTAGCATCGCCGGCTTCAACAGGAAGAATAAAGGCCACATCAAGTACGCTGACTGCGTCTCTGCTCGTAAACCTGTGCCTCATGATGACGAGAACCCCGTTCCAACATGTCCAGCTGATCAGAACATAACTGTAAGCAGTGGCGAAGAGGATGGTGATGAACCTTTTGAACCCGACACTCAAGAACAAGAACCACACCTTCTGAACCAGGGAGAGTTAAATGATCTTGTAAGAGATCTCTCGCTGTCAAAGGCGAAGGCAGAGCTGCTTGGATCAAGGCTGCAGCAGTGGAATCTACTTGAACCTAACACCAAGATATCCTTGTTCAGAGCACGTCACAGCGACATGGCTCAGTTCTTTGAGATGGAAGACACGATGACATTCTGCAGTGACATCAACGGTCTGTTGAAAGAACTTGGGTGTGATCACGATCCTGCAGACTGGCGCCTCTTCATCGACTCGGGGAAGAACAGCTTGAAGGCTGTTTTGCTCCACAATGGCAACAAGAAACCATCAGTCCCACTGGCTCACGCGTTCGGCATGAAAGAGACCTATGAGACTATGCGGCAGCTGCTTGATTCCATCAAGTACAATGACTTCAACTGGCACATCTGCGGAGACTTGAAAGTGGTGGCGCTGTTGTTAGGGCTGCAGTCAGGCTACACGAAATACATGTGCTTCCTTTGTCTCTGGGATAGCAGAGACGACAAGAATCACTGGACGAAGAATGATTGGAAAGAGCGGACGGAGCATGTACCTGGTCGATACAACGTGAAGCATGTCGCCCTTGTCGACCCAGCCAAGATTTTCCTTCCACCACTCCACATAAAGCTCGGCTTGATGAAGAATTTTGTACGGGCAATGGATCTGAATGGGCGTGGGTTTTTATACCTGAAGGAGAAGTTTGGCAACACCTTGTCGGAGGCTAAGATCAAGGCTGGTGTCTTTGTTGGACCGCAAATCCGAGAGGTAATGAAGGACGAAACTTTTCCGACAACTCTAAACCCCAAAGAGCTGGCAGCGTGGAGGAGCTTCAAAGCTGTGACGGACAACTTCTTGGGGAAACGAGCGCGCGGACAACTATGAAGAAATAGTGCAGCAGCTGCTGGAGTCCTTCAGGAAACTTGGCTCCAGGATGTCCCTGAAGATCCATTTCCTACACCAGCACCTGAACTTCTTCCCTGACAACTTGGGAGCTGTCTCGGACGAGCACGGCGAGCGATTCCACCAAGAGATTTCACTCATGGAGACGCGTTACCAAGGGCGGCACAACCCGAACATGATGGGCGACTTCTGCTGGTTCCTGCATCGTGAAACTGACACAGAGCAGCACAAACGCAAAGCCAAATGCCTAAAGCATTTTTAATTACATTCTAGTAGAGTTTTTCTGTAATTTCTATAATTTTGAAGCATTCATGATGAAATAAATGAATAAATGAATTTTGTAAATTTCATTGAAATCCTGACTTCTAGGCAATGGGAGTATTTCTGTAACTCAAAATCCTGACGTGATACAGCAAAACGGTTATGATTTTTGAAATCAGCGTACCCAAATTAGTCTAAATCACTTTACACATCTCTAGTAATAATTTTTTTTTGAAATTTGTTGTCCAGTGTTACTTGACGATTTAAGATTACAATTTCATTAATTGAAATGCTATTTTCTCATTTTTCCCCTGTAATTTTCACAGCTACTTTCGCTGACAGTTGACCTTGCTAGCTACCGTCTACGCTACACGTACACTTGCTATACCTTACACTTGACAATTATTAACGGTGATATTTGCACATTGTGGATTTACCCACGCTAGTACTGACATCACACACCGCATCAGCTGTGTGTACACGACGCGCTCTGGTAGGCTCCTACAAAACTGGATATGCTGACTGGCTGCAGTGACCAACAAGGACGCAGAAGACCCAAAAAGACCTTGAGTACACACAAACCTCGATTTCCCGGACCTCCATTTCCCGGATATCGGATTTGCCGGACAAAATCCGAGGTTCGGGGATATGTCAGAGTCCCGGACTAAATTTTTATTTTTTGTTTTGTTTTTTTGAAATGCCTGGTCCTGTTCGTAAATTGACAAAGTTGTCCGGCGGTCCGAGCGTCTCCTGTCACCCCTGTTCAGTGTCCGCGCCTCCCGCCAGGTGGCAGCATGCTCAGCGGTCGTATTGTTTGGGCACACGACACTCACGGTTCCCCTGCACTGCCTCCGTCAGTCCCCTGACTCCCACTGTCCCTGGTGCAGGAACATCTCTGAGACTATTGAACACTTTCTGCTGCCTCCCGCCAGGTGGCAGCATGCTCAGCGGTCGTATTGTTTACATTTGGGCACACGACACTCACGGTTCCCCTGCACTGCCTCCGTCAGTCCCCTGACTCCCACTGTCCCTGGTGCAGGAACATCTCTGAGACTATTGAACACTTTCTGCTGCCTCCCGCCAGGTGGCAGCATGCTCAGCGGTCGTATTGTTTACATTTGGGCACACGACACTCACGGTTCACCTGCACAGCCTCCGTTAGTCCCCTGACCCCCACTTCCCCTGGTGCAGGAACGTCTCTTGAGACTATTGAACACTTTCTGCTGCCTCCCGCCAGGTGGCAGCATGCTCAACGGTCGTATTGTTTACATTTGGGCACACGACACTCACGGTTCACCTGCACTGCCTCAGTTAGTCCCCTGACCCCCACTGCCCCTGGTGCAGGAACGTCTCTTGAGACTATTGAACACTTTCTGCTGCCTCCCGCCAGGTGGCAGCATGCTCAGCGGACGTAAAAGTCTGCGGCGGGGTAGTTGATATTGGTGGTTGCCGGACAGTAAATACTAGAGTAGGATAAACGTCCGGGGGTGGGTAATGGCATCGGACTTTTTTTTTTTTTTTTTTTTTTTAAACTGTTGACTGTTGCGATTCCCGGACTTTTGCGGTTCCCGGACCAGTGCTCCCCCCTATTAGTCTGGGAAAACGAGGTTTGTGTGTACTTACAGGTAAGAGCTATGCAGTTAGATAGCCCCGTCTCCACATGATTAGCCTAAAAAGTAAAAAATATTGGACGTAAACAAAGATGGAAGAACCCCCGCGATCAATTTCGATGGCTTCAATACCAAAGAAAAAGACATATTAGAGCTGAAAACGAACCGGAAAAGAGTCTCAATGCTAGAAAATGTAGTTCACGAAATGATGGATAGACTAGAGAAGATGGAAAAGAAAGTGTTCGTACTGGAAAAAGATAATACTATTTTGAAAAATTGAGTGAATGAACTAAATGGTAAACAGGATGACGAAAAGGTAGTGAAAATGCATGCAGATATGAATGCAGTACATAAGAAATGGAAAATGACACAAGAGGAAATGAAAGATGAAAGAAAGACATGGAAGATAGAAAAAGGAAAAGACCAAGAGAGCTTACGCCAAATAATTGAAGATCAAGAAAATAAAAATAAAAATCTGAGCAAAGAAGTAGTCAGTGATAAAACAAAAGGAAAATTTAGTTAGAGATACGGTGGACAAAAAGAACTGTGTCATCATTTTTGGTTTGAAGGAAAAAGTGCTGCCCTAGAAAAACATAAGAAAAGAAAGTGGCAAAAGAAATATTTAAAGTAGTAGAAGAAAATACGGTGATAGAAGAAGAAATAGAAGAGATACATAGGTTAGGGAAATATGAGGAAGGAGGGGCCCGCCCCTTAAAAGTTAAGTTCAGGTCACAAAATACAGCACTAGATATATTGTCTAAGGCGTGGAAACTGACAGACAGAAGAATAAAAAAAAATATGGATAAGAAAAGATATGAAGGAGGAAGAAAGAGCCAGTTTGAATGTACTGTTTAAAGAAGCCAAAGAAAAAAACGAATTGAGAATGGAAGAGGAAAAACAGAAATTCTATTGGAGAGTTTTAGACCAAAAACTGAAGAAGTGTTATCTAAAAGAGAAAGAGTAAGAGAAGATAATTCAAAGGAAAATGAAAAAGGATGGCGGGTATCGTACACAAATATAAATGGGCTAGTGTCAACATTAACAGAAGTAAACGATTACCTGAGAGCCAAGAAACCAGACATATTGGGTCTAGTAGAAACGAAGCTGAGTGATTCTGAGGATGTGCCAGTTGGGGAGGGCCAATATAATGTATGGAGGAGAAACAGAAATCAGAAAAAGGGAAGTGGTGTAATGATGTTAACAAGGAAGGATGTGGTAGTAGGGAATGTAGAAAAAGGAAAAGGTATGGCAGAGGTGTTGAAGGTAGAGTTGGTGATGAAAAAAGGAAGAATAAGAGACTTAGTACTCTTATACGTTCCACCTAAGACAAATTCATGGGGGAGAGAGGAGTATGGAGACATGATAAGAGACACAAGCAAATGTTTAAAGAATATGATGGAAAATTGTGAGAACATCATTTTGATGGGAGATTTTAACTGCAAAGAAGTTTGCTGGGAAGAATGGTATACTGAAGGAGGAGAAGACTCATGGGGTGGTACATTGTTGGATCTGGTAATGAATAACATTATGACTCAGTGGATTAAAGAGAATACAAGATTCAGAGGTAGCGAAGAACCATCTAGACTATATGAGGCGCGCCGCGGCAGAAGGGTACTAACCACCACCACGGCCAAAAATTAGATTTTTCATCGACAGAGACCTGAATTCCTGCTCTAAAGGATGGTGGAGTTAGCATCCTTCTTCCGACATTTCCATAAGGTCGAAAGTCCTATTGTTTACAAAGTGATTTTTTGCTTCGATTACTTGGAACACATTCAGGCAGGGAGCGCCGTGGCAGAAGGGTACTATTTCCACACCGCGCTCAACCAGCCAATGGGAGACGAGACGCACTCCGTGACGTCAGAGCGTTGAGCCAATGAGAGCGTCGGATCGCCACCACTGCCGCCTAAGCCCCGCCTTCCTTTCCTCCCTCCCTTCCCTCTCAACGCAGAGAAAGCAACGAGTGCTTTCTCTGGATTTACGCATTACTTTCGCCATTATCATGGATTATTCCCAGCAGTGACAATAGTGCCAGTGAAAATCCTCCTGCTTTGGCATTCCGTGAGTGCTACCTACTGAAGTCAGATTACGAGGCTGACAGCGAGAACATCACCGAGGTCAGACTGCAGAAGGGACGGGCGCCTGGTCCCGTAAGGTGTTTGACCTCTCCGCCCCCCGCCTCCCCAAGCACTACAGCCGCCCCTTAGCCCTCAAGAAGGAAAAAGTGCGTGACCTTCAGTACCTCTTTGACCTCATGCCTGTCAACAAACATACCTTCTACAACAACATAATCGACGCACACACACTCACACATGAAAGTGGAAAGGGGAAATGAAAGTGGGGGAAATGAAGTCAAGACTCAGCTGTCTATGCATGGATGGGAGAATAGAAGAAAAAAAATATCAGTACAGGGAGGTCCCAAAGATACGAGCAGTTAGGTTCCACCTGACATACTCGTAAAGCAAAATCTCGTATAACAAAACACATAACTAATGGTAAAATATAGGTTTGGTTCCAGGACCCCATCAATAAAAAAAATTTAAAAATAAAAAAAATAAAAACATGTTTTTCAAGCTAAAAATAAATTATAGCAAACACAACAAACACACAGCGTCTATATTACCCCACACTGTACTACCTATTCTGTAGAAAAAGCATACTGAAAGAGAAAATAGCACACAAAATAACATAACTGCACATTAATTAAACATAAAACATGCATAACACTCACAAGTGGTAATGTTGTGTGGGGGGACAGGAGCTGGCACGTAGCACCCCGGGGGAAAACAGC
>JACEEZ010016130.1:55000-115228 GCA_016584305.1 Chionoecetes opilio | reverse complement strand
GATCCCCTTTTTTTTAAATATTTTTAAAGGGGGAACAGGGCACTTTGAAAAAAATTGAAGAAAAACATTCCCAAACAAATTTTAAAAGGTTAAGAGTTTTTCCCCCCAAATGGGGCGGAGGGCGGCGCCCACCCCGCACTCACAAATTTTGGTGCTTACTTTAACCTTGTGCCTTCTGAAGAGACTCATCAGCTGTTACAATTCTGGGTAAGGGTTCTGTCTTCTTGTTCCAGGCTCTATCCCTTGTGGTAGGGTTGTGTGGCCGCCTTCACGGTTGAACTTGGCATACCCAGTGTCCGACACCCTGGACACACGCAAACGCCATTGTTTGGAGATCTGCACTTTGTTGCTTAGTGGATTGTTTAGGGCAATGATCTGGGCAATGTTTCATGCACTAAAACTTATTCTTGCCATATGACAACACAGGGGGACTCAAAGGTGAGCGCGTGCAAGTCGAAGGGACGGATCGCGGAACACAAAACTCTTCCTTATACCAGGGCAGGAAGCCAGCAACAAGGTAGTTGGCCAGCAACGACCGATCTTCTCCAAATTTCGTTCACTCCAACGACGGAAAAGCTCAAAGCGCTCCTTTTCGTCGTTAACGTGTCGGAAGGACGCTGACCGGCTAAGGCGAGTAATGACGTCATCAGCGCGTCATCAGCCTAGGCCATGCATGAAAATTTTTAAAACTCGTCGACCAATCACAAGTCAGCGAAATTATTTACGGGGAAGGAATGCATGCACAGACTGCTCTCCCCGCCTTGTCCACGTCATCTCAAACTAATTCTCGTTTTATTCGGAACTTGCGTTAAGGAGTTTTAATGTCTCAGAAAGTAGGATGATAAGTAGGAGCCTAGTGTGCTAGTGTTTTGGTGTAGAAGGTGCATGTGTGTGTGTTGAAATAGTGAATATTTGTGATAATGTGGAGGCCGCGGCAAGCCTTCCCGTCACTCTGCCCTCGCATCAGTCACTCATCATAACATCTGTAATCACCCTTATTTAAGGTGACACACGGTGCTACATGATTTAGATAATGACAAGTATATATAACATATCACCATAATCACTAAGTATGTATAATAAGAGTGAATTAAGATGTTAATCTGCCAACTACCAAGTGGCGGAGGAGCTGGCGCTCAGCGGCGCCGCCACTCAAAACTTTTGAGTAAAAAACCCCAGTTATCCGCCTCACCTGTGCTTCCGAAGAAGACAGTCAGCTCCACGCCTGCTGATAGCACCAAGGGATCATAGGATCTCAAGGGTTTCTCGACTCCCTTACTAAATATACAAAAGACTCTATCCCTTCGTGAAGTTGGTTGATATACCACCTCACGGGCTTCATGCTGCTGTGCTGTGCTGCAGAAGGCCGCGTGCGACGCAGTGAGTCCCTGCTGTATTTCATCACTTATCATATATGAAAATATATCCATCCAATGCATCATGTATGTCTACATTCCTATAAAAAAGATATTTCATTAGCGGTACCAAGCAATAATGAGCATGTCTGGAGACTTCCGACCTTGCTAATACGCGTCTTGAGCAGTACGGGAGCTGTGTGCACGTTAAACGACGAAATCGAGAATTTCCGCGTGTGGGTTCCGTTCGTTGGACAAAGGGCCAGGAAAGCCACAAAACACTTAAAGACCTTTTTTTGGTCGTTAGTCCAACGACGGAACCCACAGCGCGGAAAATTCGTCGATTTCGTCGTTAACGTGCACACTGGCCAACGACTGCTCAAGACCGGTATTAGCAGAGGTCGGAAGTCTCCAGACCATGCTCATTATTGCTTGGTATGCTATGAAATATCTTTTTTATAGGTGAATGTAGACATATGATTGCATTTGGATGGATATTATTCATATATATGAGTAAGAGATGAAATACAAGCAAGGGACTCATCTACGTCTGGCAGCGCGGCCTTCGGCAGCAGCAGCAGCAGCAGGATGGAAGCCCGTGAGGTGGATATCAACACCAACTTCACCAAGGGAGGTAGATGTCTTTTGGTAATATTTAGTAGGGAGCGAGAACACCTTGAGGAAGCCTATGATCCCTGGTGATATCCTATGGTGCTATCACAGACGTGGGAGCTGACTGTCTTCTTCAGGAAGGCACAGGTGAGGCGGATAACTGCGGGTTTTTACTCAAAACTGTTGAGTGTGGCGGCTGGAGCCCCCAGCTCCTCCGCCACTGTAGGTTTGGGCAGGCTTAACGTCTTATTACTCGTTATTATACAACTTAGTGATTATGGTGAGATGTTATATACTTGTCATTATCTAAATCAATTGTAGCACCGATGTCACTTAAATAAGGGTGATTTAAAGATGTTATGATGAGGTGACTGATGACGGGGCAGAGTGACGGGAGAGGCCTTGCCGCGGGGCCTCTCCATAACACAAATATTCACTATTTTAACCCACACACACACCTTCTACCACCAAAACACTAGCAACACAGGCTCCTTACTTATACATCTTACTATCTGATACATTAAAACTCCTTAAAACGCAAAGCATTCCGAATAAAAACGAGAATTAGTTTGAGATGACGGGGCAAGAAGGCGGGGAGAGGCAGTCTGGATGCCATTCTTGCCCGGAAATATGTCTCGCTGACTTGTGATTGGTCGAGAAGTTTTAAAAAACTGTTTGTCATTGGCGGTACAGATGACGCGCTTGTGACGTCATTACTCGCCTTAGCCAGTCGCCTTCCGAGTTAACGACCGAAAAGGGAGGCTTTGTAGCTTTCGTCGTTAGGAAAAAAGTCAGAGAGATGGTCGTTGCTGGCGCAACTACCTTTGTTGGGTCCTGCCCGGGCAGAACAACAACACCCTTTAAGACCTTTTGTCGTTAGTCAACGACGGAACCCACAGCGCGATTCGTCGATTTCGTCCTGTTAACGGCAAACGCAAATTGCCGCCTACATGGCGGAAGTAATTCAGGCATGTCATAATTGAATGGTAAGATGAAAATCTTTTAAGGGAAAGTAGAAGATGATTGCAATTGGATGATTATTCATATATATGATTAAAAGTTGAAATTACAAGCAAGGGCTCATCTAGTCTGCAAACGCGGCCTTCGCAGCAGCAGCAGAGGATGAAGCCGTGAGGTGATATCAACACCAATTTTACCCAAAGGGGGGTGAGTCTTTGGTAAAAAGTGGGGGCAGAACCCCCGAGGAACTATGACCCTGGTGATTCCTATGGGCTTCACAGACTGGGGGCGGGGCTTCTTCTTAGGGGGCACAGGTGAGGGGATAACGCGGGTTTTTTCTCAAAACTGTTGAGGTGGCAGCTGGAGCCCCCCGCTCCTCCGCCATGTAGGTTGGGAAGGGTTAAACTCTATTTTCGTTATTTTAAAAACTTAGTGATTTTTGGTGAGATGTTTTTATATACTTGTATTATCTAAATCAAGTTGCACCGGTGCACCTTTAAAAAAGGGGATTTAAAGAGTTATGATGAGGTGACTGTGACGGGGAAAGAGTGACGGGGGAGGGCCTTTCCGGGGCTTCCAAACACAAATATTCACTTTTTAACCCCACACACACTTTACCCCCAAAACACTAGAAAAACAGGCCCTTACTTTTTACACTTTTATCGATAATTTTAAAACCCTTAAAACGCAAGCATTCCCAATAAAACGAGAATTAGTTTTAGATGACGGGGCAAGAAGGCGGGGAGAGGCAGTCTGGCATGCCATTCTTGCCCGGAAATATGTCTCGCTGACTTGTGATTGGTCGAGAAGTTTTAAAAACTGTTTGTCATTGGCTGGTGACTGATGACGCGCTTGATGACGTCATTACTCGCCTTAGCCAGTCAGCGCCTTCCGACGCGTTAACGACCGAAAAGGGAGGCTTTGTAGCTTTCGTCGTTAGGAAAAGAAGTTCAGAGAGATGGTCGTTGCTGGCGCAACTACCTTTGTTGCTGGGTTCCTGCCCAGCAAGACAACAACTGACTGGTTTCCTTGGCGGACTCAGAAACTCCGCCTATTACGCCACTCTGTGTGTAGGCGGCACGATGCATTGGCTCGATTTTAGGTCCCTCTTCAGGTTGAAGCAAAATTCGACATATAATTAGTCCGCCTCGCCCTGGGCGGACTAATTTAATGTCGGGCACTGTATAATATAAAACAAGAAATAGTAAAACACTAAAGAAATGCCATTATGAGACTGAAAAAATATGCATGAACTTAAATTCACTTAAACTCGTTGCCATTTAAAGTTTTGCGAGACAACTTTTAACATGGAGCATATCAATAGAAGCGGGGTTTTATTAGCTTTCCATTGATATAATTAGTTTGCTGATCTATTAATTAGCATCATGCATAAATTAGCGTTAACTGAATAAATAACACATCAATCGGGTAATTTTCCCGATTTATGATGTTATTTATTTACTTATTCATTTTTCAGAAAACTAAATATATGAGTTTCAAAAGGAGGCTAGACAATTTCATGAATGGGGATGAAAGGTGGATGTAGGTAGTATTAAGTAACATGGGGCAACAACGTGTAGTTATCACGACCTCTTGAAGCTTCCTTATTTTCTTATGTTCTTATGTTCTTAAGTCCTCCTGCAAACCGTTTATATCAGACTGTGATATAATAATCCTACCTATCTTAGTATTATCAGCAAACATGCTGATATCTTTGTTAATCCCACTATCTAAGTCGTTGATGTAAACAAAAAATAGTAATTCTGTAGTCTTTTCGTAATCTCATTTATTCGGCCGTAGATACTCTGGGTCGATTTAACTGTTTCAGTATTTATACATTTTTTCTCCCCTTCACTTTTTGTATTAAGTATACATTCTGCGTCTTATTACATAATAATGTGTATATTAGCTCACCAGAGTTATATACCTAGAAAGCGAGTCCCTCATCTCGCTGTATTGTGATGAGTGACGCCCGCAGCCTAGTGCGGCGACCATCTGGTTTCACAAACTTTATTCCCAAGTAATTTTCTGACACCACCATTTGATATTGCAACAATAATATCAATTATACGAAAATGACGGCTAAATAAAGCAGCGCATAAACATTTTCTCACATTTTTTTCTTTCAACTCCTTAGTGCTCAGCTATTTTTCATTGTACTATTATTTCATACACGGTTCCTGAATCTACACGCTTGCCTGATTATGTTGGTATATGATACTTCCCGATGTGGAAAATATCTAGAGCAGTGGTTCTTAACCTGGGGTACCTGTACCACTACCGTAGATAACAGTGAAGTCGCCAGTTCAACGTTTCTTTGTTATTTACAGACGTGTGGTGGCGTTAATACTTACATTTCTACATCCATGATTTCAGGAATGTTAGAAGGGTCTATCTGGAAAGTCTGTGTCATTTTGTGTCTTCATCTGTGTCATATTAGGGCTATAAATGAACAAATTACAAAAATAAAACCGAGTGGCGACCTCACTATACCTACTACAGTAAAGTCGCCAGCTAGTATTTTAACCCAACAGTTGAGTTGCCACTCTGGGGAATTCAGGGAAATTAGAGGTAAAGTAAAACAAGTCTCTATATATATTAGCTGCGGAAGATGCTTGGATATATAAAAACTCCTCTGCCAACGTGAAAGTAAATTCTATTCAAGTTTGAAAGATCTGGCAAGTCTTGTGTCCTGTCGCCCGAAAGGCTACTGTTTACGGTCTGTCATCGCGCGAAGAAAAACGTGAGAAGCAAAATGCGCAACAGTTATATTTGCAGATACAAAGCATAAAACAACGCTGAAACAGGGTAGATTATACAGTCATGATATAAACTACTGTGTAACATCTTCAGTGGCACATAAAAATCAGTAGTGATGCTATAATTCGTAATATTTGGCGCCTGGCGACTTCACTGCAGGGGGCGACTTCACTGTTATCTACGGTAGGGGATACGAAACCTTACACCTGGAGGTACGAGATATGCTGACCAGTAATTCAATATCATATTTATAAGGAAGCTGGAATTATATATTTATAATTATTTTGTCTGTCAACAATAATTGTCTTAACCACCTGGATTCCAACGATTCATCATTAAGTCATAATACAATAACTTGTCAAATATATTAGTGACCGTCGTTGTTGTTGTTGTGTATAGATTCGTCACCTTACAGGTGACATGGGCCCTTTGCCGGATGGCAGCCCATAGGTGATTCTTCATTTTCCAGAATGTGTTGGTATTGAGCCAACTCGTGTGGTGTCATTTGCCGAGTCAATGTCCTGCTGCAGGGTGAAGTTCTGCTTCAGGATCCGTCCCATTGCGCCCTTCCAAGGTGATATGAAAAGCCATAGACCACTATATCTCTGGACCGCGACAATGTTTTGAAATTGCCAGGCTGCATAGTTACGATGCTACGTAGTTATGTGTGTAGCTAGATGGCTACGAGTTATGTGTTGGTCCCCATGGCTCTGGTACCAGAAACACCAACAGTTCTCTGCTTCTGAATTTTGCAAGGTCCAGAAGGTTGAGAATTGCAGGTTCTTGGTACCAGAGACCAGAGCTGCACCGCTGGACATGGTATAGTAATGCCGGAGGGGTAGCTAAGGAGAACGACCACGTCCTCGTTAGTACTCGTTGGAGGATCCTCCAGAACTGCAGGGTTTACCGGAGTGCTGAGTTCTTTGGAACAGATCACAGACTTGTTGTTGCTACACTTAAGGTTCATGTCAAGTCCAGAAGAATCTCAAGAGGTAACCATACTGTGTTTCATCTTGAGAAACTGAAGGACTTGACATGTGCTCATGAGTATGCGGTGGCAGTCTCAAATCGGTTTGATGTGCTCGGTGCCCTCGAGGGGCAGTAGAACTGTGGGATACCTTCAAACGTGAAACTCTACAGGCTGCCAAGGAGTGTATTGGGGAGCGCCCGAGGTCAAGTCGTGGTTTTGTCTCGACGGAGACGCTGGAAAAAAATCGAGGAGGGTCGCGCTGCCAGGCTGGCTGGGAACCAGGACCAGCACAGGGCTCTGTCACGCCGGACTAGAACCCTCCTGGGGAGAGACAAGGAGAGGTATGTCAGGAGTCTCGCTGATGATGTCGAGGGTCATTTGAACGCTAATGACCTCCGACCCGCCTACCGAGCCCTGAAGAAGCTCCGTTCCAAGTCTCTCTCGGGCGAGTGCTATTCGAGCAGCAGATGGGCGCCTCGTGTCGGACATGGATGGGCAGATGGCTCATTGGGCTGAGTACTTTGGGCAGTTGTTCACGGTGGACCCTCCAACTGAGCAGCTTCACACCACTGGATTACAGGCAGTGGATGCCGATCCTCCCTTTGACGAAACCGCACCCTCTCTTGACGAAGTCAGAGAGGCTGTAGCTAAGTTGAGAGGTGGAAAGGCAGCTGGTATTTGTAATATCAGTGCGGAGCTCCTCAAAGCTGGGGGTGAGACCATGATCCGCGGGTTGCATGCTGTCCTGACTGCCGTGTGGCAATCAGGTACCATTCCTCCTGACTGGAAAAGGGGGCTGGTCGTCCCTATCTGGAAAGGGAAAGGGGACCGTCAGGACTGCAACAATTACCGCGGCATTACACTGCTCAGCGTGCCAGGCAAGGTGCTTGCCCATCTATTGCTGACACGGATCCGCAGTCATCATCTGAAGCATCAGAGACCTCAGCAGTCTGGGTTCACGCCTGGTAAGTCAACAACGGACCGTATCCTAGCGCTTCGTGTCCTGGTGGAATGCCGACGTGAGTTTCGACAGGGGATGCTTGCAGCCTGTGTTAATCTCAAGAAGGCGTTTGACTCAGTGCATCGTGAGTCACTTTGGGATCTTCTGCGACTTCGCGGGATTCCTGCAAGGACTATTGGTTTGATATCCGGTCTGTATTCTGGGACTGAGAGTGCTGTGAAGTGTGGAGCAGGTGTATCCAGCTTCTTTCCTGTTAATACAGGAGTTAGGCAAGGGTGCGTCCTTGCCCCATCACTTTTCAATGCTTGTATGGATTGGGTATTGGACAAGGTTGTAGATCAAAGTGATTGTGGAGCATCCGTCGGCAACACCAAGATCACTGCTCTTATTTTTGCCGATGATGCAGTAATCTTTGCTGAGTCGCTGGAGGTCCTGGTGATGTCTCTCGAGGCGCTGCACGAGGAGGCAAAGCCTTTGGAACTTGAGGTCTCCTGGCTTAAGACCAAGGTCCAGGTGTTTGGAGACTTACTAGATGAAGCAGTACAGTCTGTTCATGCGTGCGGCGAAGACATTGAGATCTTGGAAAGTTTTACATACCTTGGTAGCGCAGTCCATAATGACGGCGGGTTACGTCAAGAAGTCTTACGGCGGATTGGCATAGCCCACAGTACTATGGACTCGCTCAGCGGGAGTATTTGGCGTTGTCGGTACCTGTGCAGGAGGACAAAGATCCGGATCTTCAAGTCGCTTGTGATCCCTGTCTTACTATATGGTTGTGAGACTATGGACACTAAATAGTGACTTGAAGAGACGAATCAGTGCCTTTGGTAATAAGTGTCTTCGCAGAATCATGGGGTATCGCTGGGATGATTACGTGTCAAATCAGCGATTGGCACCGTGAGATTGAATCGAGGCCTATTACCTGCATAGTCCGTCAACGCCAACTTCGGCTATATGGGCATGTAGCACGCTACCCTGAAACCGATCCTTCCCATCGGGTTGTATCT
Organism: Chionoecetes opilio; assembly: GCA_016584305.1. Classification (NCBI taxonomy): domain Eukaryota; kingdom Metazoa; phylum Arthropoda; class Malacostraca; order Decapoda; family Majidae; genus Chionoecetes; species Chionoecetes opilio. Next base: position 106,603 of record JACEEZ010016130.1, on the reverse strand, counting down.
GTAAGAGACAATCCGGCGTGGAGGAGGCCAAGGGGGCGCCCACAAGGCTCGTGGCTGGGGCAAGTTGATGCTTCTTGTCGAGAGCTGCTTGGTATGGGAAAGGAGCCTGCATGGAGACTCGCGCGTGGTGACCCCCGGGAGTGGGGTCGTAGGGTTGGCGAGGCGACGCGCCCACCGGCGTATGCCCCCAATGATTGATTGATAGCGGCCTGCAGGCCCGCCCGACAAAGAGATATAGTGGTCTATGGACTGTCATATAGATTGGTTTATCAGTATATATGATATACTGTAATCTTCGTAAATGTTTGTTCTATAATATCAAATAAAAAACAGTAAAACACGCTAAAGAAATGCCATTACGAGACTTTGAAGAAATATGCATGAACTTAATATTCACTTCAACTCTTCGCCATTTAAACTTTGGGAGTCAACTTTTATCATGAAGGGTATCAATAGAAGCGAAGTTTTATTAGCTTTCCATTGATATATTTAGTTTTCTGATAAATGAATTAGAACCATGCATAAATTAGCGTTAAATAAATAAATAAAATCATCAATCGGGTAATTTTCCCGATTGATGATGTTATTTATTTATTTATATATTTCGTTTTCTGATAAATGAATTAGCACCATGCGTAAATTAGCGTTAAATAAATAAATGAAATCATCAATCGGGTAATTTTCCCGATTGATGATTTCATTTATTTAGTTCCTCCCATTCATTCCTCCCAACATCATTGATTCATGCCATAAATATTTTATCTATTAACACAAGCTATACATTTTCTCCTACTTATTCCTATTTGGAAGACTTGCATATATAGTGTTAAGGGAACTAGAGACGTGATATTTTAGTTCAACCACACTAGCAAGGTGACCAGAATAGCATAGGAATACAAAGGAAGAATAGACAGAAACAGTCCTACGGAACCAAACGAGGCTGCCTGTGTGACTACTTTCTGGTATATTTCTATTTTTCCACAATTTCCTATCACCATTTTTTCTACCCCCATAACCGATTAGAGTTAGCAGGTCGGTGGTGATTAATTTATGATGGATTGTGATATTAATCCTGAGCGTTATTAAGTTACTGGCCGTGATCTCGGTGCTAAGCTTTAGTAATAGTGTTGTGATACAGGTGTAAGTACCTTGGTCTTTTCTTCCGATTATGAGTACGAGTAAGAACACACACACACACACACACACACACACACACACACACACACACACACACACACACACACACACACACACACACACACACATACACATACACACACACAACACACACACACACACACAACACACACACACACACCACACACACATACAACACACACACACACACACACACACACACACAACACACACATACACACACACACACACACACACACACACAACACACACACACACACACACACATACACACACATACACACACACACACACACACACACACACACACACATACACACATCATATTTCAGTAACATTAAGGAACAGTCGTCCGGAAACTATAATTAGCTTCGTGTCCCTGTAGGTTACCTTCCAAAGAATCAAAGCCGAGTAAATCATATTACTGTGTGTGTGTGTGTGTGTGTGTGTGTGTAATTCACCCACGGTCTTGGCCACGCGAGTTGGACACGAGATCTCCAGTTTTACCCTCCCGGAAAGAGTTTGGAGCTCGTACTGACCGATCTTTGGGTAATGCTGGGACCTCACACATCCTCTTGCTTAAGGTGGACAGTAACCGCCCATATTTATCATTGAAAAATCCCCTGGAGCGAGAGGGGATCGAATGTGCAACCACATAATGGTCAGACACTCTTAAATCACTAGACCACGCAGGCGGTTTGTTTGTGTGTGTGTGTGTGTGTGTGTGTGTGTGTGTTTGAATTTAAGGAGCAATGGGTAATGGTAGGATTAGTGGTGTATGCGTAATGCGCATATATTAGGTGGTTATCAGGGAGTAGTGACACGTAACATTGATACATAATAAACCTGCCCAGAACACCTCCAGACCGTCAGGAGGATATCTCAGCATAGTCTATGTGCCTCTATACTATAGTTCCCAAAGTTCCCAATGGCGAGTATAATTTCCCTCTCACCTTTCACTCTTTACTCGCTGCTTCCTATAATGCCAGCTGTTATCTTGTCAGATTGTACAAGAGTAATATGAAAGGGCAATAAATTTAGCATCCCTACATCCCAGAAGGTCTTAGCAATGTCAGATAATATTATGTCCACGCTTCTAACCCCCCCCCCCCCCCCCTGGCACCTCTTTCTGCCCTTCATCACCTGTAAAGTCATTCTTCCCTCCCTTCCATCTCCTTCCCTTCCCTTCCCTTCCCTCCCCTTCCTTTTCTTTCTTCCCTTCCCTTCCCTTCCCTTGCATCCCCTTCCCTTTCTTCCCTTCTTTTGCCTCCCTTCTCTCCCTCCCTGAAGTAAAATGTTCATTAGCACAATACTCTGGACATCTTGCTGAGCTTGTGAATGTAATTAATTTAGCAAATTACATGTTAACTGCAGATCAAACGCCAATTACCTGAATAGCGTTCGTTAGATTGACTCAACACAAAGGATATTATCCGAGAAGTATTACGTTTCAGTCATTAACTAATTAACTAATACACAGCTCTGCCTGATGACTATAAGTTCAGTTTATAGTATTTATAGTTTATAGTTTACAGTATAAGTTTAGAGAGTTCAGTCAGGCATTGCTTTCAAAAGATAAACACTTATTTTTTAATCTGTTCCCTTCTCTCCCTTCGCCTAATAAAGAACTGCAATCACGTATATATAGACCTCAGACCACTCTTACACACCAACAGTTCCTTCACTAATCAAGTTAAACACAGGAACAATACATAATATAATACAGGAACTACCATGTTTAGGTCTCACGGTCTCTTGTAGCTTCCTTATGTTCTTATGTAAACATGCAACACAAAAAGGTTCACCCACGCAACAAACACCGCGTAACATAACTCCTGGCCATAACTTAGACGCGGTAACGTTATTCCCCAACACTTGTTCATCAAGTTAGGGCGTTAAGGGTCACGCCAGCATCTGCATGTTACAACACTTGGGGCACTTTGGGAAGGTGATGAGGCAGTGAGTCCATGATAAGGCGGAAGGAAAATGTGTGTGTGGGGGGGGGGGGGGGCTACACAGGACAGTTCATAATATAAGTTTGGGTACGAAGGAGATGTTGGTGAAGGAAGATGACGAGAATGATAAGTAGGAGAAGGAAGAGTAAGTGTAAGATTAAGGAGGAGGAAGAAGGACGGAAGGAGGAGGAGAAGAAGGAAGGAAGGAGGAGGAGGAAGGAGGGAGAGGGAAGGAGGGAGGAGGAAGAGGGAAGGGAAGAGGAGGAAGAGAAGGAAGGAAGGAGAGAGGTGGAGGAAGAAGGGAGAAGGAGGAAGAGGGATGGAAGAGGAAGAAGTAAGAATGAAGGAAGGAGGGAGGAGGAGGAAGGAAGGAGGTGGAGGAAGAAGGAATGAAGGAGGGAGAAAGAGGGTGTCTTTCACAAGTTATCTCATCAAGGAAGAATGGACTATATCCGCGCTAAAAAAAGAATGATGAGGAGAGAGGAGGAGGAAGAAAGAGAGAAAGGAGAAGGAGGAGAGAGAAGAGAGAAGAGAGAGAGAGAGAGAGAGGAGAGAGAGAGAGGAGAGAGGAGGAGAGAGAAGAGAGAGAGAGATGAGAAGAGAGAGAGAGAGAGAGAGAGAGAAGAGAGAGAGAGAGAGAGAGAAGAGAGAGAGGAGAGAGGAGAGAGAGAGAGAGAGAGAGAGAGAGTTCTGCAAGGTGTGAGAATGAGTCATTAAAAAGGGAAAAAAAAATTGTTTTGTGTAGTTGGATAAAAAAAAAATGTTTTCCACCATCAAGGATAAATAGTCATTCCCTCTCTTCGCTCAATTCGCTGCAGCTTCGTTTATGTATTTTTTAATTGCCTCCACTCTAGATGCAGGAAAAAATATAGGCAAATACACCACCAATAGACACACACACACACACACACACATCCACAGACACACACACACGCACACACAGACACACACACAGACACACACACACACACACACACACACATATTTGGTTAGGGTGAATTTAATAGTAAAAATGGATAACGTAGCTGAACTAAAAACTATTATCTTTATATATAACATAAAAAAAGGCTTCAGGCTCTAAAAAATGTAAAGTCCCGGAGTGTAGTATTTTTACTCTTTAAGAAGGCCGCTGGTAGGTTATGTGTAGGTTGTGTGGTATATATTATATTTTATTATGTACGTAGGTATGTGTAGTTACGTGGTATAGAGTATATTGTATGTAGGAATGTGTAGGTATGTGGTATATATTATATTATGTGTAGGTATGTGGTATAGAGTATATTATGCGTAGGTATGTGGTATAGAGTATATTATATGTAGCTTTGTGTGGTTATGTGGTATATATTATATTATAGTTATGTAGAAATGTGTAGGTATGTGGTATAGGCGTATAGAGTATATTGTATTATGTAGGTATGGGTATAGAGTATATTATATGTAGGTATGTGGTGTAGAGTATATTATGATATGTAGGTATGTGGTGAAGATTATATTATATGTAGGTATGTGGTATAGATTATATTATATGCAGGTATGTGTAGGTATAGAGTATATTATATTATATAGGTATGTGGTATAGAATATATTATGTAGGTATACGGTATAGATTATATTATGTGTAGGTATGATGTGGTATATAATATATCATAGTATATAGGTATGTGGTATGTAGAGTATAGTATGTAGGTATGTGGTATATATTATATTATATTATGTAGGTATGTGGTATAGAGTATAATATGAGGGTATGTGGTATATATTATATTATATTATGCAGTTATATGTTATACAGAGTATATTATATTATATAGGTATGTGTTTAGGTATGTGGTATAGTATATTATATATTATGTAGGTATGTGTTATATAGTATATTATTATGTAGATATGTGTAGGTATGTGGTATATAGTACATTATGTGTAGGTATGTGGTATATGTATAATATATCATATTATATAGGTATGTGTAGGTATGTGGTATAGATTATATTATATTATGTAGTATGTGGAGGTTGAGTGGTATTGACTACATAGTTTATTATGTAGGGATGTGGTTAGGAATGTTTAGGTAGCCAGACGAGTAGCAGCAGCAGCAAGGTTTAAAAGTCTAACAACACGCGCACTGTGACGCTGCCACCGCATATATTACATCAGCAACACATGTATCCTTCACGTCTTCCTAGAAAATGTGTTTGATAGTTACATTCACTTTTTTTCTCGGGGAAGTCCTACCATTGGGCGTTTCTTAATGTAACGTATCACACTAAATGATGACCGTAACTTCCTGGTGTAACGCAAGGTGTGTCATGTTACCTCCACAGTATTACCTCATATAGGACCGTGTCTTTATTTATTTATTTATTACTTTGTTATGTCTTCCTTTTCTGTCATTAAGCGAGACTGGCGTAACACCAAATCCCTTGAAGTGTCAAACGTAATTAGCTTCCTTAATTCACGTAAAGATATAAGTTAAATCTAATATCCTGCCCTGCAGGAGGGGACCAGGTGTGTCTGAGTTACTGCAAACATTCATAATAACCTCAGAAATTAAATGGAACCTATTTCCAAGACCCTTATAAGGTTTACTGACGTAACACTTAGCCAAACTCAAAAATATGTTTACGGCTCGTTTCTGAAAAATGTAAGTTATTCTAATACAATTTCTTTCACCTTCATCATTTTTTATCCGATCTTTACATATGCGGTATCAATGGATAGCTGGATAGAAATTGAAGAGAAGTATGGTGGAAGTTTTTTTTATGTCAATTAAGAACATGGCACTAGTGTTTCAAACATATTTGGGGGGAAATTGTTCAATATTTTAAGTTTTTTATTTTCTCAGTGATAAACAAAGATAGAGAAAAACCACACTATATAATCTTGCTCTATAAGTAGAAGAGTTAATGGTTAAAACATAAAAGAAATGCATCAATAATCCTAAGAGTTGAATGCAATTTAAACCAGCCTAATTTTCCTCTTTTTCACATTTTTAATATTTGTCCAAAAACTATTGGCCAGATCTGAATGAAACTTATGTTTTTATGTCTTTACCGAGCCCTTAATAACCCATTAAATTTGCAGCAAGATCATCAGTAAACAAGATTTCGGGTGGGCGGTCCCCGTAAATTAATAACACCGTTGTATTTTATTCAGGGTAATCCTCGTTATACCCACGTGGGATTAAGTTTTCTATCTTCTGATATATAACCAATTTCACACAAGGGTGTATAAATGTCGGAAATGAGATAGTGATGGCATGAAGTACGCCATATTTACCTGCGCAAAGTTTTTGTCACCTGCACGAGAGGTAATCAGTAATGCAGTCTCATCACTGGTTATTAGATGGGAAACTAATAACGTGGTGTGTCGTGAGTCTTGGTGGCGATTATAATGACTCGCAAAAACACTTGCCTGACACTTCCTGGTCGTTGTGTTCTTCAGTACTATGATATAATTCTAAGTATTAGTATTAGTAGTATACTCCTATAGTCTACTCCTTAGATCATGCTCAGTACCAAGGTCAGTAGAACACAACGCTAACAGACTGGACGAGCTAGCAATGATTTCATATCATGCTCGGTCTTACAGGGAAATGTTTGCATGCACTAAAACTTTACCATTTCGTTGTTATGTTATGTTTACAAATTGCTATAAATATCATATATATTTTCGGAGCAATTGAATATTTTTGCAATAATTAGTTGATGTAGCTAATTGATATCATCGCGTGAAATGAGCATCGTTGTGTCATGACGAGATCACAATGACACTACAGATACGGACGAGAATAATGTACATATCATGCAAGGCTTTGTGCACCGGGATCACCGCCAATGAATTGGTTATATCATAGTTTTGACAAGCAGCGCGTTATTTCATTCACACGTGAGTTCATCTCAGTTATGTGTACGTTATTTTGTCTCGACTGAAATGTTATGTTGTGTATTGTTCCATTATTGACGATTGGTCTTGTTTCCACAAGCAATGTTTATATAACGCAATTACGTGAATCATGTATTTTTAAGACTGACTACATATCTGACAACCGTGACAAGTGGCAGCAGCGACACCCGATCCCGCCGCTCACGTCTTACCCACCCTTGCATTTCTTACAGTGGTTTTTGCACTTTTTATCTTACTTCATTTTCTAATATATTTACAGTGGTTAGCAACAAGCGGGCTTTTGTTGTGACCTCGGCCCGTCCCCTATATGATGTAAAGATAATGAATTAGAACATTCAGTGAAGTGACTGGCTCTTTGTACTCATTATATCCTGGTAATTCATGAACACATCCCGGGCGGGTGTGCCTCTGCAAAACCTGATTAATGTTTCCGTTGTTTGCTATAAAGAATTATCCACGCGAAGAGTGAAGATGGAGAGATTCATTATCAGAGGCAACGTGTGAGATTCTCCCTTATAGGCATTAGTGCAATACCGAAACGAAGCTCATTGGCTTCTAGTCATCGCTGCAAAGATTAATAAGATATGAATCTCTACCACTACTACTGAACCACTACCATAACTGTCACCACCACCACCAGTATCACCGCCACCACCACCGCCACCACCACCACCATCACCACCACCGCCACCACCATCACCATCACCACCACCGCCACCACCATCACCATCACCACCATCACCACCACTACTATCACCGCCACCACCACCACCACCATCACCATCACAACCACCAACACCACCACCACCACCACCACCACCACCATCACCACCACTACCATCACCTACCACTCACCACCACCATCATCACCACCACTACCATCACCACCACCGCCACCACCATCACCACCACCGCCACCACCATCACCACCACCACCACCACCACCATCACCACCACCACCACCACCACCACCACCACCATCACCACCACCACCACCACCACCATCACCACCACTACCATCACCACCATCACCACCACCACCACACACGCATCAATCACGATGATGTTGCGAGCAGGTGCCACATAATACATAACAACAAATCAATGTCATTAGTTAGCAGAAGGCCGAGGTAAGGAAAACCGGTGTTCATATTTCCAGCTGTCAAGCAGCCGCCACGTAATTCTAGGGAAAAGAATGAGCGATCACGTCACTGCACAGCGGATTAATTTTTCTGTCGTATATTCAGCGTGAAAAATGAAATGGACAAATGGAACTCCAAGCCTTGTCTTTATTCTGCGTCATTTGTCTTCACGTCTAATTGAGTTTAACAGTTTTGCTCATTATCCTGTTAACAAAATGCCTCATCCGAAAGAAATAGAAAACAAAAATCATACGTCCCTCCAAGATAAATGTTACGTTGTGATCAATGAAATGTCGCAGTGCTATGTGAAATTTTAATCCCTTGAGACCCAGAATGTAATTTCCATAGTAATTTGGGTACCATTAGACGATTTTTAGTCAATAAGCAATATGTAATAGATATGATCTGTTTAGTATCCTTGTCGACTAACTAATTTGGTTTATTAAGTTACTTTTCGTAATTTTATGGTTAACAAATACGATTTTTTTATAGTAAAGGAAAGATCTGGGCGTGAAGGGGTTGAGGGGAAAATCCGGATTTGTAAGAAGCATTAAGTTTGGTGTCCATTAGCCGCATCACAGCACTAATGGGCGTAACGTTGATATAGGCACGCTGGTATAATCCCGGAGCGGCGGGGTGTGTGTGTGACTGTGTGTGGTGTGTGTGTGTGTGTGTGTATGTGTATGTGTGTGTGTGTGTGTGTGTGTGGCGGCCGTGCATCGTGATGTAATACGCGTCGTCTTGACATGATTATACCTGATGTGTCTCGCGAAGCAGGTTACATTATGGAAAATCGGATGAGATGCGCATTTCGGCTGTAAGCTCACGTTTCCTTAATATTGAGGCCTTTGAGGAAAAGACACAACCCATGGATCAGGGGTGAGTGTGATGCTTTGATATCAGTATAGGGTTTCTTATCTTTTTTTTGTTTTGTTCAGGTTTATGTTACAATTCCTTCACTTGATAACTCGTAATGGTACAGTGTGTGCCGTCTACAGTCTATAGTCTATACCATTGTCGAACTTGTACCCTTGTAGCTTCCTTATTTTCTTACGTTCTTATCAAATAGGGTGGTAAGTTATTGGAATGGACTTAGTCGTCAAGTAGTTAGTGCGGAGTCAATAGGGAGTTTTAAAAGGAGGCTAGACAATTTCATGGATGGGGATGAAAGTGGAAGTAGGTAGTGTTAAGTATCAGGAACTACCACGTGTAGGTCTCACGGCCTTTTGTAGCCTCTTTATTCTATTATGCTCTTATGTTCTTATGTGAACTCATTTATGGCCCTAAAACGATATATTACCTGCACTAACATCTGCGATAAAAAATAATCTTATTATACGGAACAAGGGAAGGTGGGGAGGGGGAGGGGCGTCTTGGCGGGAGAGGCCCTGGGGGAGGCAAGGAGCTGGCCGTCGGAGGAAGGGCCTTGCACGACTTGATTGTTACAATAAGTCTGTGCGAAATGTGTTGCGACGCCGCGTTTGTCTCACATATTGCACAGGCGACACTCCGTTGGGTGGAACTTATGTCGATCAACATGAAGTGGAATAATAATTCCGGAATAACGGAACTGAGGAATAATTTGGGCTGTAAATGATGGGAAAAAAATCTTACTTCTGAATAGTTTGAGCTGAAAATAATAGAAAAAATCTTACTTATGAATAATTTGGACAGAAAAAAAAAAAAAAAAAAGATTGGTAAGTTTAGATAATAACGTGTGTATTATTTTGTTCTTCGCATTTACTTTATTTTCGTTCGACATAATCCATATAACAAGGGTGACGGTGCTGCTTTTCAGTATTGTTTGCATTGTTTTGTATCTGAGAATTCCTTCATACTCTGTTTAGCCAAGGGTTGCCGATATCAAGGTCAGGGGAGAGCCAAGAGGTGTCCCTCACGCCTGGGAACTGTGGTTGCAGACAAAGGACGAAGTGTCAGTCCCGTTTGAGTGGCTTGTACCAGTCACTCTTTTGTGTCACTACATAAGCTTTGATAAGGGCTACACATACATACACACACACGCACACGCACACGCACACGCACACACACACACATCAGATTGCACCATATTTTTGCCTCATAGTCATATTAGTATTTTTCTTATGTCTGAGTGAGATATATATATATATATATATATATATATATATATATATAAAGAGAGAGAGAGAGAGAGAGAGAGAGAGAGAGAGAGAGAGAGAGAGAGAGAGAGAGAGAGAGAGAGAAGAGAGAGAGAGAGAGAGAAGAGAGAGAGAGAGAGAGAGAGAGAGAGAGAGAGAGAGAGAGAGAGAGAGAGAGAGAGAGAGAGTAGAATAAAGTAAAGAACTTCACAGAAATCCTGATGTCCTGCCTAAGAAGATTTGTGCCTTGCCAGACATACAAGTATAAACCGGGAGACAAGCCCGGGTTTGGCTTTCAATGCAGGAAAGCAGCAGACAAGAAAAGCAAGGCATGGCTACGATATATGTCCCACCCCACAAAAACATATAATCACCTGCACAAAATGGTCTGTGCAAAAATGAAAAGAGTCCAGAAGAGGCGATCAGCAACTGGAGGGATCACCTCAAGCGAAAGCTAACAGGCCAGTCAGTGGGTACTAACGACTGGTGGAGCAGCATTAAACAACAACAGGGCTTCTCTCGTGACGGCAGCATCCCACCGCTGACAGTACCTGATGTCACAAGTCACCGGGGTAAAGCCCAGGTGTTGGCTGCCCACTTCTCCTCCAATATGACATTTCCTGACCCAGAACGTGAACCTCCTACCTACAGTTCCTGCTCTAACGAAGGCCGCCCTAGGGAACATCTCCATTACTACGAGGGAGGTGTTGCAACAACGTCAATAAATTGATCCCAAGAAAGCGCTGGGACCAGATAGCATCAGCCCTCACCTGCTTAAAATATGTGCCGCACTACTTGCTGTGCCTCTTGTTACCATTTTCCGGGAGTGCCTTTCACATCAGCACTGGCCATCTGAGTGGAAAGCGGCGAGAGTCTGTGCTATCCACAAAAAGAAGAGAAGAGGCGATCCTCAAAACTACTGCCCCATTTCCTTCCTCTCCGTTGTTGGAAAAGTTTAGAGTCCATCATTACCTCCAAAATCACCAAATTCGTTGACACTCACCGCTTGCAGAATTCACGGCAATTCGGCTTCCGACAGGGGAGATCCGCAGCAGATCTTCTCCTCCTGTACTCAGCAGCCTGGAACCACTTCCTAGGTCGGGGCAAAGACACCTTCGTCGTCGCCCTTGACATCGCTGGTACCTTTGATAGGGTGTGGCATCAGGGCATCAACATCAAGCTGAGAAGCCTGGGGAACTACGGTGCCCTGTTACACCTCCTCCAAGATTACCTCCACGGCAGAACTCTGCGCGTGGTGGTGAATGGTCACACTTCCACTGAAAACACTATCAAAGCCAGTGTCCGTCAAGGAAGTGTACTCGGGCCATTATTATGGAACGTGTACTTTAATGACATTCTGCAACTGATTCCTGAGGAAAGATCGTACGCAGACGACTGTACTCTCACATTCACCTGTGAGAGAAGTGCCATAACACAGTCATGCGCATTAACCAGGCACTGCAGAGCATCGCTTCCTGGGTCAAGATATGGCAAGTCACCTTAGCACTAGACAAGACTCAAGCCATTCTCATCTCTTGCAGACAAGATGCAGTCAACTGGGACCAACACGCCATTCTCCTGGAAGGCAGAAGAATACACCTCCAGGAGTCAACGTCTTGGGGGTTGAGTTCGACTCTAGTCTCACGTACACCAACCACGTCAGGAAGGTCGCCAAAGATGCTGCCTGGAAACTGAACTGCATCCGACGCGTCGCGCACCTTCTGGACGCTCAGGGAGTCGGCACACTCTACAAATCACACGTCCGCTCCCTGATGGAATACTCGCCCCTCGCATGGTCCTCCTGCCCCCCCGTCATACTTCTGCCTCCTTGACTGGGTACAAGCCAGAGCCCAGCGGCTGGCCCGGCTGAAAGCCCCTGAGGCTGCTGCACGGATCCTTCAACCTCTCCTGCAGCGGCGTTACGTGGCAGGCATGTGCGTCATGTCCAAGGCTCACAGGATGCAACTCCTGCAACTGGCAGCGCTGCGCCTCAACCCACGGGCACCGCCCTCCTATGCTACCTGTGCGGCCCACAACATGGATCGTCAGGAAACTGTGCCTTTGGCGAGGACGGAACATTACCTCCGCTGCTTCCTACCGCGCTATGGTCGGCTATGGAACATATTAGTGCGTCAGACCCTCCTGCTCCTCACCACGTCCCTGCACTTCTTCAAATCTTCAAGCGGAACCAGCGCAATAATAACATGTAATAAAAATAATGACTATATTAGTAGAAATTACTTTATATTTTTTACTGTACCATTCGTGTATTAGTATATACTATAGTCTATTCACTTAAGCCTGGATTCCTGGGCTGGGAGCTGCTCGCTGCCTAGCCGAGTTTGTAAGGACGTCGCTGATTGGCTGATAGACTCGGGCTGGGTGGCGATGGTGGTGGTACTTGCCTCGCCGCAACCCAAAACCCTTGCGTTGCCTCAGAAAAATATTCATATTTCTTGGCTTTACTCATCTCTTACACAAGATAGGCCTATTTTGTTTGCATCAGTAAATCAGGCAGTGATTGTTCAACAACAACACGCCATTCATAACTCAATAGGGTAAAAAATAAAGTCATGACTGACTATTACAAGAGTAGGCGGACTTTTAGGTTTTCAGTGCATTGAAATGTTGTACTCCTACCCGATATAACCAAGCTACCAGATAATAGTTATGAAAGCTGAGCCTACCATCGTGTTCATAATACATTGCTGCATATCATGAGCATAAAAAAATTACAGTAAGACTTCACTAATATTAAGATAATTAAAGGAAAGTAAAAGAGTGTATAAACATTATTTCTTGCTTATTTTGCTTCAACTCGCTCTAACTCCATATGTTTTGGTTACATTCAATTTTCAAGAACTGATTCAAAATCCTTATATTTTTCCGCTTCCTGTGGTATGTAGCACGTACCAATAAGGAAAAGAGTAGGTGGTCAAAATGGCTAAGAAAGTTAAAACTACTACTGCAAACTGGCACAGTGACGGGTGAGCATTGCTCCCTATATAGGAGAGACTGTTTTCGGGAGAGCTATCAGAGGCTCCACCCGTCACGGCACCAGTTTGAAACAGTTTAACTTTCTTAGCCATTTTGACCACCTACTCTTTTCCTTATTGGTACGTGCTACATACCACAGGAAGCGGAAAAATATAAGGATTTTGAATCAGTTCTTGAAAATTGAATGTAACCAAAACATATGGAGTTAGAGCGAGTTGAAGCAAAATAAGCAAGAAATAATGTTTATACACTCTTTTACTTTCCTTTAATTATCTTAATATTAGTGTAGTCTTACTGTAATTTTTTTATACTCATGATATGCAGCAATGTATTATGAACATGATGGTAAACTCAGCTTTCATAAATATTATCTGGTAGCTTGGTTATATCGGGTAGGAGTACAACATTTCAATGCACTGAAAACCTAAAAGTCCGCCTACTCTTGTGATAGTCAGTCATGACTTTATTTTTTACCCTATTGAGTTATGAATGGCGTGTTGTTGTTGAACAATCACTGCCTGATTTACTGATGCAAACAAAATAGGCCTATCTTGTGTAAGAGATGAGTAAAGCCAAGAAATATGAATATTTTTCTGAGGCAACGCAAGGGTTTTGGGTTGCGGCGAGGCAAGTACCACCACCATCGCCACCCAGCCCGAGGCTATCAGCCAATCAGCGACGTCGTTACATACTCGCCTAGGCATCGAGCCGCTCCCAGGAATCCAGCTTAAGTGAATAGACTATAGTGTATTACTATACTTTTTATATATTATTTGTATAAATATTGATATGGATAAATTTTAATACTGTTACAGATAGTCCTTGGCGTCCCAACCGGGACTTTAGCACAAAAACTCTCCTTTGGTTTCCAATGTATCTTTAAATAAAAAAAAGTGAGAGAGAGAGAGAGACCGGTGCGCGGAAATCCGACTGTGGACATGGATTCAATCTTCCCCATAATTAAATTTCCTGAAGTTTCTTTGTGAGCCTCCGTACTTATGAAGTCACCCATCTCTTTTCAGCTTTCCATCTCTCCATCTCTCTTTTTTTTTCTTTCTCTCTCTCTCTCTCTCTCTCTCTCTCTCTTTTCTCTCTCCTCTCCTCTCTCTCTCTCTCTCTCTCCTCCTCCTTCTCTCCTCTCTCTCCTCTCTCTTTTCTCTCTCTCTCTCATCCTCCTTCTCTATCTTTCTTCCCCCTATCTTACCTTAACACAGATTGAGCATCACTCTTTTGACTAGCAAACTTATTATTTCAGAAAACCTGTTACTATAAACGATTTCAATTCTAGTCCCAAAACGCTTTATACATCCTACTCTCTAAATGTATTCTCGCTGCCGTAAATTTCCATCTGTACCTCCTGTCACCGTTACATTTATCGCATTAAGGCAATAACATGTGTCGTTGTCTGTCCCAAGTCACATCTGTAAATCTATCAGTGAATCGCATCCCACATTTATGGGTTACTTCAGCTTGTTAATCTGCCTGACGTTACAATCCTCGAGTAGCAATCTTGAGAAAGCCCACCAGAAAAAAAAGGGCCAGATATTCATTAAATCTCATTCTCTATACACGATTACACACATCATATGTAACTATATTATATAACATAGATATATTGTTAGATATATATATAGATAGATAGTTAGATAGATATATAGATAGATAGATGCATATTTCAAAGCCCACCAGAAAAAAAACTAGATATTTAATAAACCTCAATATTATGTAGACACGATTACATACGGCATACACAACTATGTCAAATAACATAAATATATAGACATTTGATTGACCACAACATTTTGTACTAAGATAATCGTAATCTATATTAATAAAAGCGAAAGTGTGTATGTATGTCTGTGTGTGTGTGTGTGTGTGTGTGTGTGTGTGTGTGTGTGTGTGTTATAGGTTCCGCCCCCCGTGGTGGAATCCCATCATATACCACATTTTTGGAACCAGGTTGACCAGGGGAAGGTTTTAAGCCCACTTATAGGATGATCCGATCACTTTTTTTTTTTTTTTTTAGCAGCCTATTAGCGATAATTGTGAAAAAAAGTGGGTTGCGAGAATTGAGGAAGCCTTGATGTAGGGTGATGGGTAATGGGTGAGTGAATCGGTGGGATGATGGGTAATGGGTGTGGGGTAATGGGTGAGTGAATGGGTGGGGGGTGATGGGTGAGGGAATAGAGGAGGGGTGATCAGTAATGGGTGAGTGAATGGGTGTGTGGGGATGGGTAATGGGTGGGGGGTGATGGGTAATGGTGAGTGAATGGGTGGGGGGTGATGGGTAATGGGTGAGTGAATGGGTTGGGGCTGATGTGAATGGGTTGGCGTTAATACATACATTTCTACATCCATGATTTCAGGAAAGTTAGAAGGGGCTATCTGGAGAGTGTGTTTAGTGGGCCTTCGGCCCACTAAACACAGGTGGTGGGCCGAAAGCCCACCAATAGCCCTCCGCAGGAGCTAGCCAAAAAGTCCGCCCGGAGGGCGGCTTTGCGGCTAGTGAATGTAATATATGGTCTAGCAAACACATAACCTTGAAATATAACTGATACTACACATATCCATAATTATAACATATTTAAACACATATCAAATACCATAATTACCTGTTATATATGGTACAGCAAACACTTGGAAATAAAACTGATACTACACCTATCCAAAAACCTAAGATTATAAAACACGCAAAAACATACATTACTCTGTTTTATCTTGCCTATACGCCTAACCCTTATCCTTATTTGCCTGTTATTCAACGCCAGAAACCCACACCCACAAACTCTCTCTCACACACACACACACACACACACACACACACACACACACACACACACACACACACACACACACGCTGCCTACCATCCCTTTGATATTATATTTGATATTTATGAACCTCGGCACCAACATGATTGGAGTCACGCTCGTAGAGATAATAGGATGATTATATTGGCATGTTGTTTATATTTATTGATGTTATTTTCTTCCACGATATTATATTTACATTTATTTAGTATTTATTTAAATGTTATTTACCTCTACGAAATTATATTTACACTTATTTGTATATATATTTATGTTATTTAATTCTACGACATTATATTTACATTTATTTAGTATGTATTTGCATGTTATTTACTTCCACGACTCGCTCATTTTGTTGAAAGATGTATTTATAGATGTCACAGTCGTCGCGAAGAAAAAAGTAACGTTTCTGGAAACTCATTACTTGTTAGTTTAAAAAAATGCTTCAGAACTGTTTTTACTTAAGGAATTGTTGCACGGTGGGAAAATTAACGTGGAAACGGAAAAAAAGGTGTGATATATATTTCCTATGTACTAGATATGAAAAAAAGAAGTTTAAATGAAGGTAGAACAGACGTGATTGCTTACGATTTAGTTATGATCAGGTTAGGTTAAGTATATGAAAAAAAGGAGAATGAATCGAGATGATTCCTATACGAGTTCGATATGCAAATGATAATTATTGAGTTTATTGCTTGAACATTTTTATTATGGTGATGATGACTGCTGATGCTGATGATGGTACAAAAGAGGAGTACTATAATGATCATTTGAAAATATATACAACATTTATTTGCATAATGTTAATAACAACAAGTATCATAATAACAGCCATTATGAAAGTCATGAACATTGTAGGCTAAATTCATGTCTCTCTCTCTCTCTCTCTCCCTCTCTCTCTCTCTCTCTCTCTCTCTCCTCTCTCTCTCTCTCTCTCTCTCTCTCTCTCTCTCTCTCTCTCTCTCTCTCTCTCTCTCTCTCTCTCTCTCTCTCTCTCTCTCTCTCTCTCTCTCTCTCTCTCTCTCTCTCTCTCTCTCTCTCTCTCTCTCTCTCTCTTATTCTCTATTTATCTTATTTTTTCTAACAAAACTAGGCTTTCATTTGATTACTCTTGTTGATTAAAAAAACTCGTTGAACTCAAGAACTATCATAACTTTTCTTTTCCTCCTCCTCCTACTCCTCTTCCTCCTATCATCACCCTAGTAACTCTGACCTCACTTATGTTGTTGTTTTTTCGAGCCCATTTACTTTTTCTTTCTCCCTTTTACTCTTTGCGCCCTTGATCGCTTCGAGACCCAAAGCGACGTGGAGGCAGAAGGAGGAGGAAGTGGAGGAAGATGAGGAGGTAAGACGCTTGGAGAAGGAGTAGAAGAAGAAGAAGAAGAAGAAGAAGAAGAAGGAGGTAGAGGAGGAGGAGGAAAGTGAAAGAGAAAGTCCGAAGGGAAAAGAGGTATGAGAGCAAAGTCCACTCTACTCAGACTAATGGCGTAGTTGATAGAGTGAAAATAGCTGTATTTTCTTCTTTTTTATAAGCTATCTCTCCAAGGAGCTATTCTGAAGATGTCGAGGAGCTTACCGCCTTTCTCCTCCCTCTTCTTCCTCCCTCCTCCTATTTCCTCCTCCTCCTCAGATATCGTTTGTATCACAGAAATCCTCCTCCTCCTCAGGTATCGTTAGTATCACAGAAAGTTGGATCTACACCAAAGATAAACATTTATTATCTGAAATAGCTATTTCAGGCTACAAGACATTCCTAAATTGTCGTACGCATAAAGCAGGTGAAGGTGTCATTCTTTACATTAAAAATAATTTGCAAGCAATTGAAATCGATAAAGTAAATCAAGATCATTATGACTCAGTCTACGCAAAGATAAAGCTTAACGGTAAACTGTTAACTCTTGTGACAATATATCGTCCTTCTAAATCAAATGCGGAAGTAGATTCATTATGACTCAGTCTACGCAAAGATAAAGCTGTTAACTCTTGGGACAATATATCGTCCTCCTAAATCAAATGCGGAAGTAGATTTCCTCCTGTATCACGAAATAAAGTCAGTTGTCAGCAATAATACTGACACAATTACATGTGGAGATTTTAACCTACCTCGTATAAACTGGAAAAATAATTATGCTGATGGAAAAGGTATGCGATTGCTTGATATGGTAAACGAATGATATTCAAATCAGGTGGTCCATGAGCCTACAAGGGATAATAGTATCTTAGATTTAGTTTTCACTACCGACATCGATTTTATTGATTATTGTGACATAGGTGAACATTTGGCAATCAGTGATCACAGGTTAATCAGATGCGGCATAAATTGCAACGTAGTCATCACAGAAAATCAGTTATTAGTTCCCAATTATAATATAGCGGATTTCACGAAGATCAGCAGGGTATTAAGCGAAGTTGATTGGATTGACCTATTAAATGGAAATAACGTTGAGAACATGTTCAACAAATCATCAGCAGTAAGCGCGACGAGCGTATAAAGTTTACAAGCGATCTAATGCAGACTGCGATTTTAGAGATTACAATGACTTAAAGCGTCGTTGTTTAGGTTTAATTCGGTCCAAAAAGCGCAAGTATGAAGAATAAAATGCTAAGGAATCTAAATCGAACCCGAAAAGGTTTTTTCAATACGTTCGAAGAAAGAAAAACGTCAAAACATGTATTGGGCCACTGAAAGATAAGAATAACATCTTAGTAAACGATAATAAGAGTATGGCGTCCGTACTCAATGATTACTTTAATGCGGTTTTTATTAAAAAAGACGAAACTCCATTACCAGAACCAGTTAACGGGGACCGTTAACCGGGATTGGGACTCGTTGTTTGCGGGACCCAAAAGTGATAGATTGGTAATAGGAGAGATAACGTTAGACGAAATATCAAAGTATTTGCAGAAACTCGACCAAGCAAAATCCGTGGGGTTGGACGAAATCTCGCCGAAATTACTTCGCGAATGTCTCAGTCAACTTTCGCTCCCATTAAAGATTATTTTAAATAAATCGTTAATGGACAAAAATGTTCCTAGTATGTGGAAATTAGCTAATGTTACGCCAATAATCATGAAAGGGAGTAAGAGCCTCGCAAATAATTATCGCCGAATTAGGCTAACGTCTGTGATTGATAAAGTATGTGAGAAAATATTGCGGGATAGAATAGTGCCGTATCTTGATGAAAATAACTTAATATTAAACTCCTAGCATGGTTTTCGAAATAAGAGATCCTGCTTAACAAACCTACTCGATTTTTTCAATATCATTTATTCAAACTGTGAAGCTAAAACTCCCTCGGATATAATATACATTGATTTTCAGAAAGCCTTTGATACAGTTCCCCATTAGCGACTATTGACCAAGTTAAGGGCGCATGGCATAGGAGAACAGTCATCTTCATGGATTGGCGTTTGCCTTTCAAATCGTAAGCAACGGGTAGTAATCAATGGCGAGGCACTAGATTGGTTAGATGTTAATAGTGGGGTGCCTCAGGGCTCGGTCTTGGGTCCAACTCTTTTTTTGATATATATCAATGAACTGGACTGCGGACTTGTATCTAAATCATCGAAATTTGCTGATGACCCCAAATGCATATACTAGAGAAAACTGCGAACTCATACAACGTGATCTAGATAAACTATCGGATTGGAGCGAAAAATGGCTATTACAATTCAATTCCGATGAATATAAAGTAATGCATATAGGTAACGATAACCTCAAATATAACTATCAGATGCAAAATAATCAGTTAACTGAAGTACAACAGGAAAAGGATGTAGGTGTCAGAATTTGTAATGATCTTAAAACAAGTACGCATTGCTTAGCTGCTAGTAAATAAGCGAATATGATGTTGGGCTTCATTAAACGCAACTCTGAACATAAAACTCCTAAAGTAATGACACGACTATACACGTCTTTGGTGAGGCCGCAATTAGAATATGCTGTTCAATTTTGGTCGCCTTGTTTCGTAAAAGATCAAGTAAAATTTGGATCTGTGCAAAGAAAAGCAACCAAACTGATTCCATCTCTGCGAAATTAATTTTATGAAGAAAGGCTGCGAAAATTCAATGTTTTCCTTAAAGGATAGTAGAATTCGTGGGGACTTGATATTCTAACTATTAAGGATCTTTTAAGATCCTTAAAGGATTTTATATCAATTATCAAGAGAACCTGTTCGAGCTTTCTCCTCAAGTGAGCCCGTCAGGGTGGCAAGGTTGGTAGAGACGTGAGCTCGCAATGTGCAGCGTCCCTGTGCATTCGGTCAGCGGTTCGAGTCCGCCTAGTTCGTGCTGACGTGGCGGCGGCGCTTTGTATAGTCAATAACCTTGTAGTTGGTACTTGCAAAGTGTCTAGATAGGATGAAAATCTTATCTTATCTCTCTCCTCAAGTGAAAACAAGAAACAACGGTTTAAAACTGAATGGTCAGCGGTGCATCACAGGTCTCCGTAAAAATTATTTTGATATTAGAGTTATTACTCGATGGAACAAATTACCAGCAAATGTTGTCGAAGCCAGCACAATAACTTCATTTAAAAACAGACTGGATGCGTATTGTAATGCGTAATGTTGTGATGCGTAATGGGTTTTAAATCCTTCTTCACCACGAAACTTCCATGTCCCTATCTTCTTTAGAGGCATGGCATCCTTTTCCAACTGTTCTCTTACAAGTAGTTTGATAATTAATATATGTAGTTCACCAGATATCCTCGTTATAGACCAATAGGTCTCCTGGTATCTGTACTTCCTATGTATTCCTATTTATTCCTCCTCCTCCTCCTCCTCCTCCTCCTCCTCCTCCTCCTCCTCCTCCTCCTCCTCCTCTTCGTCTTTTTCTTCTTCTTCTTCTTCTGCTTCTTCTGTCTCTTCCCCTCCTCCTCCTCCTCCTCTTCCTCTTCCTCCTCCTCCTAGAGCAAACAAACTAATTCCATCTCTGCGAAATTCATGTTGTGAAGAAACTGCGGAAACTTAATATGTTTTCCTTAAAGGATCGTAGAATCCGTGGGGACTTGATAGAAAGTTTTTAGATCCTTAAGGGATTTGATGTCATTAATCAACAGAACCTATTCGAGTTTCTCCTCACGTGGCAAAAAATAAACAACGGTTTAAAAGTGAATGGTCAACGTATCATCACATATCTCCGTAAAAATTATTTCAATGTCAGACTCGTTGATCGATGGGACAATTTACCAGCAAATGTTGTCGAAGCCAGCACAATAACTTCATTTAAAAACAGACTTGACGCGCACTGTAAAGTAAATGGGTGTTGATATTGCCCTGCAAATTTATATTATAGTCCCCCGGATCGATTAGTGTTATTGATAGTTGTAGTTAGCATACTTCATTTCCTATCATTCTTCACTACGAAACTTCTATGTTCCTATCTTCTTTAGGGACATGGTATCCTTTTCCAACTGTCCTCTTACAGTTACCTCTTACCTCTGTAGTTGATTGTTAGTAGTATGTAGTTCAGCAGATACCCTAGTTATATACCAATAGGTCTCCTGATGTCTGTTATTCCTTTGTATTCCTCTGTATTCATGGCAGTTTTTCAATTCTGCATAGTGCTTTTTTTCTCACTTTTTTCCTGTCGGCCTCGGCCAGAGGGAGAGGTGGGTGGGGAGGAGCCTTCAACTTTGCTATTCTTTTACCTCTAACACGTAAAAACTATAGTGGTAGAAAGTACTCACACAGGCAGCCTCTTTTTTTTTTTCTTTACATCACAAAGAACTGGTCAAGGGCACAACAAAAAGAGGTAACACAAAGCCCGCTTAGTTGCCAGTCCCTATAAAGAAGACAGTAAGATAAAAAAAAAAAGGGGAGTGGGCCAATTTAGTTCGGGAGGTGTCTTGTCACTCTTCTCTTGAAAAGATTTAAGTCATAGGAAGGTGGTAATATAGAAACAGGAAGATAGTTCCAGAGTTAACCAGTGAAAGGGATGAAAGCGTAAAGATACTGATTAACTCTTGCATTAGGAAGATGGACAGAATAGGGATGAGAATGAGTAGAAAGTATTGTGCAGCGAAGCCGCGGGAAGGGGGGAGGCATGTAGTTAGCAAGTTCAGAAGAGCAGTGAGCATGAAAATAACGGTAGAAGATACCAAGAGAAGCAACATTGCGGCGGTGATTTAAAGATTGAAGACAGTCGGTCAGAGGAGGGGAGTTGATGAGACGAAAAGCTTTTGACTCAACCCTGTTTAGGAGAGTTGTATGAGTGGATCCTCCCCAAACATGTGAGACATACTCCACACATGAGCGGATAAGGCCCCTGTAGAGAGCAAGCAACTGGGAGGGAGAAAAAAAAGGACGCAGACGCCATAGGACACCTAACTTCTAGGAAGCTGTTTTAGCAAGAGATGTGATGTGAGATTTCCAGTTCAGATTTTTACTAAAGGATAGTCCAAGAATGTTCATTGTAGGAGAAGGAGATAGTTGAGTGTCATTGAAGAAGAGGGGATAGTTATCTGGTAGGTTTTGTCGAGTAGATAGGTGAAGAAATTGGGTTTTTGAGGCATTGAACAAAACAAGATTTGCTTTGCCCCAATCAGAAATTATAAAAAGATCTGAAATTAGGCGCTCGGTGGCATCTCTCCGTGAATCACTTAGTTCCTGTTGAGTTGTACGTCTAATAAACAACGTTGAAAAATGCAGGGTAGAATCATAAGCGTAGGAGTGGATAGGTCTTTGAGTTAGACTTAGAAGATCATTAATGAATAATAGAAAGAGAGTGGGTGATAGGACAGAACCCTGGGGAACACCACTATTGATAGATTTAGGAGAAGAACAATGTCCGTCTACAGTAGCTGCAATATAACAGTTTGAAAGGAAACTGAAGATGAAGGTACAGAGAGAAGGATAGAAACCGAATGAAGGTAGTTTGGAAATTAAAGATTTGTGCCAGACTCTATCAAAAGCATTAAATTTTGATATGTCAAGGGCAACAGCAAAAGTTTCACCGAAACCCCTAAAGGAGGATGACCAAGATTCAGTTAGGAAAGCTAGAAGATCGCCAGTAGATCACCCTTTACGGATACGTAAAGTACATATATACGTATATATGTACGTCAGTACGAAACCGTACTGACGATCAGATAGAAGATTGTGAGCAGATAGATGCTTAAGAATCTTCTTATTCTTATTAAGTATACGTAGATTCAAAAACTTTAGAAAGGCAGGAGGTCAAAGCTATAGGACGGTAATTTGAAGGATTAGAACGGTCACCCTTCTTAGGAACAGGTTGGATGTGAGCAAACTTCCAGCATGAAGGAAAGGTGGAAGTAGATACACAAAGACGGAAAAGTTTGACCAGGCAGGGTGTAAGCACAGAAGCACATTATTTGAGAACAATAGGAGGGACTCCGTCAGGAACATAAGCCGTCAGAGGATCTAGGCCAGTAAGGGCAAAGTTCATTCAGTTCACGGCGCTGACAAGGATAAGACGTGGTTGTTGAGCTCCCGGAGATTAAGTGTAGTGAAGCGTGATGGCGGACAGTGATGTGCTAATTGAGCTGAGGCAGCTGCGGGCACAGCTGCGTGACCTCAATTTAGCGAGGAGTGGTCACGATGACGTCGTGAGAGACCTGGAAGACGCTGTGGCTTCCCTGAAGAAGGAGAATGCCGAGCTCAGGGAGTAATTAGGGAAACGTGGTGTGTCAGCATCGCCAGTCCCTCTGCCTAGACGAAGCGTAGGAGCGTGGACACAGGTGAACAATAAGGAGACTGGCTGAGGGAGACCACAGACTCCGCCTCCTGTAACCAGGAATAGCTTTGCTATCCTCGTTGACGAGTGCACAGAGGAAGGGGATGGTAAGACAGTCGAACTTTCCCTGTCTTCAGGTAAGACTGTGGTTGTGGGTGACAGCCAGGTCAAGTATCTAGATAGAATCTTTGTAACAGGGATTGGAAGAATAAGACGCTTGCCTGTTTTCGTGGAGCGTGGATAAGGAACATAGCAGAAAGGCTGGGGAGGGATTAGCGTCGACGGTATGCATAAGTGCAGGGGGAAATGATATAGGCAGGGTCGAGAGACAGGAGCTCTTAAGGAGGTACAAGGAGGCACTAGGCAGGGTTAGGGACCTTGGAGGCACCCCTGTTGTGTGTGGCATTTTGCTGCGCAGGAAAGGGGGACCAAGATGGTGGTCAGAAGCGTTTGAGGTGAACAGCTTGCTGGCTGAACACTGCAGGAGGAACGGCTGGCTCTTTATCGACAACTGGGCTCGATTCTTCGGTAAGGACCACCTGTACGCCAGGGACGGGGTGCATCTCTCTCATAGGGGTGTGGGTGTGTTGGCGTGGATAATTGAAAGGGAGATGGGGGGCAAAGGTTTTTTTAGAGGCCAGGAGGGTGTGAAGGTGAAGAATAATGATCATGATAGTCGAAAACCGGCGGGTCCGGCGGGTGATTGGGAAAATCGACAAGATGAAGAAGTGCAACTTAAAGGTTTATTATACAAATTGTAGGAGTATATTAAATAAGATAGATTTACTGAGAGGAACATCTAGTGTTGAAGATTTTGATATAATAGCATTAACAGAAACATGGTTAGATATGTCAGGCAAAGTATTTAATCCAGAAGTAAAGATAGCGGGATATAAGTTATTTCACAAGGACAGGGTAGGAAGGAGAAGCGGAGGAGTTGCACTATATGCCAGGGATACATTACAGTGTTGTGTTAACAACGTTATAAAAACGGCTGATAGCATAGAGTCTATATGGGTGGAAATTAGAGAAGGAACTGATAAGTTGGTCTTGGGTGTAGTGTACAGGCCTCCAAACTTATGTAAAGAGGATTCAGCTCTTATATGGCAGGAAATAAGCAAGGCTTGTAAATATAATCGATTATGCGTGGTAGGAGACTTTAATCTTAGGAGCATTAACTGGGATTTAATTATAGGAGACAATGACGCAAAGGATTAGTTAAAACTAGTTCATGATAACTTCCTAAAGCAAACAATCAAGGCACCTACTAGGGGAGATAATATTCTAGATTTATTATTAACAAACAGGGAAGATTTAGTTACTGAGGTGGAAGTTGGAGGTACGTTGGGGAAAAGCGACCATTGCGAAATCAGATTTTGCTTAAATTGAGTGTTACTAACACTAAAAGTGTTAATAAGCATAGAGTACCTGACTTCAGAAAGGCTAATTATGTAGGATTAAGAAGACACCTGGAAGGGATTAACAGGGACAAGAGGGAGTGTGAGATGAGATCTGTGGTCGGGACGGAGGGGGATGTCGGTGAGGTCAGTGCGGAAAAGGATTATAATACCTTTGTCAGCTATTTAATTGCAGGTCAGAAAAAGAATATTCCTTATAGGGCGATAAGATCAGGGAAAAACGAGCCCAAGTGGATGACTGAGTTTTTAGAACACAGCATAGGGATAAAAAGGGACATGTATAAGAAAGTTAAGGATGGGCAGGTGAATAGAGAGCAGTATAACGAGATGGCTAGAACAGTGAAAACATTTACAAGAGCAGCGCAAAAAACAATTATAAGATTAAGGTTGCAGGGAAGGCAAAGACCGATCATAAGGTATTTTTTCAGGTTTATAAAACAAAGACTAGGGAATTAGTGGGGCCATTTAAAAATGAGCATGGGAAGAGTGTAAGTACGGCCGAAGATATGTGTAATTTTTTTTATTATTATTACATAAGTGTTTTTACTCAGGAGGATAAACAGAAGGTACCTGATAATGAACAGATGTTTAGAGGAGAGGATGATGAGAAACTCAAAGATATTTTGATTACTAGAGAAATGGTAGAAGAAGGTATAGACAGAATTAAGAATTTTAAGTCACCAGGTCCAGATGAAGTTTATCCCAGAATATTAAAATAATGCAAAGAGGTTGTTAGTGAGTCGTTAGTGCATATTTTTAGGACGTCGATTGATATATGTAGGGGAAGTGCCGTTAATGTGGAGGAAGGGAGATGTAATTCCCATATTTAAGAAGGGAGATAGAGGATTAATGTCAAATTATCGACCCGTTAGCCTGACGTCAGTGCTAGGTAAGTTATTGAACTCTGTTATTGCAAAAATACATTAGAGAGCATCTTGAAAAGCATAGTTTGGTAAATGATTCACAACATGGGTTCACCAAAGGTAAATTATGTCTCACTAATTTATTGAGTTTTTATAGGAAAGTTTATGAAACAGCAGATAATGATGAGGATTATGATATAGTATACCTGAACTTTAATAAGGCATTCGACAAGGTGCCACACGGTAGACTCTTAAATAAGGTTAAGGCTCATGGAATAGATGGGAAGGTTCTTCATTGGATTAGATCTTGGCTAAGTAATAGGCAACAAAGGGTTACAATTAATGGTTCTAAATCTGAATGGGGGCAGGTAACGAGTGGGGTTCCTCAAGGGTCTGTTTTGGGTCCATTACTATTTTTGATTTACATCAACGACTTGGATAGTGGGATTAGTAGCGATATCAGCAAGTTTGCGGATGATACTAAGGTAGGTAGGATTATTAGATCACCGTCTGATGTAAATATTTTGCAAGGAGAATTTAAATGAGTGGGCAGATAGATGGCAGATGAAATTTAATATTGATAAGTGTAGCGTAATGAATGTTGGTAGGAAAAATCCTGGTAATAGGTACACCATACGCCATACGCAATGTATCGCTGAACAGATCAGAGGGTGAGAAAGATCTGGGAGTGCGGGAAAGCTCAGACCTCCCTCCTAGGAATCAATGTATTGAGGCTAGAAATCGAGCCAACAGGGTGTTAGGATTTATTACCAGGAGTGTTAAAAGTAGAAGCGCTGAGGTTATTATAAAGCTTTATTTGCCTCTAGTCAGACCTCACCTCAACTATGCGGTTCAGTTTTGGTCTCCGTATTACAGGATGGATATTGCCTTGTTAGAATCAGTGCAGAGAAGGATTACCAAAATTATTCATGGGATGCGTAACTATAGTTGAGAGTAGATTGAAACTATTAAATCTACACTCACTCGAGAGGCGTAGAGTAAAGCCCCTATCTCACATTCACGAATGAACACGATTTAACGTTTTTCCTTAAATTGTGTTAGAACGTATGAAGGTCGCGCACTCATTCGTGTTCATTTGTGTTAAGTCGTGGTCGGTCGCGCGCGGTCGTATGGACGTCGCAGCTCAGCTTAAATCGTGTTATAAATTTTGCAATGCAAACATTTATAACACGATTTAAGCCGAGCTGAAAAGTCGTGTTCAGTCGTATGAAGGTCGTATGACAATCGTGTTCAATCGTATGAAGATCGTGTTCAGTCGTATGCGTGTTTCCTAAAAAAAGAAAAAAAGTGATCGGATCATCCCCAAAATGGTCTTAAAACCTTCCCTGGTCAACCTGGTTCCAAAACTGTGCCATATGATGGGATTGTGCCACGGGGGGCGGAACCTATAGCACACACACACACACACACACACACAGACACACACACACACACACACACACACACACACACACACAGACATACACACACACTTTCGCTTATATTATTATAGATAGATGACCCACGTGACCAAAATAAAAAAAATATGTCGTATGAAGGTCTTGCTCAGTCGTATGGAGATCGTGTTTATTTTTGTAGTCGTATGGACATCGTAATGATTCGTGTTTAATCGTATGGCGGTCGTGTTGATTCGTGTTAAGTCGTATGGGCGTCGTATGACAGTCGTGTTTGGTCGTATGACAGTCGTATTGGGGTCGTGTTAAATGAGGTTAAATCGTGTTGTATCGTATGAATATCTTATGACGGTCGTATGAGTGTCGTGTTCAGTCGTATGAAGGTCGTATGAGGGTCGTATGAGGGTCGTATGAGGGTCGTGTTTGGTTAAGAAATTTGCATAAACCACAAGGTCGAGCACGAATCAACAAGATTTTTCAACTTTTCTTAAATCGTGTTCGCAATTTCTCAAATCGTGTATGTGAGATAGGGGCTTAAGGGGCGATCTGATAGAAGTTTTTAAGTGGATAAAGGGATACAATATAGGCGATGTAGGAAAAGTTCTTACGGCTAGTAAGCAGGGTATAATAAAAAATGTAAACAGACACTAAGGCTAATACTAAAACCAGAGTGGACACTTTCTATTCTTTTCCATACATTTAGTTGCCAGTCAATATAAAGAAGACAGTAGAGAATATAGAAAGAGGGGTGGGGCAAATTTAGTTCGGGAGGTGTCTTGTTACTCCTCTCTTTGAAAAAAAAAAGTCATAGGAAGGTGAAACAATAGAAACAGGAAGAGAGTTCCAGAGTTTACGGGCTTTTTTTATTATCAGTTTTTAGCCTTTACCCTTTTACTTTTTTTACCCTTTTATGCGTTACCCTGTTGTCCTTTGTAATGTAAAAAAAAAAAAATATGCCACTTACATACGTTTGGTTTCCATTACCATATTTCCTCACGAGCAGTTTCCATATCGTCCTTCCTTTGTTGCACACACTTCCCTCATATCACAGTTACAAATTTACACGTTTTACAAGTTTATTGAGAAAAAGGGGGGGGGGGGGATTACAAAGAAAGGGGTGGGGGGTCAAGTATATAGAAAATACAGAAAAAACTGAAAGACAGATAAAAGAATAAAAAAGTTACATATCCCAGTGTACATTCCTCTTAGGCTGTTATGCTTCAGCGACACACGAGCTTCACTGCCATTAGTCTAAAAGCGGTTGTGTGCCAGGCGTTTTCCTTCCTGGCACTGACAGAGGAGACGCTCTTTAACACGACGCCTGGGACTGGTGCAGGAGGATGGCGGGTCCCCATGGCAACCTATAGTAGTCACTTCTGGTTTTTTTTTAATGTTTTATAATAATTTGTGTATCTCAATTCTTGGGTTTTTTACTAATTTTACAGCAATTTGTGTGTTTGAATTCATGGGTTTTTAAGTTTTATACTATTTTGTGTATTTGAGAATTCATGTTATTTTTTTAAGATATATAGTAATTTGTGTATCTGAATTCATGGTTTCTTTCAAAGGTGTATAGTAATATGTGTATCTGAATTCATGTATTTTTTAAGGGTTTATAATAATTTGTGAATCCATAAGGTTTTTTTGATAAGTTTCATAGTAATTTGTGTATCTGAATTCATGGGTTTTATTAGTTAGTTTTATAGTAATTTGTATATTTGAATTCATATTGATACATGTCTGATGAATATCCGGCTTCAAATGATCGTGGCTGTTGCGAATCTATACCTCCATTATTATTATCATCATTATTATTTTAAGTTATGAAATTAAAGTAGGGAAACAAATGAGGAAAAACGAGGAGTGGGAAAGAATATTTGTATCTGGGGTAAAAAAAAGTGGGGGAAGAGGATGCTAGGAGTAATATAGGAAGAGAGAATCGTCTCCTTCATTCACGTATATTAATTTTGATGATGTTACTTATGTTTGTTTTTGTATTAAGTTATATAGTCATTTGTGTATTTGAATTCATATTGATACGTGTCTGATGGATATCCGACCTCAGATGTCTGTGGCTGTTACGAATCTAGTATATATATATTTGATGCTACTGATTCGCCTCTGCCTCATTTCATCGCTCGATCTTCTGCTTCGTTGCCTCATTCCCCTCGTAACATGAGACTGTCTCCCGCCACACCCAACACTGATTTTCTCGCAGTTATTGATGGTGATGATAATGGCAAAGAAAAAAAAAAATTTAATAATAAATGATGATGATTAGTAATAAGATGAGAAATTATTATAATGAGTAATTATAATATTGATTGATAGTAATAATAATGACAAAAGTAATGACATTGTAAGTTGGTAGATACATTTTTGCTAGTAGTTGTGATGTGCACGGAATAGTTTTGTGTTAGATATTTCTGAAATTCGGATGTCTGAAGCAGCCAATTGGTTTTAAAAGTCTCTTAAAATCCCGAAAAGTAGGAGCGCCTTGCATATAACTTCTTCTTTTTTCTCCCAAAGCATGAAAGAAAATATAACTGATTCTTCAGACCGTTTGTTTTTTAAGAGTTAGCTTTTGTTATCCATTTTTTTTGCATTGTTAACATTGTTTGCATTTTTTCATGAGGAATTAAGAGACAGGCTGCTATGAAAAAACAATTTTTGGGGGTAATTTCCTTACGTGTATCCAACATTCTGAACCTCGTGTGTGCTAGCTGGGTGGCTTTAATCTATTTTTAATTAGAAGAAAGAGAAATAGTCTTCCAAGCTTATAAACTTAGTGTCAAGTTTATAGTCAGGGATTAGATAGCTCATTACTTTGAAGAGAGTTCATTAATCAAGTTAACAGTATGGCCCTCAAGTAGAAGAAAATATATCATCAGACTTTTCCTCATCATCTTGAAATGTCAATGTCTTGCTATGCACTTGATGACTTCCATGAACAATATGCTACAATCCACCTCTTTAATGAGCTTAGACTCACTAGCAGTGCATTCGATAGCGCAATCAGTCATTGGATGGATGGAGAGAGCAGCTTTACCGAGGAAATTCATCATCCAGTAAAAATGGTTATATGTAAGATATAATGTCCTGTCATGGATACAGTTTTGTTTACAAATTTTGTATCACAAGCTGTAGCAGTAGGCTACTGTATATATTTTTGTGTATCGTTTGTCAAGTGCTTACTTATTGTAAAATTGTAAGTGTCAGGCTCCGGAGACTGAATTTATGACCACTAATTACAGCGCCTACAAGGTTGTTCGAAGGCATTCCTTACCCATAAAAAAAGCGTCCTGATAGAAGCCGAATCGCTCTAGAAATTGAAGTCGTAAAATCTCAAGATATACATGTAATGTATCGAACCAAGTGGTTCACACAAATTATCTCGTAAAAACAATAAAAAAACAAAGGACGAAAAAACTAAAATCTTACCAACAATAACCATCGATAAATGCATGTTTCATACAAATTGCCTTCGTAATACTTACCTAAATATTAAAATGTTACATGTTGATGACTCTGTTAACCTGGGTTAGCCAAATAAGGTGAACGAGAGAATGACACGCAACAAAATTTGAGGCACCACAGGAAGCAGAAAGTTTGTTTAGTTTACGAACAGTTTAATACTTGAAAAAAGGGGTGATTGCCAAACATTGATTAAGACAGTGTTATGTTATAGGCTGTTTACTGGTGAGGAAAAAAATATATATATGAACAAGATTTACAAAGTCTTCATTGATTTAAGTATCCTTTCTGTGAGGCGTAATGTGTAAAGTCGTTGAGTTATTTGCGGTGAGGTGAACGTTATCCTCAGAACATGAATGCAGAAGCTTCGATAACTTGTTGCGAGGGAAACACTGTGAAGGTGGTAAAGGGAGACGTGCTATCCATGGGCTATATTCAAGAATGCTCGTCAAATCCCGGCCGGTGGAGATTTTCCACCGTCGTACCTCCACTGGTCTCATCTACAAGAACTGCCCCGACTGGTGGATATTTGACAGGTGTACCAACACAAGCGAGCCCAAAGCGGCATCAGTATTTTGACTGTTTTATACATATCTAATACATTTTACTAGTGAAATTTATCATTTCTGACATTAAAATAATAGCTAAGTTAGTGTTCGCCACTTGTCTGAGGCGTTGGTGCAGAAAAAATTGGCCTGAGTGATGCGTGCGAGTACATTTGAACGGCCCGCCACCACTGCTCCACACAATGGCTGCCCTCCACCCTCCCGCCGCCGCCTGGCTTCCTCACAAGTTCACACACCTATATAAGGCCTCCTGGACCAGATTTTACCTTAATGATGACACGTGTGCATTCACAGTGTATGGCTGTTACTCTCAGTTGTGTTGAAAACTCTCCTGTAATGGTCTGGGAAGAAATACGATGGAATGAGTGGAGAGCGGGGTGAAGGGGGGATGTGCAAGTTGTCGGGAATCAGCTGACATTATTACCTCCACCCCTGAGCTCGACGCGTCGCGTCGTATTTTGATTCTTGTATACCAAAAACCGACACAACGGGTGGAGAAAAATTCTTGAATATGGCCCCATGGCGTCACGGCGGTGGTGTTATTGCGTGGCCACCGAGAGAGAGATCTCTCGGTGGCCACGGTTATTGTCGCTGCCTCGCCGCCCCAATGCCTTGTTTTGTTTTGCTGTGTCGTGGAAAAATGTGCCGACGAGCAACTGATGTTTAGTGTTCCTCCTGAAGCTGATGTTTAGTGTTCCTCCTGAAGCTGATGTTTAGTGTTTCTCCTGAAGTTGATGTTTAGTGTTCCTCCTGAAGCTGATGTTTAGTGTTCCTCCTGAAGCTGATGTTTAGTGTTCCTCCTGAAGCTGATGTTTAGTGTTCCTCCTGAAGCTGATATTTAGTGTTCCTCCTGAAGCTGATGTTTAGTGTTCCTCCTGAAGCTGATGTTTAGTGTTCCTCCTGAAGCTGATGTTTAGTGTTTCCCTGAAGCTGATTTTAGTGTTCCTCCTGAAGCTGATGTTTAGTGTTCCTCCTGAAGCTGATATTTAGTGTTCCTCCTGAAGCTGATGTTTAGTGTTCCTCCTGAAGCTGATATTTAGTGTTCCTCCTGAAGCTGATGTTTAGTGTTCCTCCTGAAGCTGATATTTAGTGTTCCTCCTGAAGCTGATGTTTAGTGTTCCTCCTGAAGCTGATGTTTAGTGTTTCTCCTGAAGCTGATGTTTAGTGTTCCTCCTGAAGCTGATGTTTAGTGTTCCTCCTGAAGCTGATGTTTAGTGTTCCTCCTGAAGCTGATGTTTAGTGTTTCTCCTGAAGCTGATGTTTAGTGTTTCTCCTGAAGCTGATGTTTAGTGTTCCTCCTGAAGCTGATATTTAGTGTTCCTCCTGAAGCTGATGTTTAGTGTTTCTCCTAAAGCTGATGTTTTCTTTTCCTCCTGAACCTGATGTTTAGTGTTCCTCCTGTAGCTGATGTTTAGTGTTCTTCATGAAGCTGATGTATACTTTTCCCCCTGAAGCTGATGTATACTTTTCCCCTGAAGCTGATGTTTAGTGTTCCTCCTGAAGCTGATGCTTAGTGTTCCTTCTGAAGCTGATGTTTAGTGTTCTTCCTGAAGCTGATGTTTAGTGTTCATCCTGAAGCTGATATTTAGTGTTCCTCCCGAAGCTGATGTTTAGTGTTCTTCCTGAAGCTGATGTTTAGTGTTCCTCCTGAAGCTGATGCTTAGTGTTCCTTCTGAAGCTGATGTTTAGTATTCTTCCTGAAGCTGATGCTTAGTGTTCCTCCTGAAGCTGATGCTTAGTGTTCCTTCTGAAGCTGATGTTTAGTGTTCTTCCTGAAGCTGATGTTTAGTGTTCCTCCTGAAGCTGATGTTTAGTGTTCCTCCCGAAGCTGATGTTTAGTGTTCTTCCTGAAGCTGATGTTTAGTGTTCCTCCTGAAGCTGATGTTTAGTGTTCCTTCTGAAGCTGATGTTTAGTGTTCCTCCTGAAGCTGATGTTTAGTGTTCCTCCCGAAGCAGATGTTTAGTGTTCTTCCTGAAGCTGATGTTTAGTGTTCTTCCTGAAGCTGATGTTTAGTGTTCCTCCTGAAGCTGATGTTTAGTGTTCCTCCTGAAGCTGATGTTTAGTGTTCTTCCTGAAGCTGATGTTTAGTGTTCTTCCTGAAGCTGATGTTTAGTGTTCCTCCTGAAGCTGATGTTTAATGTTCCTCCTGAAGCTGATGTTTAGTGTTCCTCCTGAAGCTGATGTTTAGTGTTCCTCCTGAAGGTAGATACAAAAGATGGGAGCATACGCTAAGCTGCGCGTGACATTCGGTGCTCATCTCCGTGGCATTAGACCTAGAGCCTGTGGTGGGTGAGGACCCGTTACCCCGGGACACAGGGCTAGTAGTTTGACACCCGGGTTACCACAGTTACCTTCCCCAGGTTACCCCAGGTACTCATTTATCAACCCCGAAAGGGAGGAAGAACAGCTGGTAGGCTGGCCACCGACTTGCCCTGGCCCGGACTCGAACCAGGGCCCGCATATTCGAAGCCAGGCACGCTAGCCACTGCACCAGGAGTTCCTTCTGAAGCTGATGTATAATGTTCCTCCTGAAGCTGATATTTACTATTCCTCCTGAAGCTGGTGTTTAGTTATCCTCCTGAAGCTGGTGTTTAGTGTTCTTCCTGAAGCTGGTGTTTAGTGTTCCTCCTGAAGCTGGTGTTTAGTGTTCCTCCTGAAGCTGGTGTTTAGTGTTCCTCCTGAAGCCGCTGTTTAGTGTTCCTTCTGAAGCTGATGTTTAGTTTTCCTCCTAAAACTGATGTTTAATCTTCCTCCTGAAGCTGGTGTTTAGTGTTATTCCTGATGCTGAGTTTAGTGTTCCTCCTGAAGCTGATGTTTAGTGTTCCTTCTGAAGCTAATTTTGTTTAATAAAATTGATATTCTCTGCCGGAGTAAGTTTTAGAAGAAATACTTTAGGCGGCAAGTAATATTTTATCATGAGGACAAAATTCTAACTCTGATCATTCATTTACTTCACTAAAACATTAATGGTAAGAGATGAAAGATAAAAAAAATGCATTACTTAATATACGGCTTACCTCCAATTTCATTACAGATACTATAATACATAAAAACGCTGAATTTTATCTTCTACATAAAGTTGAGATAACAAACCCCGGTATAAGTGTTAGGCTTTATCCTTAAATCACACTCAAAGTGATGTCCATTTTAACATTAAAAGAAAACGAGCAGATAATGTGCAGTAATAACCATGATAGCAGCGATACTTACCGATCCAGAGAGAGAGAGAGAGAGAGAGAGAGAGAGAGAGAGAGAGAGAGAGAGAGAGAGAGAGAGAGAGAGAGAGAGAGAGAGAGAGAGAGAGAGAGAGAGAGAGAGAGAGAGAGAGAGAGAGAGAGAGAGAGAGAGAGAGAGAGTGTGTGTGTGTGTGTGTTAGGTACTCACCCATCCATGTGCTGTTGGTGATGATCTGCAGAATCCTGGCGGGGTCCATGGCGATGAAGGTGGCGAGGAGGCTGGGAGGCAGGGCCAAGGTGTGGAGGAGGGACAGAGGCAGGACAGGGGGAGGATGAAAGTTATGGGGGTGTAGGATAGATTAAAGTGTTTGTTGGGGTGACTAAGTATAGGTTGAGACACAATAACCAAATAACTGCTACTAGACCTTGTAGTCTGGTCTTATCATAGAGCAGGAGACAGCAGGGAGGTGAGATATAACTAGGAAATCCGTTGTAGATCAGGATATAACAATGTAGGGAAAATATATCCAAGTAACTGCTGCTATACCTTGTAATTTTGTAATCTAAGGAAAAAAGTGATGAAAGAAGGTAAGATCTCTAGAAAATCCATCGTAGGCTAGGATATAATAACGTAAGAGAAAATGTAGGGAAAATGTGTTCTTGTCGAGCCAAGAAAACTATTTGTCAGGGAAGAAACAAACCAGAAGCGAATGAAATGAAGATAGGGAAAGGGACAACGGGATTTCCGCTTGGGAAGTATTGTAGGGCGGCCTTAGGGAGAGAGGAAAGGTATAGATAGATATAGAGAGGTATAGGGAGTGAGAGAGAGAGGTAGGGAAGGTAACGCAGCAGCTTGAGATTGCTTACGTGTGTATCCCCCCGACCCACCTCCTTAATTCCTACGCCTCACTGAGTCTCGCGATCCACGTCAGTCCTGGAGGTTTTGGACGCGTCTTGCCTGCTATGACCTGCCTGTCCCTCCGTCACAATGTTTCTGCGGGTCATACATATCAAGGCCGGTGTCGCGCGACTACACGTATGTTTCCTGTCCTGGCTCGCGGGTTTCCGTTCCGCAAGCTATTTAGTTTTTTTAGCACGTTTCAATATATTTTTTTTGTTATGCTTGATTATTACAACTAGTGGGGCGGATATGTAAAAATTTTTGGTGGAGTTGTGCACTTCTGGAAAGAAGCATGAAACTTTGCCCTGGGGGGTTTTTGGGTATGCTGATTTCAAAAATTGCGGGAACCAGGATGTCACTCCAGCGGTTCCCGCTATAAATTAAGAAATTCAACATGGCCGCCGCAAAACACATTTTTGCCCATAAAACGGCTCTAAGTAGCCCGATTGCCTTGATCTTGATGTCTATACCTATGTTTCTGAGGTCAAGGAATCCAATAAAACACATGAGAAGACTCATAACCTAGATAATCATGCTGAAAATTTTAAAATATTGCTGTTATAACACTAATTTTCATAGAAACGTATCATAGTGATTTGCACCTAACCTTAATTCCTTAAATAATCGTGTTCATGTCACTAGAGCAGAAACCTGGTAAGGCTTGAATTTAGCACATTCTTGATGTTATTCATGCACCATTGTCATATAAATGCATATCAAATTGTGTAAATGTAATAAATGTAATAAAACACAAACTTTCATCATCCAATCTCATGTTGTTGTTTTACTCATTCATCATTTAATGCAGAACATTCAGATGACACTGGTGACTTTCAATGTCTCACATTATACATGCATATTTGATTCAACTCATTTAAGTGATTTCACATTTCAGAGCTTCTTTCAGTGTTTAGATACAAAGCACAGATTATTTATAATGATATTTCTCGTCAGCAGGATTATAATCAAAAGTATCTGGACCTAAACGTGACGAGATGAACTGGAAATACATTTATTCACGTATATTCACCAAGTTATCTTTCTTATTTTTCAGAAACCAGTGACTTCCATGTGGTGATGATCATCTAGCTGATTGCCATGTCCAAAAGACTTAAACTTGCTTCTCGGGCATGCGCTGCACCGGTTCAACCGACAAAATGGGACATTTGTGCTCTGTGTCAATAACATGGTGGAAAGCTCATAAACCCATCCATAAAAGGTTATACAACACTAGCTACGAATTTATCTGCCCTTAATGAACTGAACCATGTGCCATTGAGCATAAACATTTCACGACTCGATGATGGCGACAGCATGGATAAAACGTTGGCTGAGCATGAAGCGAAATGGCACAAAGCATGTTACGTCCTGTGTAATGCAACAACAGTGGAGAGAGCCAGGAAGCTGCAAGAAAAGGCCTGTTCGAATACAGTTCCGTCATTACTGAAAAAACACCTTCGCAGTTCAACCACTCAAGCATGTCCAATGGAAACAGAAGAGAGTCATCGACCAGCTTGTTTTTTTCTGTGATGAAACAACAGGGGACTTTCACAAAGCCGAAACAATATCCCTTGATACTCGTGTCCGAAATATCGCTACAGAACTCCGAGATACAAAACTGTTGGCAAAATTGTCAGTTGGAGATACGATCGCTATTGATGCTGTATATCACTTAAAGTGCTTGACATTATTCTATAACAAACATAGATCTCAACGAAGACATTCGATTGAAAAGTGTCACCAAATCAACGCAGACTCACTTGCATTTGCTGAGGTGGTATCTTATATTGAGGAATATGGTCAATTGGGAGGAGACCAGAATCATGTTTTCAAACTTACTGATCTCAAGGCATTGTATTGTGAGCGGCTTAAAAAATTAGGTGGTAACACAACTGGAAACATCCATTCCACTCGACTGGCAGAGAAACTCCTACAGTATATTCCAAACCTAGAAGCTCATCACAGCAATTTTGGTACTGTACTGTCATTCAAGGACGATATTGGTGACGCAATGCTCCACGCCTGAACCTTGATCCCGATGATGAAGCCGTCATGATGATGAGAGTAGCAAAGCTGATTCGCAAAGAAGTGCTTGAGAAAGAATACTGCTTCAGTGGTTCCTTATGTGATGAACAATATGACGATCTCCCAGTGTCGCTCTCTGCTCTGGTTGGAATGATTTTAGGAGGTTCAAATGCAGGACAAGTTATTGATGACAATGAAGTAAGCACAGCTGCCTCATCCATTACACAGTTATTGGTCTTCAATGCTGTTAAGCGTGGTAGGAAAGAATATGTGGCAGTACGTCACAACTTCGACCGTGAGACTGTTCTCCCATTGTACCTTGGCCTACTCATTCATAATAGAACACGAAAACGTGATCTGATTGACATTCTCTTTCAGAAAGGTCTGTCTGTATCATATGACAGAGTTTTGCAACTGTCCACAGAGGAAGCAAATAGAGTAATAGACATTTATGAGAAGGAGGGAATTGTCTGTCCTTCTACCCTCAGAGACAAACTATTCACCACTGGAAACCTGGATAACATAGATCACAACCCGTCTTCAACTTCAAGTTATGATTCTTTCCATGGAACAGCAATATCAATCACACAGCATGTCACAAATGACAATCCTGGTGTTGTTAGGGTCCAGCAGATAATTCCAAAAAGCACACAACAGCCCAAGTTGAAATCAGTTGACTCTGCCAGAGTCAAGTTGAAATTGTTAACTCTCCCAGAGGCAGCCAAAGGTTGTCAAGAACTGTTGAAATCAATCAATCATTGGGGGCATACGCCGGGGGGCGCGTCACCTCGAACACCCTACGACGCCACTCCCGGGGGTCACCACGCTCGAGTTCCCATGCAGGCTCCTTTCCCATACCAAGCAGCTCTCGACAAGAAACATCAACTTGCCCCAGCCACGAGCCTTGTGGGCGCCCCCTTGGCCTCCTCCACGCCGGATTGTCTCCTACAGATACAACCCGATGGGAAGGATCGGTTTCAGGGTAGCGTGCTACATGCCCATATCGCCGAAGTTGGCGCTGACGGACTATGCAGGTAATAGGCCTCGATTCAGTCTCACGGTGCAATCGCTGATTTGACACGTAATCATCCCAGCGATACCCCATGATTCTGCGAAGACACTTATTACCAAAGGCATTGATTCGTCTCTTCAAGTCACTATTTAGTGTCCATGTCTCACAACCATAGAGTAAGACAGGGATCACAAGCGACTTGAAGATCCGGATCTTTGTCCTCCTGCACAGGTATCGACAACGCCAAATACTCCCGCTGAGCGATTCCATAACACCGTGGGCTATGCCAATCCGCCGTAAGACTTCTTCACGTGACCCACCGTCATTATGGACTGCGCTACCAAGGTATGTAAACTTTCCAAGATCTCAATGTCCTCGCCACACGCATGAACAGACTGTACTGCTTCATCTAGTAAGTCTCCAAACACCTGGACCTTGGTCTTGAGCCAGGAGACCTCAAGTCCCCAAGGCTTTGCCTCCTCGTGCAGCGCCTCGAGAGCCATCACCAGGACCTCCAGCGACTCAGCAAAGATTACTGCATCATCGGCAAAACAAGATCAGTGATCTTGGTGTTGCCGACGGATGCTCCACAATCACTTTGATCTACAACCTTGTCCAATACTCATTACTCAGTCCATACAAGCGTTGAAAAGTGATGGGGCAAGGACGCACCCTTGCCTCACTCCTGTATTCACAGGAAAGAAGCTGGATACACCTACCCCACACTTCACAGCACTCTCAGTCCCAGAATACAGACCAGTTATCAAACCAATAGTCCTTGCAGGAATCTCTCGAAGTCGCAGAAGATCCCAGAGTGACTCACAATGCACTGAGTCAAACGCCTTCTTGAGATCAACATAGGCTGCAAGCATCCCCTGTCGAAACTCACGTCGGCGTTCCACCAGGACACGAAGCGCTAGGATACGGTCCGTTGTTGACTTACCAGGCGTGAACCCAGACTGCTGAGGTCTCTGATGCTTCACCAGATGACTGCGAATTCGTGTCAGCAATAGATGGGCAAGCACCTTGCCTGGTACGCTGAGCAGTGTAATACTGCGGTAATTGTTGCAGTCCTGACGGTCCCCTTTCCCTTTCCAGATAGGGACGACCAGCCCCCTTTTCCAGTCAGGAGGAATGGTACCTGATTGCCACACGGCAGTCAGGACAGCATGCAACCCGCGGATCATGGCCTCACCCCCAGCTTTGAGGAGCTCCGCACTGATATTACAAACACCAGCTGCCTTTCCACCCCTCAACTTTGCTACAGCCTCTCTGACTTCGTCAAGAGAGGGTGCGGTTTCGTCAATGGGAGGATCGGCAACCACTGCCTGTAACCCAGTGGTGTGAAGCTGCTCAGTTGGAGGTCCACCGTGAGCAACTGCCCAAAGTACTCAGCCCAAC
This sequence comes from Chionoecetes opilio, assembly GCA_016584305.1. Lineage (NCBI taxonomy): Eukaryota > Metazoa > Arthropoda > Malacostraca > Decapoda > Majidae > Chionoecetes > Chionoecetes opilio. Next base: position 66,573 of record JACEEZ010016130.1, on the reverse strand, counting down.
GAGCCATCTGCCCATTCATGTCCGACACGAGGCGCCCATCTGCTGTTCGAATAGCACTCGCCCGAGAAGGAGACTTGGAACGGAGCTTCTTCAGGGCTCGGTAGGTGGGTCGGAGGTCATTAGCGTTCAAATGACCCTCGACATCCTCAGCGTTGTTGCTCATCACTGTTGAAATGCGGATGCAAAAAGGAATGCACTAAAAGATGCACTTGTGTCAAAGCAAATCTGCCATGTACACAGTTGTGCTTCTGCTCGGTACAGTGTAACAGAGAGTAAGAAGTAAATCTTGGCCATGTTAACACAACACTACAGTGACATACTGACTGATATGTTAGAGTAATTCGACAACATTTTAAAGGGACACATATGCCGCACCCTTAGCACATGGTTTTCCTAGTTTTTCCATCATATAGTTCCTGCAGTATTGAGAAATACATATTCTAAAGGAACTACATGTGTTGTACCTGATCATTCCATGGCTGAATAGTACAGAGTTAAGCCTGACTACTGGAGCAATAGTAAACCCCTGGTGGTAATTCTTGGAACTTGTTCATGTCATTTTGTTATGTAGCATAGGTGTCCCTTTAACAGAACGAATGACACACAATTGGATCCCTTAAACTTATAAAAATTGTATTGGTGCCAAGATGGCAATCGATGTACTCACTGTTGATGTTGACTGTTGTAGGAAATAAAAAAAAAATTACCATGAAAATATATGTTAAGAGTCTTCACAGGTGTTTTATTGGATTCCTTGACCTCAAAAACATAGGTATAGACATCAAGATCAAAGCAATCGGGCTACTTAGAGCCGTTTAATGGGCAAAAATGTGCTTAGCGGCGGCCATTTTGAATTTCTTAATTTTTGGCGGGAACCGCTGGAGTGACATCCTGGTTCCCGCAATTTTTGAAATCGGCACACTCAAAAAACCCCTAGGGCAAAGTTTCATGCTTCTTTCCAGAAGTGCACACCAATTTCACATATCCGCCCCACTAAACGATATATTACTTTTTTAAGGTTTTTTGTTACAGGTAAACAATATAGAAAGAATCAGCGATGTTATGTGTATTATTCTCACCCACAAGGGACCTCTTGGGCACGACTTTTATCTAGTTTTCTTGGCACGTTATACTGTTTCCTTTTTATTATTATGCTTCATTATTAGAACGATTTACCACTTTTTTGAGGTTATCTGTTACAGGTAAACAATATAGAAAGAAGCACAGATGTTATATAATGTTAGTGTTGAGGTTATGGTAAGTGTTGCGCCATTCGAAAAAAGCACTGTGATCTGTTATTCCGTGGTGAGTATAAATCTCATATGAGAAGAAAGTGTTGATTCGAGGCATTACGAAGGATTATCTTAACCTTACATACATTAAAAATCAATGGCTGAAATTAGTACTACAAGTGTCCCTTTCCCTTTCTCCCTCCCTTACTCCCTCCCTTTAGTCATCTTTCTCCCTCCCTTTCGTCCTTTTTCTCCCTCCCTTTTCTCCTCTTTCTCCCTCCCTATCGTCCTCTTTATCCCTCCTTTTCATCATCTTTCTCCTCCCTTACGTCCTCTCCCTCCCTTTCGTCCTCTTTTTCCCTCCCATGCGTCATCTTTCTTCCTCCCTTTCGTCCTCTTCCTCCCTCTAGTCCTCTTTCTCCCTCTACGCCCCTTAACCCACCTGTTGTTTCTCACTTGAGCGGATTATTCCCACCTGGCGAACATGTCTCGCCTCTTTAAGGATGAAGGGAAGGAAGGGTATCTAGTCCTATCGTTTTCGTGGTAGTCGAAGTAGTTCCCCAGGGCACCATCGACCCAGTAGTTCACTGGGTCGATGGTGCCCTTCCACTGATAACTGTATTTTGTTTGTTGTTGTTGTTGTTGTTGTTGTTGTTGTTGCTACTATTGTTGTTGTTGTTTTCAGTGTGGTAGTGTGGGGGTCTGTATGAAAAGGAACTCGCAAATACATGATTTTTTTTTGCTGCTCTCTCTCTCTCTCTCTCTCTCTCTCTCTCTCCTCTCTCTCTCTCTCTCTCTCTCTCTCTCTCTCTCTCTCTCTCTCTCTCTCTTCTCTCTCTCTCTCTCTCTCTCTCTCTCTCTCTCTCTCTCTCTCTCTCTCTCTCTCTCTCTCACACACACACACACACGCACACACCTTTCTAATTTCCCTCTCGTTACCTCCGCCCTTAAGTTTCCTGGAATTAAACCCTAAACACTATTCCTGAACCCCTTTCTGAGTACGCTTAACCCTTGCCTTCTCTCCCTGTGCCGTGACGGTCGACTATCTCTCTCTCTCTCTATATATATATCCATTCATCACGTCTTTTTACTTCCCAGTGCAGTCTTCCTCTTCATTCTACTTCTTTTTAACGGCTCATTTCATTCTATTCTCCGCGGTTGATTTGGGGACCCAATATCAGATCCAATATCAGAAATCGTTCATCTCAATATATATTTTCTTTCACTGTCTGTAATACGTGTCGTGGATTAGCGTCTATAACAGCAGTGAAATATGATAATATTGGCGTGGGCCGTGGCGGATATGTACATACTAGGCGCAAAGCCACCCTCCGGGCGGACTTTTTGGCTAGCTCCTGCGGAGGGCTATTGGTGGGCCTCGGCCCACCACCTGTGTTTGGTGGGCCAAAGGCCCACCAAACACAGACTCTCCAGATACCCCCTTCTAGCTTTCTTGAAATCATGGATGTAGAAATGTATGTATTAACGCCAACCCATTCACATCACCCCCCACCCATTCACTCACCCATTACCCATCACCCCCCACCCATTCACTCACCCATTACCCATCACCCCCCACCCATTCACTCACCTATTACCCATCACCACACACCCATTCACTCACCCATTACCCATCACCCCCCACCTATTCCTTCACCCATCACCCATCACCCCCAACCCATCACCCCCCACCCATTCACTCACCCATCACCCCACACCCATTACCCATCACCCCACCCATTCACTCACCCATTACCCATCACCCTACATCAAGGTTTCCTCAATTCTCGCAACCCACTTTTTTCACAATTCTCGCTAATAGGCTGCTAAAAAAAAGAAAAAAAAGTGATCGGATCAAACTATAAGTGGGCTTAAAATGTTCCCCTGGTGGACCTGGTTCCAAAACTGTGCCATATGATGGGATTGGGGCACTGGGGGCGGCACCTATCGCGGCCACACACACACACACACACACACGCACACACACAGACACACTTTCGCTTATATTATTATAGATGTAGCGATGGCGCAAACCTCCGTGAGGACCCCCCACACTTGTACAAAAACATTGCTTTTCGACAAAAACGAGTGCTAGATTCATTCATAACACACCTAAACTATTCAGGAAAACTAAGCTTCGGATTCGAAATCGGTGCTTGCCCTATAATGAAAATTTACCTTGTTTTGTATTGCAATGTTGGAGAGTAAAGCATATCACGTTCACCATAAAGCACCACAAGCTCCGAGTGTGTTCAAGTCACTTGTGTATAAATCACATAAGAACATAAGAAAAGAAGGAAGCTACAAGAGGTCGTAAGAGCTATTCCGCGATGTGCGCAGGCTTCCCCTGGCGTGCCTCAGTGCCGTCACAAGCCTCATGCAGCCGCGTGCGTCCCCGCTACTCATAAAGATACGTACATTATCCACAATTACCGAGCAGGGTAAGGAAATAAAGAAAGATTTGACATCGACATTCTTGTTTGGTATGATCAGGAAGGAACCAGACATGTGTTGACGTAACCTTCCTAGATCGATGAAGACTGTAGACTTTTTCACTATGATAATTAATTGAAGTAATATCATTTCGGTCATCATATTTTTTTTAACAATCGTTGAAGTTACATTATCGCAAAATGGTGTGTGGTAACAATGTTGTCTGTCATTGACTTGTTAAATTAAATATTTTGAAATAATTATGTTTCCACTGAATCAAGAACGCATTAAAAAATTATGTACAGACGACAGACTTGAACAAAATTGTGAATGGAAAGTTATACAAGGTAAATGCGTGTCTTTGTTTTCTGAGTGATTTTTTATGTTAATTAGGAAAGTGAGAAACTTTCAGGATATATTGGTTCAAATATTCCTGATGACCAAATTAGCATAGCCGAGTATCACCTGCGTGGGAGGCTTTACCTGTGTGCCCGCCCCCCCTTCTCCCCCAGCCTGGCGTGCTTCTGGCTGCCCGTCAATTACAACAACTGCAAATTACATGAAATTGTTTTAAGTTCGTAGTTTTCTGTTTAGTGAATACAATGCTTCATCTTACATATTCGTAAACGAGACAACGTCACACCAGGGTTAGTCACTTAGCCGCGTTCGTCCGTGAGTAATACACACGACAAACTCCCAATGCCCCATCAATATCCCCCAGACCTCCACTTTGGGCACGTCCCATGTAAACTTAAACTTCGAACTATATTGGTCCCCCCCCCTTTGTATATTCTCTTACTGTCTTCTTTATAGGGACTGGTAATTGGGTGTGCTTTTTGTTGCTTTTGTTTTGTTTTGCCCTTGGCCAGTTCTTTGTGATGTAAAAAAATAAAAATAGGGTGAAGCAGGTTATTATGTACTCATGGGGGACAGACATCACCGTGTACACTGTTACAGATCACAGGCAGGAACACGAGGTTAGGTGGTGGTGCCGGATGGCTTAAGGTGACGCGGACTTTATTTTGTTATCAGGATTTATCGCGAGCATTGCCCAAGGGATCGTAACCGTGTCCACTAATATAACTAAACAATATTTCCTTACTGGATGAAAGGAAAAAAGACATGTGGGGTAAAAAAAAAAAAAGACGAAAAAAAGACTTCTATGGGAAAAAAAATACTCTTCTTTTTCATTTTTCTTTCTCTTTCTTCTAACTCTCCCTCTTTGCCTCTTTTTTATTCTTTCTCTCCTCCTCCTTTTCTTTGTCTCCTTCTATTAAGTATTTTCGTTTGTAGGACAGGCAAAAAGTACAAATTATATTGGTAACAAACAACAATCTATTAATATATACACACGTGTTGTGTTTGTGCCGACCTCTGACATGACAGGGAGGGGCCAGGGAGGAAGGCTTCAGGCTGAGGCTTGCGTGTTGTGCCTTGTCCAACACTCACTACGGAACTTCAACAGGAACTACCACGTGTATATAGGTCTAATGACCTCTTGTAGCTTCCTTATTTTCTAATGTTCCTATGTTCTAAGCCTCATCGCCTTTCTAATCTTGTTTAATCTCGAGTGTTCTAAAGTTCATTGTGTGACGCTAATTTCCCAGGTTTTTTTTTATTGTTTACTAATGATGAATAAAACGGTAATGTGCAAGTACTATTTTTAGCTTGAAAGTTCCCCACGCAATCATGAACAGCCTCTGCCTCCATGGCTTCTGTTCCTCTCGAGCCAATTATTGCGTTAGGTGATGACCAGAGTTTTAAATGTGTAACGAGTATTCCACTAAGAATTCCACCTTTGTGCCTCGCCACTCAAACTGTAACGAAGGATTCGACGAAGCTCCACCAGAATGTCTAAAATTACAGATTTCTTGAAGAACAGAAAGAATCCTGTGGTCTTGAGTGCTCAATAAATTGAATTATTTTGCTGATACCCAGACGCGAACTTTTCAGTAATTATATTATCATGAACGACAATAATATGAGTCCCTCTAAAATTGCTTATTAGTCTCTTATTGAAAAGCACATCCATTTTTGTTGTGATAATTATTTTCTAAGAAGTTAGGCTTTTTAAACAATCTTTGTATATTCTTCATCATCCAGCCTCCAAAAAAACATCTATACACCGGGTTACACCGGGTTAAGCGTATTGTCCGTCAATATTTGCAATACATCACTGAAGTGTGGGAAGATAATTAATTATATATGCCTTATAAGTAGATGAAATTAGATGGAAGAGTTATGGAAGATAATTACCGTCAATGCATCACCGGTTGGCCTGATAACAATGGGTCGCATAATCTCCCCTGCATTCCCCTATACCTTGTCGCCTCAACTCCTTCACATGTCTTCACAAAATTGTCAATGAAATAATAATAGTAATATAAGCGTCACGGGGAAACAGTAAATATCAAATCGATGACTAAGCAAATGGATATCGACTGAGAGTAAAACCTATATCCAGAGCCGCTCTCAGGCCATTCAAACACGACACACAGGGGGGGGAGAGAGAGAGAGAGAGAGAGAGAGAGAGAGAGAGAGAGAGAGAGAGAGAGAGAGAGAGAGAGAGAGAGAGAGAGAGAGAGAGAGAATAGGAAGGGTTCTATTTCTTATCAGCGAGAACAATAGAGTTCAATCTTTACAAGCGCAAGGCTGAATTTTATACGAAGAACATGCGAGTATCACATCATAAGAGTGAGTACTACAATGCGCTGTGTTGATAACGGCACCAGTGTGTGTACTTGAACTTGATGAGAGCACGATTAAAGCTATTTAAAAAACGTTTTTTACTTATGTATGAGAACTTCATGGCAGATTGCGAACTCTTGGAAAAAAGTTTATTTTTGTGTGTATATTACAAAACATCATTACTAAAAACATGTAGCTACTTAGGATATGTTTTGTGCTTATGTTGAGTATTTTATAATTTCATCGTTTTGGCATAGACTATCGCATGGAAAAAAACCCAGATTGTTAAAGAAAAATTGAACGAATGTTTGTTGGACCTCGTTTGCTTGAACATAGAAGAGGTTGGTAATCATATAATATCTTTTACGGGCCAGTTGCCCATGTTAGTATATAGAGGTGGCGTTGTCAATTGCACACTACGTATATTTTTCATAGAATATAACCATAATAAAAGTTTTCATAGTACTGATCATGAGGAGGCAGGAATCATCGGTGCAATAAGGGGTGAATAACTTATCGAAGTGTTATCGTCCCTCCAGAAATCCTGTATTTGATTATTATGCTTCTTGCACGTCAAGGATCATCATGTCAAGTAATTTTCTTCTACAATGCAACTGCAGACTGGATGAAATTAAGTTTTCACGAAGTTTTCATGACATCCAATAGGAAAAAAAAGTAGCAATAAAATGAATATTGATTCATGGAGGACTTCAGATGGTAAGGAAGTGATCTCTCTCTCTCTTTCTCTCTCTTTCTTTCTCTCTCTCACTCTTTTTTTTCTCTCTCTATCTCTCCATTTATCTATCTATCGGCCTCAATTATCAAACGGCACACGTTCCCTTGAGAGCATAAGTTTTCTCATCTGCTTATCGTCCGTTTTCACTCATAAATTTCCGCTTGAGTGTGATCATAACTGCGTCTTTATTCCCGTTCGTCCTGAAGGCTGGCGATGGATTGTTAGTCTTTGATCTTTTCTCTAGTCTAAGGAAACACACGATAGACAGACATACTGGTTATAACGTATGTATCGTTTCACTCAGGTTCTGGTTCAAGTGTTAATTTAATGTATTTGCGTCTTGAATTACACCGATACATGTAATAAGACAACATTGGTGACGGTGATACCAAAGAGGGTGAAGCGAGGGACTAAGAGAAGAAGGGATATGCCTACTTCTTCTTTCTGTTTGACGTCAGTTTTTCCCAATATATTTTATGAGGTTAGACGGCCGATGATACGCTTACAACTTTTATGTTACCCTTTCTGTGTTGCTATTAAAGGTAACACTATTCATATCCATTACCTCAACTGCTTCAATGCCCAATGCTGCCAGGCCCTCTAAGTATATGAAAACCGTAAATAAATAAGATAAATATAACCAGTTGGATGAGACGGGGTTGATATAAAGGCCGGCTTGAGTGTAAGGCATTCAAGGCGTCATTAGGGGATGTGAGTGCGGGAGAAACATGAAGATACTGATGTCAAGAAACTGCAGGGCGACGACGCTTCATCCACGTTCATATGTCTGGCTGCCATGGAGTAACTAGAGCTTGATGTCTCGTGCCTCCGATTTTTGTTTAGTATTCTTTTCACGTTGGAGCCTATAGCGCCTGTAGGCTATTCTTTTTCATTGAGAGCTCAATCGGTGGTTTGCCGTGCACATTCTGGTGGTCTGTGATGGTTGGACCTCGCTCGTGGTGACGCAGGGTGGATTTTTATAGTGACACCTGTGATGGTTTAACGACTTGAAGAACCCAATGACGAGATAGACATGGCCCTTACCCGTCACAGTGCAAGATGAATGATTAAATGAGAGGCGTGAGGAAGAGACACATTTTATATAAGTGAAGAGCAGCTCAAACTGTGATGGGAAAATAATAAGAGAGTGAGAGGAGGGAGAGTTTGTAAAGGTTCATTCAGGTAAGAGGAGTGGCGATCAAGAGGAGGGGGAAAGTTGACCCCTGTTGACCCTCTGCCTAGCATGACGCACGTTTCCTGCGTGCTGCGGCTGCGGCGTCTTGCACTACATCGTTCAAATTATGACGACCTTCATTAGTATTACAGATTTACATGGCTCTCATTTTTTGTTATATTTTTACATATGTGCCTATAGCGCCTGTAATCAGTGACCTCCAGTGCTCAGATGGTGGGCCCTGGAGGTTCACTCGAAGACAGTGATGGTAGGCCCTCGCCCGTGCTGATTTTTGAAAAAAGAATTTCCATTCTTTTCTTTTCCATTTTCTTTTCATTTTATTTATCTTTTGTTTGTCTCTGTCTTTTCTGTTTCTTTCTCTGTGGCTGTTTGTCTATCTATTTATTTGTAGAGATGTTCAGTAAATTTATATGTAGTATAGGGTGTCAGGTAAAAAAATATAAGTAGCCATATAAATTAAGACCCTGTTTTATTTGCTTCTTGAGAAATATTACTTTGGCTTAATTCTTTCTAAACTTTGCAACATATGTCCAAGTAAAAAAATGTAAATAACTATATGTTTGAAGACTATTTTTAATCTGCTTCTCGAGAAATATTACTTTGGCTTATTTTTTTCTAAACTTAGCAACATTTCAATCATCTCATCTTCCCACACGTTTTTCCCTTATCAGTCCCTACCACCCTCCCGTCCCCTCTATCTCTCCTCTCGACCCCTGCCTCTCCACTCCCTCCCTCCACTCCCCCTCCTCCCCGATGGTCCGTCAGTCATCTCGAAATACTCCAAGGAATTCATTTTCACTCAAGCTGATTAACATGGTAATCCAATTCGTCCTCATAGAAAAAAAATATGTTGTTAGACCTTGGTGCGGCCGCACCAAAGTCTTATCCGGAAGGATGGGTTTTCATCCGCGGGAGAGGGGAAAAAAGGAGATGGGAAATGAAGAGAAACGGAGAGTTGAGGTTCCGAAGGGAGAGTTAAAAGAAGTTGTAAAAATTAACTGAAACTATTAAGAGAATATCGTGCGTGTGTGTGTGTGTGTGTGTGTGTGTGTGTGGTGTGTGTGTGTGTGTGTGTGTGTGTGGAGAATAACCAAAATGAAAAAGAAAAAACAATAATTATGAGGCTTCTGACACGATACATAAATCATCACGATGTACAAACATAATAAAGCAACATCATTCGTCTTCCAAACCATCAATACATATTAGATTTCTTTGAATTTCTTAATTTCTTGGAGATCATTAAAAATGTTCTAATGGATAGAGTGAACAATAAATAGTATACCGAGTCTTCTATACAGCTGAGACCCGAGCGTCCTTCCCCTGTCATGCACGCGCCCTGGCCCCTCATTCTCGCGTCTGACTCCCACTAGCAACACCAAACACTCATTGACCCCTTAAGATCCATAACGTAATTTCCATTGTAATTTAGGTATCATTAGACGGTTTTTTGTGAATATAAGCAATATTTTATACATATGACCTGTTTAGTATCCTTGTCGACTAGCTAATTTGGTATATTATGTTACTTTTCTTAATTTCATGGCTAACAACAGACGATTTTTTTTTATAGAAAAGGAAAGATCTGGGCGTGAATGGCATAACATCTTGTATCGAGCGACCGCTGTCAAATCTTTACCCTGCCAGGCGCTCCTTTACCCTATTAGGCCCTCCTTTACCCTGCCAGGCTTCCTCACCCTGCCAGGCCCTCCTTTACCCTGCCAGGCCCTCCTTTACCTTGCCAGGCCCTCCTTCACCCGGCCAGGCCGACACATAGTACTCAGCCCTGCGCTGAGGACATCACGCAGCGCTCTTGCGTAAGCTCTATGAAAAAACCCTTGCGTCAAACCTATGAAAAAGCTCTTGCGTAAACTCTATGAAAAAGCTCTTGCGTAAACTCTGAGAAAGCTCTTGCGTAAAATCTATGAAATGGCTTTTGCGTAAACTATGAAAATGCTCTTGCGTAAACTCTATGTAAAAGCTCTTGCGTAAACTCTATGAAAATGCTGTTGCGTAAACTCTATGAAAAAGCTACTCATTGCAAATCCTTTTGTGGGAATGTCTGATGTGAAATGTAAAGCCAAAATATATGTAGAAAATAGTGAACCATATTGCTGTGCCAACCATGCTAATGTTATTGATGATGGTAATTGTGAGGGCCCGAAGAACAAAGGAACGAGGAATAGGAAAGGAGAGGAGGATAAATAAAGGAATAGAAGAAGAGAATAAGGGAAGAGAGAGAATCTCTGATAACGGTAGTGGTAGAGAGAGAGGCGACAATTAAATGTTTTCGCCTACACCACAGTTCCTTATCAACCAGCGAGGGGTGAGGAGCCGCCACCTGCAAAATCGCTGACCCTAGCTGTTCTAAAAATAAGCGTCCAGACGAAGGGGAATTGAGAGATAGGAAGAAGGAGAGAGAAAGTGAGGAATGGGAAGAGAGAAGAAAGGAAGAAGGAACGAGAGATGGGAAGAAGAGGAAAGGCATTGCTGATATCGCTGACCCAATAGAGTTGCCAGCGTTCAAGGAGCTATCACATTTCACCCCTCACTTCGCACATTGGATGATTGACTGTCGCACTGATATGACCTTTGCCCTGTGCCCACCACCACGGGCTTGGCCTGCCCCTGAACACAGAGGAGAGAGAATGAGAATCTCTCTATACTCCGGTGTGGGCGGGCGTGCCTCGCGGCGCGCGGTGATACGTGACCATGAGACTAGTGTCTTGTCTTAGGGCAGTAAGCGAGTTATACTGACGGCGGCGCGCGTGCTCGGGTATGTGGCTGAGTTCCACTCTGCCGCTCAACACACGCCGCGCCCTTCATTAACCGACGCCCCAACGCCCGCCGATCCGCTTTGTCCGATGGTGATGTATTAATTATACAGTGCATGACAGGGTGGGCGATTAAGGATGTCCCCGGGGGAACTGTAGCAAGCTAGGGACCTCGGGGGGGACAGGTAGGGTCGCCCCCCCGGCAATGCCGGGGCTTTTACCAGCCTGGGGATGCAAGCTCCCCGTATCTCAGATGCGAGGGAGCACTGCCCCGGTTAATGTGAAAAGTAAGTACATATAGTACATGAAGATATGCCCAACCTGGCACCCTACAGGTAGGGGTGCTGGGGATTAGCTGTCATGCCACGTCAGCGGCCGATTGGATAGAACTGTAGCGGGTGGGGGGTCCGCTAACAGGAGCATCACCCCCCGTTGAGTCCCCTCTCCCCCAGAGTGGGGCGTAACAGTAATAATAATAATGACAAAAGTAATGATAGTAATGATGCATGGATAAT
>JACEEZ010016130.1:45000-50000 GCA_016584305.1 Chionoecetes opilio | reverse complement strand
ATCTCCTGCAGCTCGGACGGGAGAACGCCCCGGCCTGGACCAGCTGGTAGGAGACCTGCTGGTCAGTGGACATGTTGACCAGGATATACTCCGGTATCTCCGTGAGATCTTCACCGCCTGGCACTCCTCTGAACTCTGTGTTGTACTGCATCTCATTCACGCTGGACAGCAAACTGCACACTGGACCCGTGAAGCCAGTGTCAGATGAGGTAGGCCCGTCGATGCTGGTGATAAGGTGGCGCAGGGGCAACTCGTTTGTGTGCAACACGCATATATTCCAGAAGAGCTTGCGTCCCAGCATCTTCTCCAAATGGGCGTGAGTACCACCCTTCCACCCCGTGTTGGCCCTAGTTGAGTCACCTTGCAGTACGATCAGTGAGTCGGTAGAGTCGTATGTCACCAGCAGATCATAGAGAGCCTGAGCCACCTTGAACGCAGGCTTCTCAGGTGGCACCGGGTCCTCTGGTACAAAGTGCCAAAGGTACCTTCCAGATGGCTCCTCTGTCACTGACACATGCTCCTCCCTGATCAACCTTGGGTGCAGTTTCCCATAGTTGTTGGGCACCATCGCCCTGGTCTTGTCCTTCCTCCCATCGTAACCCAATCCAACTATTTTGGTACCCTGGTTAGGGTACGCCGTATAACAAAAAATTCTTTTTCTCAACTTTGGCATGCCAATTTCCTATGTAAAATGGAATTCTAAGACGATTTTTCTTGTTCCATTTTTGCATTTGAGCAATTCTTACTATGCAAAATCGCACTTTTATATTGCACCCTTATCGAATAATGCTTAAATGAGTACGCAGTGTCTGGTTGGTCCTGTGTATTGCATCATGCACCAATATGAGTTCCAAATGACTAGCGTGGTAAGCTCTTTCTGATCAGTTGGTTCATCAGGCACTACATCACAGTGTCACAGCCTCTACATTGGCCTAGAACGTGTCCATCATGTCCTTCTTAGACCTGAAGCAGGGCATGGTTTCCCGGTGGTGGGCCCGAGCCCGGATGAACCCGTCTCTGGCCTGCTGCCCCACCACTGCTGCCTCAGCCTCTGTCACCTGCTTCACGACTCTTTCGGTGCTCTGAGTGTGGATAGAGAACTCCGGAACCTCGTACGGCTTGACCAGGATCTCCTGGATCTGATCCCCGGACAGTGAACAGGTGAATGCCGGCTCGTGCACCTGGCCAGGCTGCCAGCTGATCAGTGTCTGCAAGCTGGTGGCTGACAAGTTCAGCTTAGGTGTGATGCGAGTTCTTACACTGGTGTCCCCATACTCCTCGCCAGCCCTCAGCTTCAAAATCTGGGTCACGGCGAACCTGCGGTCGTCCTCACTCTGACTCGCCATCAGCGAGAGGAGGACACATTCTGAGTGTGCGAAGCATGCTCTTGTCCGCACGTAGAAGGTCACAGCTGTTTGGACCTTCTTGGGCTGCGACCTCATCACTCTGAGCTGCGTGAGGATGTGCTCGGGGCCGTCCTCTAGTCTGTGGTGAACCTTGATGTCGTAGTAGAGTTTGAAGTACACCTGCAGGCAGTACTTGACCAGGATTTCCAGGGTGTTCAGTTCTTTGCCAGTCAGTCCATGCTTTCTGGTCCACATGTACACGTGCGACTGGGCTGTGGTGAGCCATCTGGAGTGGGACACCTTGCCACACTTGATCTCCTGCAGCTCGGACGGGAGAACGCCCCGGCCTGGACCAGCTGGTAGGAGACCTGCTGGTCAGTGGACATGTTGACCAGGATATACTCCGGTATCTCCGTGAGATCTTCACCGCCTGGCACTCCTCTGAACTCTGTGTTGTACTGCATCTCATTCACGCTGGACAGCAGACTGCACACTGGACCCGTGAAGCCAGTGTCAGATGAGGTAGGCCCGTCGATGCTGGTGATAAGGTGGCGCAGGGGCAACTCGTTTGTGTGCAACACGCATATATTCCAGAAGAGCTTGCGTCCCAGCATCTTCTCCAAATGGGCGTGAGTACCACCCTTCCACCCCGTGTTGGCCCTAGTTGAGTCACCTTGCAGTACGATCAGTGAGTCGGTAGAGTCGTATGTCACCAGCAGATCATAGAGAGCCTGAGCCACCTTGAACGCAGGCTTCTCAGGTGGCACCGGGTCCTCTGGTACAAAGTGCCAAAGGTACCTTCCAGATGGCTCCTCTGTCACTGACACATGCTCCTCCCTGATCAACTTTGGGTGCAGTTTCCTATAGTTGTTGGGCACCATTGCCCTGGTCTTGTCCTTCCTCCCATCGTAACCCAATCCAACTATTTTGGTACCCTGGTTAGGGTACGCCGTATAACAAAAAATTCTTTTTCTCAACTTTGGCATGCCAATTTCCTATGTAAAATGGAATTCTAAGACGATTTTATCTGTTTCCATTTTTGCATTTGAGCAATTCTTACTATGCAAAATCGTACTTTAAGCTATGTTTTGCATATAAATATAAAAGTCCATTTTTGCATAGCAAGAAGTGCTCAAACCAAAAAGTTGAAGAGGACAAACCACCCTTAAAATTCAATTTTACATAAGAAAACACCCTGCCAAATTTGAAATAATCTATATTTCACTTTTCATTGGACCTACGGCGTACCCTACTGTCTAGTCCTTCACAAAGATCGATGGTACTACAACGCTGAGGTCAGGGAGTACAACCACAGAATTAACCAAGCCAGAAAGCTAAACAGGCGCCACAACACGGAGGAAACCAGAACACTCTTACGAGCAGCCATCAGGATAGCAAGGGAAGCTACGCGTAAAATCATAACGCAAAAATGGCTCGAATGGTGCTCCTCCATCAACCACAGCTCCAACATCTCAACCATGTGGAAAAAGATCCACATGATTTCGGGAAAAGCCTCCGTCCGACAGGCAGTTCACCCCAACCCCGCCGATGAGGCTAACCGCCTCGTCCAATCCTTCGCCGCCAGAAGCAGCACAGCACAACATACCCAAGCTGTTCAAGACGCTCAACAACGCTTATTTCCAGCCAGAATAGCCGCCACTAGTCGTTCCTGCCTCCAGGCAGCTCCCACGGACGCCCCTTTCACCATCAAAGAACTGCGAGACACCTTCAAGACACGCAAGGACACGGCGGCAGGTGCTGACAAGATAACTTACAGCATGATCAAGAAGGCTGGTCCCAAGACACACGAGGAACTGCTACACCTCATCAACATTTCCTTCGCCACAGGCAGACTCCCCCCGGCGTGGAAACAGGCAGTCATTGTTCCCATTCCCAAGCCAGGAGACCCAACCCAATCACGCCCCATCTCTCTCCTCAGCTGCCTTGGCAAACAGCTGAGAGAATGATCCTCACACGCCTTCAATGGCAGGTAGGCAGCTTACACCACCACATATATGCCTACACTGCCAACAAAAGCACAACTGACTGCATCACAGAGATGCTCTCAACCATCTTTGACAGGAAAGCTGTGGTGACTTTCATGGACCTGGAGAAGGCGTTTGAGATGGCAAGTGGCCCGGTCATCCTCGCATCTCTAGCGGAGAAAGGCATTCAAGGCAGACTGTTGAGATGGACCCAGGACTTCTTGAGCGAGAGACAAGCCAGAGTTAACTTTCAGGGTACCCTGTCCGAACTCACCACCTTTGAAAGCGGCACGCCCCAGGGGAGCATTTTAAGCCCGTTTCTCTTTAACATCCTGGTGGAGAACCTGGTTTCGCTTCCCCTCGGTGCATGCACCAAGATCCTGGGCTATGCGGATGACCTGGCACTGATAACCACCGGACCCTGGCACGCTCAGAGCGCACAAACAGCTATTACCGCCGTCGGCAACAGATGCATCGAACTTGGGTTGAAAATCAACACGACTAAAACCAAGGCAGTTCACTTTGGCTCCCAGACACCACGTCCTCCCCTAACGCTTCATGATAACAACATAAACTGGGTCAACAGCTTCCCCTATTTCGGTATCTGGCTAGACTCCCAACTAACCTTTAAGGAAAACGTGATCACTACTAAGGAACGGACAAAAGCCAGGATCCGGATCTTTAGAATCATGACAGGCCTACACGAAGGAGCCAACTATGATGTCCTCCGCACTTTCTACGTGCAGGCGATCCGTTCCCTCATTGATTATGGGGCCCCTTGCCTCTCACTCACTCCAACATCACAGGCCAGCTCACTCGAAACAGTCCAAAATGAATCGCTCAGGATCATGGTTGGAGCGCCCAGGTGGACAAGGACTAACTTCCTCCAACTCGAAACGAACACGCCTCCCATACGCACGCGGTTAACTGCTCTCACCATCTCCCACTTCACCAAGTTCTGCAGGCGCGGCCACAGTACAACTCTGCTTGAAAAAGTGCGTCAAGCACTAAGGCAGGACAGAGCTTCTCTTCCGTAAGAACACCTAGGGCATGAAAATGGCCAAAAGCATAGAGGCGCTCAATGCACAGCAAGTGTTCCTCAACTTTCAGCAGGACCCGCCACATCCCACCTACACGACTCCTGCTCCCTGGGAAGCACCACCTCTCCACTTTTCTGCGCGGAAGCTCGCTAAACCAAAGGCCAACCTGTCACCGGCAGAGCTGGCATCAGAGGCAAGGGCGTCAGTACGATCTGCTCCGACTCATGCAGCTGACGTTTATTTCACAGACGGCTCCGTAGACACCACAACAGGTACTGCAGCAGCAGTCGTACACCACGACGAGTTCGCAGCCCTATACCGCCTACCCGACGGCTCCTCCACTCTGCAAACTGAACTACTGGCAATACTACGAGCACTCCAGCTCGCAGTACCGCGAAACACCAACGTAACCATCCACACTGACAGTCTGGGCGCAATTCAGGCACTCCAGACTGTGTCTCCAATAGACAACGTGAACCTTATCACCTTTGTCCTAGCGACCGCCAAAAACATCAATGACAGCGGTCGCCACGTGCACCTAAATTGGGTCCCAAGCCACACAGGGATACCGGGCAACGAAGCAGCTGACCTGGCAGCCAAGGAAGCGCTCAGTCTTCCTCAGGTTACCA
>JACEEZ010016130.1:10000-40000 GCA_016584305.1 Chionoecetes opilio | reverse complement strand
GAAAGTCGTCACGGAGACGAAAACACGGGAGAGCGTTTACGGGTGCACCTTTTCCAATGGAGTTTGGCCGCACACTGAATCGAGAGACGGAGAGAGAGCTCTGAGTCAACCAAGCAGAGACCCAGCCCGGTCAACATTGCATGTCCCCCCAATATCTCTCTCGCTCTCTCTCTCTCTCTCGAACATGATAAATTATTATACCTTGTACCTGTCACTTGAGGAGAGATTGCGCGAGCTAAAGGTGTCTACGGGAAGAGAGAAAGACAGACAGACAGACAGACATACAGACAGATAGACCGACAGACAGACAGACAGACAAAGAGATAAATCAGGGTCTCTATAGCCTGGAGTACATTGGAACAGATGAATGGAGAGAGAGAAGAGAGAGAGAGAGAGAGAGAGAGAGAGAGAGAGAGGAGAGAGAGAGAGAGAGAGAGAGAGAGAGAGAGAGAGAGAGACCAGATAAATCGTAGGACAAGATTGTAGGAACACATAATCAAAACAAGACCAGTTGCTTCAGCGATGTGAAGAAATTGCGTCTCAGATAAAGTATTGATATTGTGAATGGGACTGCAGTCAAAAGCATTCGTAAGAAGAACCATTCATGCGACTAAAGTTATATTACATAAATATTGATTGTAGACACTGAATAACATGCCCTAAGCAAACCATGTTAACTGCAAACAGGTAAACACATCAAGACCAACACAAACACACACACACACACACACACACACACGATTTAAAAAAATATTTATCTACTTCATCTAGTCACATTTTAGTGTATGTGTGTGTGAGTGTGCATTCATCTAGCTGTATTCATCTAGCTGTAAAATACGACGAGATGAATTGAAAACACACACACACACACACACACACACACACACACACACACACACACACACACACACACACACACACACACACACACACACACACACACACACACACACACACACACACACACACACACACACACACACACACACACACAATCCTTCTCGCGAACACACATTGAAAAATAAATTCTTTGTTTACACATCATGAGCGATAAACTCATGATATTCGTTTTGTTCAAAAGTAATCGATCATCTAGTTTTCGTATCGTTGAGTTCATAAAGCTCGTGTATTTGATCATAAAAACTCATTTTGTTACCAGGAAATGAACGACGCGGGAAGCAGAGGCAGAAAAATAACCAGATTGTTTGGGAACGAGGCAGCAGAAAAATCATGATAAAACGGTTAAATCGAAGGAGAAAATAAGTTAGTGTTCTTCCTCAATTATAAATAAGTCTGAAAAAAATGAAAAGAAGAAAATATAGTGAGGTCAGGCTGCATATTGCTCGTAGATAAGGCCAGGGGAGTGTCGGGTGCAGGGGCGAGTGACAAAGTGTAGGTATGTTAGTGGCCAGACTCTGTAATATTGATGATAACCTTTTTGCCGTGTGGTGTGTACTGAATTACTGATATGTGTGTTGTAGCATAATGGAGGGAAGCTTTTGTTGTTCACCATGGAAAATAAAATGGACACCAAACTGTAAAATAAATCTAATAGAAGTAACTGGTAAACACATCCCTTTGATATAAGAGAAGAAAACAAATGTTCCCTATATAATTTCCTGAAGAATCTCGGACCCAAATTTACAGGAAAGGAGAAAAAAAACACATCCCTACGTGCTAGCCGATTCTTGGGATGGAGTGAGAATAATGGTAAAGTCTTGCATTAGTAAGAGGGACAGAATACGGGAAGAGAGCGTAGAGTGTTGTCTAGCGGCGTGCAGGAGTTTACATGTTTACAAGTTTATTAAAGAAACGGTGGGGGGGAGACTACATAGAAGGGGGGTGTATAAGAATAAAAAGAACACAAAAACACAGAAATACAGAATAAGGTTGAAAGAGTGCAGAAGGGAGGATGTGAGTAGATTACATACAATATGACATATAATATTACAGAGATTACATAGGAGGGGGAGTGTATGCATATATATGATAAAAAATAGAACACAGAAACACATAAATACATAATAAGGTTGAAAGAGTGCAGGAGGGAAGATGTAAGTAGCAGGAAACATGTTACTAGCAATACACTTTAGGCGACACAAACACCATTCCGCGAGACTGTCATACGCCGGGACAGCCAGTGTGTTTGTGTGTGTGTGTGTGTTTGTGTGTGTGTGTGTCTGTGTGCGTGTGCGTGTGTGTGTGTGTGTGTGTGTGTGTGTGTGTGTGTATGTGTGTGTGTGTGTGTGTGTGTGTGTGTGTGTGTGTGTGTGTGTGTGTGTGTGTGTGTGTGTGTGTGTGTGTGACTGTGTCTGTGTGTGTGGAGAGAGAGAGAGAGAGAGAGAGAGAGAGAGAGAGAGAGAGAGAGAGAGAGAGAGAGAGAGAGAGAGAGAGAGAGAGAGAGAGAGAGAGAGGAATATATATTGTGCAGGTGTATATTTGTACGCTCGTGATAAATATTGCTCATACTGTAATTCGTATCGTTATTATTTGTATCATTATTGTTATTATTGCTGTTATATGAGGACTATTATCAGTATCATTATTGTTGTTATTTATGTTATGTGAGGAGCGTCGTGGATGCTGGGTGAGGTATGCTATGCTAATGTCATGCATATCACGGCTCGTTTTCATGTGTCATGAATGTGTGTGGAGCTGGGTCTGTGATACTTTAATTGGCTCGCATCGTAAAAAACAGGCAATATATTCCATCTGCATTTTGAGAGCAAACGAAACATCTGATATATTTTAATGCTCTTTTGCGCGTACACAGACAGGACACACACACACACACACCACACACACACACACACCACACACACACACACACACACCACACACACACACACACACACACACACACACACACACACACACACACACACACAACACACACACACACACACACACACACACACACACACACACACACACACACACACACACACACACACACACACACACACACACACACACACACACACACACACACACACACACACACACACACACACACACACACACACACACACACACACACACACACACACACACACACACACACACACACACACATGCTCAATATCAAGTTCAGGAAGTAAACATTCAAAGGCTCGGTGTGAAGAAACAGCAAATTACCTATAACAAACATAAATAAGTAGGATCTAGACATCCAATGGATTACAACAACCTGCCCAGGAACCTAGAGAGTGTTAGATAGGGCCTGAGCAGGGTTGTGGTCCTCGTAAGGGACAGATTAAATCTTGTGTGCGAAATTATTATTTTTTTTTTTCAACATGTCGGACATAGAGACTCCAAAGCCAGGAATAGAATTAACCCAAGAGCTTAGAATAACCCAATTGGACTTCTCAGGGTTCAATGATGAAGCGAAGAAGGGAACTCTGCACTCCATAGTGGTCAGAGTGGAGGAGGAGGGAGACAGGACCAGACTAGACGTGAACAAAACTGATAGAAGAATTCGATTGTATGAAGTGTTTACTTGATGGTTTGAAAACTATCTATGACGAAGTGGAAGGTCTGAAAGTGGAACTAAATTAACTGAAAAGAAAGGCAAAGCAGAATGTAAAGAAAAAAGAAGAGTTAAAAAAAGAGATGGAGAAATTGAAAAAAGAGAATAATGAACTTAAAGCAAAATGTGAAAATGGAGAAAAATGGTCAAAGAACAAGTGGAAAATGTGATGAAGAGAGAAGTGAATAACTGGAAAGAAGAGAAAGATAAAGCCAAAGTAGACTTTAAAGAAGTTATAGAACAACAAAAGAAAGAGCAAAGTGAACATGTTAAGAAAGAAGTAGTAAAAGTGTTGAAAAGTACTGATAATTTAATTAGGGATGTAGCTAGCAGAGAAGAAAAAAATGTGTTATTATTTTTGGACTGAAGGAGAAGAATATCTTGTTTAGATTAAAGAGATAAAGAGAAGAAGTAAAAACGGTAAAGAACGTTTAGATGAAACTTAAGCCGCGGTCACACGAGCACTTTTTCCGGCAATATTCAACCGGCAATATTCAGCCAAGGCAATTTCTTGCCGATAAATGGTCACACGGACTTTCATAGAGCTAGACGAGTTTTAACGCCAATTTTAGCTAATCGTTTTAATCGGCGCGAGAGTCAAGCCGTCTCTGAAGAAGCGTCTTTGGAAAAATAGGGAAAAATAGGGAGAAAATGGTTCACAAATAGGGTGGTGAATGTTTGGAATGGACTCATATGTTATGGAGCCGTCGGTGAGCATAAATAAAACAGTCCAGTACAGTATCCCCTAAAATGGCAGACAGCCAACAAAGAAAATAGGGAAATCAATCCCTTCCATCCCTAACTCATGAAATCCTTTTATGCGTTTTATATCCTTCAAAATGTTTAAAACAAGGTACGAGACTTCACAATTCGTATTGCAATCGGTTCTTGCCACTATGTAGGTGTTTATTTTAGCGTCTGTATATTGAATTAGAGCGTGCATTACAAATGAATGTCAAATAATATCCGTTGGTGGAAGGAATTTCGGCAATTTTCTTGCCGAGAAAGACCAACATGTTGGTCTTCACTCAAAATCGGGAATTTTAGCAAAGTTTGAACCGGCATTGTCTTGCCGGCTGAATATTGCCGGAAAAAGTGCTCGTGTGACCGCGGCTTTAATGATGAGGAAGAAGAGGCAAGATTTGTAGATGAAGTGGAAGAAGTTTACCCATTTTTGTTGTGCCCTTGGCCAGTTCCTTATGATGTAAAAAAAAAAAAAAAAAATTGGAATTATACCCAGATGGCTAGAACTAAAAGATTACTTATTAAACAAAGATCCATACATAGTATGTTTAACAGAAACAAAATTAGTAAAGAAAGATCAAGTGATATTAAAAGTTCCACATGAGAGACTACTTTGGAAAGTGGAAAATATAGGAGGAATAACAGGAGTGATCAAAACCTGGATGGAAAGTTATCTGAAAGGAAGAGAAATGAGAACAGTAGTGAAGGATGATAAGTCTGAATGGAGAAACGTATTTAGAATGGAGCAAAAGATGGGAAATGGAATTAATGTGAATAAGTGTCATGTGATGGAAATTGGAAAAAGCGAAGAGGTATAAAAAAGGTATATAGAGGCCATATAAAATGGGAAATGAAATAATTGCAAAGGTTCATGAAGAAAGGGACCTGGGAGTGATAATGCAGAATAACCTGCAACCAGAAAAACATATATACAAAATATTTGGAGATACATACAGGATGTTAACAAATATTAGAGTGGCATTTCATTACATGGACACAAATATGATGAGAAAGAACATTTCTACAATGATCCGACCAAAACTGAAATATGCTGCCATTGTATGGTCCCTTTATAAAAAGAACCATGTGAAAAAGTTGGAGAGGATACAGAGAATGGCAACAAAGATGGTACCAGAGCTAGAAGAACTTTCTTATGAGGCAAGGTTGAAGGAAATAAAGTTACCAACACTCGAGCAGAGAAGAGAAAGAGGAGACTTAATAACAATTTTTAAGCTGATAACAAAGATAGAAGAAACAGACAATGAGAGACTACTGACTCGGAAACAAAGAGAAGGTCGATACACAAGAGGACATACAAAAACACTAGGAAAAGGGAGATGCCTGAACAACATAAAGAAGTACAGCTTCCCTCATAGAAATGTAGAAGTTTGGAATGGACTAAATAAGGAGGTGATATCGACACATAATGTGCACCAAATGAAAGAAAGACTGGATAAATGTAGATACGGAGACGGGACCACACGAGTGTAGCTCAGACCCTGTAAAACACAACTAGGTAAATACAACTAGATAAATACACACACACACACACACACACACACACACACACACACACACACACACACACACACACACACACACACACACCCCTACTCACACACACACACACACACACACACACACACACACACACACACACACATACACACCTACGCACACACCTACGCACACACACCAAAAAAAAAACGTCCGCGTGGTTTAGTGGTTTAGAACTTTAGAGCATGTCTGGCCATTCTGTGATCGCGCGCTCAATGCTGACTCACTCAATAGAATGTTTTTTTATGACACATACAAGTGGTGTCTCTTTCCTCTGAGAAAGGAATAATGTGTGTGGTATATGAGGTCCCATGCAGCTTTACCCAGATGTCGGTCTATGTGGGCTCCTAAGCTCTTTCCAGGAGGGTAACATCTGGAAATCGCATGTCCAGCGCGTGATCTGGCTTTGTGTGAATAATTACTTACGCTCACAAACGAACAGATTAACAAGCTTTTAGTAGTAGTAATAGTTTTGTTGCTGTTGCTGTTGCTGCTGTTATATTGGTGATATAATGATAATGAAATGGGAAAAATGTGATAATGATAATGATAACAATTAATAGAGTAAAGGTAATGTTGATAGTAATAGTCATAATGAGTGTAATAATAATTAAGATAATGGTTACTTTAATAATACCAAATTATTGATAGTAATAGTAATGCTTGTGAAATGATGATATCAGGTCTTGCTATTAAGTAACAATATATGATGTTAACATTACTTTAATATAAGCAAAAACTACGTAGCTCAGAATTCCATTTCGATACAGTGTTATAGCTTTATAAATGCTTATGTTATATATATCCTATCCCTTCCGAAAATGTACATTGTTATTCTTGTTACAGAACCTTAACTATTTGAATCTCTCTCTCTCTCTCTCTCTCTCTCTCTCTCTCTCTCTCTCTCTCTCTCTCTCTCTCTCTCTCTCTCTCTCCTCTCTCTTCTCTCCGTAACTCTTTACAGTTTACTTCCAATGAATAAATGAATATATAAGAAACAAATGGGCATATTATTGAGAGAGAACAAAAAAAAAGAGAGAGAGAGAGAGAGAGAGAGAGAGAGAGAGAGAGAGAGAGAGAGAGAGAGAGAGAGAGAGAGAGAGAGAGAGAGAGAGAGAGAGAGAGAGAGAGAGAGATGGTGGAAAACATTGTACGCCTCGCTCTCTCGTCCCACAAGATGCCTCAAGCCTCGCAAGAATCACGTTCTTGTCTTGCTACCCAACACACACACAAAAGAGCGGCCTTAGGGACTATTTTTTCCCCTTATATTTATATTTCCCATCTCAGTCCTTTGGTGTTACTGACGCCGTGTAAGTGTGTCATTCACCCACGGTCTTGTCCACGCGAGTCGGTCTCGAGATCGCCACCGCCACCTCACCCCCTTGCTTAATGTGGATAGTAACCGCTCGCATTTGTCAATGAAAAATCGGGGATTCGAACCGACGAACCACATAATGTTGTGCCGCGCTCTTATCCCCTGGACCAGTGCGTGTTATGCCACGAATGCCTGCAATCCAGGGTGACGACAGTGTATAAGTGCGTAAAGTTAATCCTGCAAGGCGGCTTGCAAGCAGCCATGATTCATTACAATGACTGGAGCTGTAATGGTTATCGTTGCGCATGTGTTAGGAATACTGGTGTGTGACTGGCCTTTATGCATCAGCTTGTGTTAATGCGGGAACTTCATGTGTTTAGGCCCTTCCGAGTAATTTTGTATTTTTTCTCTTCAATGTTGAAGGCGACGAGGTGTCTGCGATATGGTTTTACCTTTTTGTTCTTATTTTGCAACGATTCAAACCAAGGCCTTGACCGGTTACCTTGTTTACTGATCGGTGGACA
Organism: Chionoecetes opilio; assembly: GCA_016584305.1. NCBI lineage: Eukaryota > Metazoa > Arthropoda > Malacostraca > Decapoda > Majidae > Chionoecetes > Chionoecetes opilio. The sequence continues at coordinate 32,331 of JACEEZ010016130.1, read as the reverse complement.
GTGGTGGATAGAGAAACTCATAGGTCGTGTTGCGTGCCTGCCTGCCTGCCCTCCTGCCTGCTGCCTAACTGCCTGCCTGCCTGCCTGATATATATATATATATATATATATATATATATATATATATATATATATATATATATATATATATATATATATATATATATATATATCAGGAGAGAGAGAGAGAGAGAGAGAGGAGAGAGAGAGAGAGAGAGAGAGAGAGAGAGAGAGAGAGAGAGAGAGAGAGAGAGAGAGAGAGAGAGAGAGAGAGAGAGAGAGAGAGAGAGAGAGAGAGAGAGAGAGAGAAAAAAAAAAGGCACTAGCCTTTGAACCTTTATCAATATTTTATGTATGTAATATTCTGGGACACCACGGTTTATCATTATAATGGAACCCTTTACTGTGGCAGGACAAGGTTTTATTAATAGCAGGAGTGTGATAAGACTCGTCGTTACGTGTAACCTGCGACTCTGCGAGTGTCTCCTTGTTGACACAGTCTATTTTGGCGACCATTCATGATGGTGATGAGTCAGGCTTTGAGTGGCAACGGTGCATGGCGATGAGCCTTCAACTTTGCTATGCTATTCCCAGGACTAACAAATATGTTTCCTACTGTATGTTCTTCCTATATCTTCCTCCACCTCCTCCTTCTGAGCATGCAGCGGCGCGAGGGACTGCCGGCTTGTTAGGCGAGAAACTCTTTGTGAAATTGGAAGTGCTTGTTTTTGCATTTAGATATTACTTTGTTTCCTGTTTTGCAGAGATACAGATATACGTTACAGTGTAAACTAAACATACCAGTATTAAACCAGTAGACTTACCAGTAGACTAGACCAGTAGACTTACCAGTACGTACACTAGACTAGTAGAATTACCAGTAGACTAGACCAGTAGACTAGAACAGTAGACTAGACCAGTGGACTCACCAGTACACTAGACCAGTGGACTTACCAGTACACTAGATCAGTGGACTCACCAGTACACTAGACCAGTGGACTTACCAGTACACTAGACCAGTGGACTCACCAGTACACTAGACCAGTGGACTTACCAGTACACTAGACCAGTGGACTCACCAGTACACTAGACCAGTGGACTTACCAGTACACTAGATCAGTGGACTCACCAGTACACTAGACCAGTGGACTCACCAGTACACTAGACCAGTGGACTTACCAGTACACTAGACCAGTGGACTCACCAGTACACTAGACCAGTGGACTCACCAGTACACTAGACCAGTGGACTTACCAGTACACTAGATCAGTGGACTCACCAGTACACTAGACCAGTGGATTTACCAGTACACTAGATCAGTGGACTCACCAGTACACTAGACCAGTGGACTCACCAGTACACTAGACCAGTGGACTCACCAGTACACTAGACCAGTGGACTCACCAGTACACTAGACCAGTGGACTCACCAGTACACTAGATCGGTGGACTCACCAGTACACTAGACCAGTGGACTCACCAGTACACTAGACCAGTGGACTTACCAGTACACTAGATCAGTGGACTCACCAGTACACGAGACCAGTGGACTCACCAGTACACTAGACCAGTGGACTTACCAGTACACTAGACCAGTGGACTCACCAGTACACTAGACCAGTGGACTTACCAGTACACTAGACCAGTGGACTCACCAGTACACTAGATCAGTGGACTCACCAGTACACTAGACCAGTGGACTTACCAGTACACTAGACCAGTGGACTCACCAGTACACTAGACCAGTGGACTTACCAGTACACTAGACCAGTGGACTCACCAGTACACTAGACCAGTGGACTTACCAGTACACTAGATCAGTGGACTCACCAGTACACTAGACCAGTGGACTCACCAGTACACTAGACCAGTGGACTTACCAGTACACTAGATCAGTGGACTCACCAGTACACTAGACCAGTGGACTCACCAGTACACTAGACCAGTGGACTTACCAGTACACTAGACCAGTGGACTCACCAGTACACTAGACCAGTGGACTTACCAGTACACTAGATCAGTGGACTCACCAGTACACTAGACCAGTGGACTCACCAGTACACTAGACCAGTGGACTCACCAGTACACTAGACCAGTGGACTTACCAGTACACTAGACCAGTAGACTTACCAGTACACTAGATCAGTAGACTTACCTGTACACTAAGCTAGTAGACTTACCAGTACACTAGACCAGTATATTTACCAGTACACTAGACCAGTAGAATGGGTGTTTGTGTGTGTTTAGTCGATCACCAAAAAGAGCAAGACAAAAACATCCGTGTGGTCAATGTTTAGGTAGAAAATAATGTCTCAGCGATGTGTCTTCGTGGCTGTGAGCAAAGTGGCGTCAGTGTTGTATTGGCAAGACATACCGAGGCTTGCTATACCTGGGAATTCACTTCTTTCCTTTTGCTCTCTGTATGAATCATGAGAGGACGCTGAGCTGAGTGAGTGAGGAGATAGATAGAGAGATAGATAGAGAAAGTTAGAGAGACAGAGAAAGAGAAAGAGAGAGAGAGAGAGCGAGAGACAAAATAAAGAGAGAGAGAGAGAGAGAGAGAGAGAGAGAGAGAGAGAGAGAGAGAGAGAGAGAGAGAGAGAGAGAGAGAGAGAGAGAGAGAGAGACCCTTGTGGCGGGAATCCTCGCGGGAAATCATAATCACACTTGCATCATGACAGGATTATCAGCGCAGGTGTCAATGGAAGTGAATAAGATTTAGAACAGACTTACATCTCACTCTCTTACATCTCTCTCTCTCTCTCTCTCTCTCTCTCTCTGCTTCTCATCCTACTTCTCCTTTGGTGTTCGCGTATTCAGGCAACAAGGGATCGATCAAGACTTCCCTAATTCGTATTTAATGAGAGAGAGAGAGAGAGAGAGAGAGAGAGAGAGAGAGAGAGAGAGAGAGAGAGAGAGAGAGAGAGAGAGAGCTATTGCATGTGAAAATAGATATCTCTTAAAAAAATTGAAATGAGTGGATAATTTTCAACGATATTTTCTGACACTGCAATTTTTTTTCAAACATTTTTTTGTTCTATAGAGTTGGCATCGCTTATTATAGAGTCGGACTGTTATCAATCCAGTCAGCTTTGATGAGATGTTTACAATTGACAATAAAGTTAACCCATTAGGCTTTTCCATATTTCCCAGCGATTGTTGGCTTCTATAGGTGGATATGAGGAGGAGCGCTGAATAGAGGTCCGAAGGTAACTATTAACGGAGGGAGATAGCAAGGTGAATTATATTATAACGAGGAAGGCGGAGGGGAGAAGGAAGGGTTGAGGAAGGTGAAGGGAGAGAGCATCAGGGCTTCAGGGGGAGAATGAGAGAGTAGTTTATAAGGTGGAAAGAGAAGGATACTTAGCTGTAAATGTAGGTGGGTAGTGTAGGAAGTTGAGAGAAAGAGAAAGAGCGAGAGATTATATATAATACGGTAGCCATGGCCAGTGGGGGGGCACGTGGCCCCCGTGCCTCCCCGTAGCTACGTCACTGGTCGGGAGTTTGATTTAATCTTCCCATTTTTCTATCTCCAAAATAAAAAACATTGACATAAACTGAACATTATTTGTTTTGTTTCTCTCTCTCTCTCTCTCTCTCTCTCTCTCTCTCTCTCTCTCTCTCTCTCTCTCTCTCTCTCTCTCTCTCTCTCTCTCTCTCTCTCTCTCTCTCTCTCTCTCTCTCTCTCTCTCTCTCTCTCTCTCTCTCTCTCATACATCTCAGAGACGCTTCGAAACAATTGATGCATAGTTAATTACTGAAGTGATTGTGATCGAAATTTTTTCAACAATCAAGGTATACACATATCTGACACGTTTACTGTCATCAAATAGAACCTTAATGCTCACGATAGACACAAGTTAACCATGTCACACTATAAGAATCAAGGAGAAAACTGTGAAATGAAGCGTAAGTGTCGAGGCTTTGCGAGTCGTTTGGTACTTGTGTCGTGAACTTCAGCGGGAGGCAGGAGCGGCTTGGCGGCGGTGGTAGTGGCGGTGCGGCGGGACGAGTGGTCTGGCGTTTATCTCTATTTGTTTGTGCTGTAACGGTTCCCGTATCCAACTATAGTGTTACCGTTTGTGTTGTGGTGTGTTAAGGTACCATGGCTGCCTGCAAGCTTCGGGCAGGCCGGGTGAAGGCAGGAAGCAGGCCGGAGGTGAGGTGCCTCCTGCTCACGGAGCTGCTTGTTGTCGTGAGTAGCCAGCCATCTTGTATTTCATCATGTTTTCCTGGTGATATTTCTTTCATTCACTGTGTGTGTAGGACTGAGTGAAGTTATTTAAATGTATGCTCATGGCACTTTGTACGGTATATGGAGAACCACGATATGATGAAGGAAAGGCTTTGAGGTTACTGAGAGAGTGACTTACGTGATGCCATAACCCCTTCATACCTCCCTCCCTCCTCACTCATGTTTCTTGAGGCTTAACCCCCCAATCCTCCCCTCTCTCCCCTTCCCTCCTCGATGACAGGCGTCTATTACTTTCAGTTTGAGATATTTAGGCGGTCTAACCTCCCCCCCCTCCCCCCACCTATGAATGTGACTCAGAAAATAATAAGTTGAGATATGAAGTGGACTTACATATTACAAAAGGAAAGTTAAGGATTTGAGATGTGGCGTATAACTGCAACCACCAAACATTCGCGTTAGTAACAAGAATTATGACGCTTAATTAACGAGTAAACATCCTCGTAGTGTACCTGTAACAAGGCGTCACGGCGAGCAGTGGCGTAGTTAAGTATCTATCAATGGGGGACAACTGGGGGGCACTATAGGCAAGCGGAGCTCAGGGGCCACTGTGATGCCACATAGAGGGTGTTATAAAGGCATATTCTAAAATCAAATCAGTGGTGGGTATTAGAACATTTTGCATGAATACGTCAGCCATGGCCAGTGGGTGGGCACTTAATTCTCATGGGTGGGCACGCACCCCCCTATGCCCCCCCGTAGCTACGCCACTGTTGAACAGCCGTCGAGCGTAATGTTATATTTTGTTATAATGTGGCAGGTCTGCACGCCATAGGAGGCTGTAACCTATATAGTGATCCTGGAAACTATAGATACCACATTACGCTCAGGGTTTATGTTTGCCTTGCCTGATCCTCCATGCTGAAAGCAGTGTTTGGTGGGCGTCCTGACACCCGGGTATTGTACAGCCTTGTGCTATAGGAAAGGCTATGGGAGGGAGGGACGCGTGGGTACGTACGCACATTGTTCCGTGTCTCGAGAGGGAATATTTTGGAGGAACACATTTGTTGTCTTCGTTGAAAGCTATAGTTTTCGACAAGTTTTTTTATTTTTTATTATTGTGTGGTCAAGTGTAGTCGTAATGGTGACGTGTTGTGATGAACTCTGTGTAATGTATATGTATAACATTTGTTGTGCATTTCTCTTAGCCGTCCTTGCCTAGTGCGTGGGCGCCGGTGTCCTTGAGGTGGAGGGAGAAAAGTGTGTGGCGGACGCTGACATGTTTCCAGTTAACGTTATAAGATTACCAGGCTTTGGCGAGGAAGGGTTGGAGTATTATTTTTCTTCTATACATCACAAATGACTGGCCAAGGGCAAAATAAAATGAATAAAAAAAGTTCGCTTAGTTGCCAGTCCCATAAAAAAGACTATATAAAAGTATAAGATAAATTAGAAAAGAGAGGAAAGGTTAATTTAGTTCGGGAGGTGTCTTATCACTCTTCTATGGTTTTGCTAGTTGGGTTTAGGCGTTGAAATAGGTTCTTGAGCTATAGATGGTGTGTACGATGATGAAGCTTGTTCCTCGCGTGGCTGTGAAGGTTTTATTATTTGCCGCTAAGTCTGACGCCACCTCCAGCGCCATCACGGTCACCGCTTCCCTCATGACTTCCCGAGCTTTCACATTTTTGAATAAGTTTTCAAATTTTATCAGCCTAGAATGTAGAATTTTATGATCCCTTTTCTCATATTTTATCGGTAACAAAGATAAAAATAACCTTAGATGGATTTGCCTTCAGACCCAGCAAATGGGAAAATAGCTGTTGTAAAGTGATGTAAGTATGAAACAGGTACTATATTTCCATTCACTCAAATTCACGTTCAAATTCACTCACGTAATTTTACACTCAAGATGAAGTCTACGCAAGGGAGGTGGAAGGGACAGTTTCCAAGATGACAAGAACCCTTCAGTCAGCTGGGTATTCTCGGTAAAGCGTCTTGCCGTGGGCATAATATTGATGTGTAAGGTTCTCAGATATCCATTTGAAGAAGTAGCCGAGCACAGAGATGGACCGAGCTATTGAAATGTGAGTCCTAGATAAGGTAAGAGCTCCTTATACTGTGCACAGAGGGGGTCGCGTCCCCTCTGCCTGATGGATGGACACACGCACACAATACACACGCACACAATACACACACACAATACACACACACACACACACACACACACACACACACACACACACACACACACACACACACACACACACACACACACACACACACGGACACACACACACACACACATACACACACACACACACACACACACACACACACACACACACACACACACACACACACACACACACTTTCTTTACAGCTGTTTTCTGCAAAGTATATCATCATTGTTGTAACGAATACAGGCCCACAATGCCATGGGTCACAACGCCCTGGTTCACAACGACCTGGGTCACAACGCCCTGGGTGAAATCAAACCAATTCTCCTTTTTTACCTCTGACGGTGTCCAAAACATTCATGAGGTTGGCGGGAATATCTTGCTGAATAGGAAAACCAACATAGGTGACGACACGAAAATTGTTCATTTGGCTATTTTTCTTTGTTGTTTTGCTTGTATTGTTATTGCTTCGAAATATACCTTTTGCTGTTTTCATTTGTTTACTAGTGTGTGTGTATGTGTGTGTGTGTGTGTGTGTGTGTGGGTGTGTGTGTGTGTGTGTGTGTCCGTGTATCCGTGTCCGTCCGTCTGTCTGTCTGTGTCTTAGGTTTGACTAGTTGAATAATCCATTAGAGGAGGTTTTCATGTAGGTGGTTTGTTTCAGTAGGCACACATAAGGCACATTCCGAGCACCCACGCCATGGCATGGATGTAGACGCTGCATGAAGTAAGTGTATAGTTATGGATGTGTTCTAGTCTTGTTTGGTGAATAATAAAAATCTATGATAACGTGATCCCTTTCCACACTGATCACTGCACAAAGGCACATTCTAATTACCGGTGTTATCCTGTAAAGTGTAAACAACACATCGAGTACCTGAGTGTGGTTCAGTGTGTGGCCTTTCCTTGGTCGCGGCGCCGGTACGCATATTCCCGTTTTCTGGAACAGTATGTCGCGTTTAGTTCACACTTCACGTTTTTGCTGGACGTAGTCTACGTGCGTCTTGTCATCAGTGACTCACAGTACGTCACAGTGACGTCACTTCCTGCCTGTGAAGTTTGAACCAGGCTCCACGCGACCACCTGCTGGATCAGTGTTGACGTCACTGACCTTGAAAGACGTGCGTCCCAGCCTCACATTATTCGGAGCTCCCAATTCTTTGTCCGCGTCTACGTGGGCGTGGCGATCAGTGACGTCACTCTGACATCACTGATCGCCACGCCCACGTAGACACGGACAGCAAAAACGTGTAGTGTGAACCCCGCCTTACTCTTGAACACGTCAGGTTAGGATACGGATAGGTTAGGCTAGATTTTCCCGCCTTCAATTGTAACATTGTGTGGGAATCACAAAGGATTTTCGAGAAAATCCTTTGGTTAGTTTCGGAGCTACAGCCAAGCGTCTTCACCCGGAAACCACATACTCGCATAGAGTTGGGGAATATGCCTCGGGTACTGTCATGGTGTCACATGCGGCCGCCGAGTCTCCCTTTAGGCGAGGGTGACCCCGCCGCTGTAGTGGAAGCTGCAACCATGCTATCTATATGAATTGTGCTGAATATCGCCCTGAACCAGATAGTTTATGTGAACGTCAGCAAAATGAAAAAAGAAAGAAAAATAGTGCAGTTAGTATTCAGCATTTTGATGGTTACACGTTTTTTAATAAAATTGAAATGAAACAAAAATATATGGAAAACCCAACTTTTATTTTATTTCAGTATTCAGAAGTTTCCTTCGGTGTTCATGTTTGTATCAGGATTTCATCTCCAGAAGCAGTGACACAATTTTATATTATGGCAATACGAGATTCGATGAATTTGTGACATGTTTTAGAGCAGGGGTGGGGTACGTCCGGCCCGCGGGCCGTATTTATATAAGGCCCGCATAACCATTTGGTCACACCTGCCAAGGCAACCACAGACGAGACTCGAAATCCAATAAATCTAGGAGCTTTTTTTTCATACCAACATAAATTGTTATTCAGTGCATGCATAATACTTATAACGTAAATTATAAGCATGTCCATTACTGGACGGAGAGGACACATAGATGACAGCTTGGCCGATTAAAGTAATCGTTACTTTAATCGGCCAAGGATGACGGGACAGACACTTATAATTCACGTATGGTTCTCGTCGGCCAAAAAAAGCAGGCTGATTTTTAAGTTGATAGTTTTGTATGGCCCGCGAATGATGTCATGAATATCCAAATGGCCCTTGGTAGTAAAATGGTTCCCCACCCCTCTTTTAGAGTGTCTGTCTGCCACTGTTGATAATTCCGTCATGATGGGAAGTGGTTTAAACAAGGTGACCATAATTACTTTACAAGAGAAATATCTATTCACGTCACGCTGTGTGTAGTTCCTTGAGCACGTCTGTTGTGTGTAAACATGATTATTTGCTATAACAAGTATATGAAGGTAATGATATGGTGAAAATAATGATATTGGGGTATACGTAATCATAATATATTTCAAATAATAATAATAGTGATAATGATAATAATGATGACTATGATGATAATATACATAGTTTTGATAATACCCATAATAATAATAATGATAATAGTAGTCTAATAATCATAATTATAAATATGTACAAATTATGTGCATAGCCATCGTTGCTTGCGTGCCTTATACATACACAGCTATATACTGTGGGGGAGGCGGTAGCGGAGTGGTTAGCGTCTCCGACTGGCGTTCTCGGTGACCCGAGTTCGATCCCCGAAGCAAACCAAAACCTTTCTGCACCGTCGAGTGGCCTAAGAACACCCACATGCCCTGCCCATCAACTCTACCTTCGACTGCGAGTGCATCGGAGGACACAGGGGGGCGGCATGAGTCTCTAATCACAGGCGTCACTATAAGAATCCTGCCTGCGCCACCACGGGCGAGGACCAACCATCAGAGCCCTCAAGTGAACCTCCAGAGCCTACCATCCGAGCCCTGGGTTACCACTGCCTACAGGCGCTATAGGCACAAATGTAAAAAAAAAAAAAAAAAAAAAAAAAATAATAATAATAATAAATACGCAGAGTTCATATTGCTTGCATTTAGTTAATATCGCTGACCACCTGACCCCAAGACAACTGATTGTTGTATTGCGGCTGTATTGTATAAAAGATATATTCTATTGCAGAAAATATAAATAAACGTATTCGGTGTATACAGTTATATTTGGTGATGAGAGAGAGAGAGAGAGAGAGAGAGAGAGAGAGAGAGAGAGAGAGAGAGAGAGAGAGAGAGAGAGAGAGAGAGAGAGAGAGAGAGAGAGAGAGAGAGAAAAATAAATAATTATGTAGTGCTGTAAGACCCTGTATCCCCTGCATCCCTTCACTTAGTGCCATCCCCCGGTTGGCATGGAGGCATCGTCTTGCTATTACCAGCACTGCGTCGCTCTATTGCTTGTTTCACGGGGCGGTGATGACGTGGGCCGCTTCATTACGCTTCATTATAGTCCCATCAGCCCGGCATGCAAATCAGCGGGCATGCGGGCGTGTGTCTCGCGGCAATGTGTTGTACGCGCGACTTTACATGAGAAAAGGAACTGTTATAATTTTTGTTCTTCGATGGAGTTGGGAAAAAACTGTCATCATTTATTCTTCGAGGAAGTTGGGAAGGAACTGTTATAATTTGTTCTTCGAGGAAGTTGGGAAGGAACTGTCATAATTTATTCTTCGAGGGAGTTGGGAAGGAACTGTCATAATTTGTTCTTCGAGGAAGTTGGGAAGGAACTGTCATAATTTGTTCTTCGAGGGAGTTGGGAAGGAACTGTCATAATTTGTTCTTCGAGGGAGTTGGGAAGGAACTGTCATAATTTGTTCTTCGAGGAAGTTGGGAAGGAACTGTCATAATTTGTTCTTCGAGGAAGTTGGGAAGGAACTGTCATAATTTGTTCTTCGTGGGAATTGGGAAGGAACTGTCATAATTTGTTCTTCGAGGAAGTTGGGAAGGAACTGTCATAATTTGTTCTTCGAGGAAGTTGGGAAGGAACTGTCATAATTTGTTCTTCGAGGGAGTTGGGAAGGAACTGTCATAATTTGTTCTTCGAGGGAGTTGGGAAGGAACTGTCATAATTTGTTCTTCGAGGGAGTTGGGAAGGAACTGTCATAATTTGTTCTTCGAGGGAGTTGGGAAGGAACTGTCATAATTTTGTTCTTCGAGGAAGTTGGGAAGGAACTGTCATAATTTGTTCTTCGAGGAAGTTGGGAAGGAACTGTCATAATTTGTTCTTCGAGGAAGTTGGGAAGGAACTGTCATAATTTGTTCTTCGAGGAAGTTGGGAAGGAACTGTCATAATTTGTTCTTCGAGGGAGTTGGGAAGGAACTGTCATAATTTGTTCTTCGAGGGAGTTGGGAAGGAACTGTCATAATTTTGTTCTTCGAGGAAGTTGGGAAGGAACTGTCATAATTTGTTCTTCGAGGGAGTTGGGAAGGAACTGTCATAATTTTGTTCTTCGAGGGAGTTGGGAAGGAACTGTCATAATTTGTTCTTCGAGGAAGTTGGGAAGGAACTGTCATAATTTGTTCTTCGAGGGAGTTGGGAAGGAACTGTCATAATTTGTTCTTCGAGGGAGTTGGGAAGGAACTGTCATAATTTGTTCTTCGAGGGAGTTAGGAGTATTATTCCTGATGGTAGAAAACGGTGCATTCAAATTCCTAAATCTATGTGAAATTTTGTCTACGTATGATTTTTTTTATGTTTAATTTATCATGCAGACTTCTTAATCAACGCGACTCTATAGCAGAAAATACCTAACATGAAACACAAGCGACTAGCAGGAGTAACAAGAGACTAGCAGGAGAAACAACCGACGAGCAGAAGAAACAAGCGACTGGCAAGAAAAACAAGCGACTGGCAAGAAAAACAAGCGACTGGCAAGAAAAACAAGCGACTGGCAAGAAAAACAAGCGACTAGCATTATTTCAATCTTCTTTGCGTATATAGCGTGTATTTTCATTCTTCTGTGTTGGAGTTATTTCCGGAAAGAGTTCATCTGGAACCATGGTTTGTGATTCATTAAATACTTATATATGAAATACGTGAGTTGCACTAATGAAAGACATTTTATTCGTTCATTGCGGTGAGAGAGAAAAAAATGCTATAACTGAAAAATTGATTTACGCAATTAACTATATTTCCCGGTAAATGATGGTAAGAACACAACGTTTTTCGGCCTTTTCTGACGATGTTACGCTGGTGGTGGTGGTGGTGGTGTTATAGTGAGGGGGGTTGTGGGGGTAGTGGTGGTAGAGGATAAGAGAAAAGAAAAGAAAGAATTATTAGTAATGATGGTAGTGGTATAGTAGTATATAGAGTATATAGTAATGGTAGTAGTTTTTAGCCAAAGTATTCGCAAATAAACCATAAATCATACCCACCGCAGATCGGCAAGATTGATAATCGCGCATAACATTTAAAGAACATCATGAAATAACCTAGTTTTTAGAGGAACCTGTTTAACCTTTGGCTTGAATTCTGTTGCAGGAGTCTTGCACGCACCTCTTCCTGCAGCGTAATTATCTTTTGGGCACTTTGAAATAATTAATTTCCTTTTTTCAACACCCGATTCCACGAGTTAAATCTCTTCACGGGGTAGATTTTCTTCCGGTGGACGATTCAAACTGGAGGAAAAAGCAACAGGGAATCGCTTTGATGATGGGAATATGCTGATGATGGGAAATGTTTAGATGTGAGATAAATTGTTATGCTGAAATAATGCGAGATACATGGACTCCAAACTTTTTTTTTAGCATTTTCCTTCGTGTAAAGTTGCATGAAAGCTAAGTCTGAGTTATCACATGTGAGGTAAATTAGAAAACGGGATGCAGGTGGGCGCTGGCATGAGGAACTTATATATTTTCACTCATCCCTGTTGCTTTTACAAACTTTCCTCGTCGCCTCATAAGTTTTGATGAGATCTCAGCCCAGAGTCCAGACCAGTCAAGGGAACGTCCTCAGTATTTGTATTATTATTATTATTATTATTATTATTATTATTATTATTATTATTATTATTATTATTATTATTATTATATATTATCATTATATTATTTTATTATTATATTTATTATTATTATATTATTATTATATTATTATTATTATTATTATATTATTATTATTATTATTATTATTATTATTATTATTATTATTATTATTATATATTATTATTATTATTATTATTATTATTATTATTATTATTATTATTATTATTATTACAACTCTTCTTCCCCATTACCTTGTTTACCTGATTTTTATAATTACTGTTATTATTATCATTATAATAATAATTATTATTACTATTAGTAGTACAACCCTTGTTATCCATTACCGTGTTTACCTGATTAAAATTTTGTTGTTGTTATTATTATCATTGTGATTTGCGATGGCGAAGACTGATGAGCCTCCATCCGATACAGTGGGTGCTGCCCTTAGCCCGGGCGGAAAGCTTCGTGGTGGGAGAGAAGGCAGTGATTTTGCTTAGAACGTTGTGATGCAGGAGTATTTGCCGCCGGCTGTTGGGCGGAAGGTCAACGTTCTGAGGAAGATATAAGATCTTGGGAACAGTGTCACGATTTCCTCCAGGCTCTGCTGTACTTTCGTGGGCCAAATTTTTTACTCTTGAGTGGTTTAAGGACGTCCATCCCGAGTATTCCGTCCACTCCCGATAAGCCCTTCAAGACAATAAGTGGACCCTGTATTACGTTCTCTTCCCACTGCAGCTGAAGCCGTCTAGTCTCTCCAGCTATAGCCAACGTCGTCCCGTCGGCTCCTTGAGCAGGTGACGTACATTGGAGAGTCCCCAAGTGATGCTTATGCTGGTTGTAGAAGGTGAAGGATAAGCAGCTGCGGCTGGCTCCCGTGTCAACCAAGACTAACGCCTTATATCCTTGCACGGTGATGGGCACTGTGATGTTATTGGCATCAGGCCTTATGGGGTTTATCCAGTGCCCTACGGACGAACCCCGTTGGAGTTTAAAGGCCGGAATTTGTTGGTAAAGTTTCTGGTCTTGCGACACTCCCGTTGTAGGTGACCAATGTTGCCACAGTTCCAGCACCTGAGCACTTGAGTTCGTCCTTACTACGACGCTGTTCTGGTGTCCTGCGTCGCTCTCCTGTGTTGTCGTTCAACAGGTGGCGCTGCAGGGCGGCAATAGTGGATTCTAGCTGGTCAAGGCGAGAAGGTGCAGGTTGTTCTGTGGCTGCCACGATAACTGTTGTCGGTGGAAGGGTTTTCATCAGCTGGTGATGGCGTTCAGTTTCTTCCCAGTCCGCCTCCAGAGTTGTAGTTCTTATTCTTAATACCTCTCGTTTTAGATTGAGGGGCAAAGCTTTCAAGAAGGCTTTCATAGCTTCCCGCTCGATGATGGGCTGCCCTGCTCCATTGAATGCACGGTTGGCCAGCTGTCGAGCCTGTCTTGCCAAAGCGCGCAGGCTCAGGTACCCCTGTGTGAGAGTGGCGAGGTCCCTTCGACTTGCATTTTCTGCATCTGGGTGGCCAAGTTCTTTTTTTAATGCTGTCTTCCATTCCTCCCACGTAGCTGCTGTGATGGCTGTTGTTACATCATTGCCAACGTCGCCGATGGTAATCTTAAACAATTTGGCGCGTCGCTCAGCTGGGATTTCTTGAAGTTCGCAGTGTAGCTCGAAACGTTCCAGCCAATTGTCAATGGTGTCGTTATCCGGGTTGAAGGGGCGTTGTTTTTCCATGGTGCTTCGTATGTGGCCAGTCGGAGGACCACCGCTGCCACCAGTGTTAAGTGGCTATATCAGGTTCTCTCCGAGGGCCAAAGAAACTCGGATCTCCGGCTTGTGTTTATTTCCTCTTTGGTTTTACAGCTTCCTTTTTACATACAAGATATAATATATCACTGTCTCTTGGCAGGGGCTATAGGTAAATAATAATAAATAAATAAAAGTCCAGGTATATTATATAATAATCCTTATCATTATCTGCTGTCACATAAACTTTCCTATAAAATCTCAATAAATTGGTGAGACATGACCTACTTTTGGTGAATCCATGTTTGAATCATTGACCAAACTATGTTTATCTAAATGTTCTCTAATGTTTTTTTGGAATAATAGACTCTAATAATTTACCTATCACTGACGTTAGACTAACGGGTCGATAATTTGACTTTAGACCTCTGTCTCCCTTCTTAGATATGTGGACTGCATTTCCTTTCCTCCACAATAACGGCACTTCGCCTATATCAATCGATTTCCTAAATATGGGCACTAACGACTCACTAACAACATCTTTGCATTCTTTTAATACTCTGCGATAAACTTCATTTGGTCCTGGCGACTTACGATTCTTCATTTTATCTCTACCCTCTTCTACCATTCCCCTAGTTATCACATTATCTTTGAGTTTCTCCTCGTCGCTTCCTTTAAACATCTGTTCACCACCAGGTATCGACTGTGTATCCTCCTGAGTAAAAACACTTAAGAAATAATTATTTAAATTTGTACACATATCCTCATCCGTATTTACCACCTCACCCTGCTCTAATCTTAACGGCCCCACTAATTCCCTTGTCTTCGTTTTATATACCTGATAGAAACCCTTAGGGTCGATCTTTGTCTGTCCAGCAACCTTAATCTCATAATTGATCTTAGCTACTCTTCTTAATCTCTACACTTTCCTCGCCATCACGTTATTATGTTCTTTGCTCACCTGTCCAGCCTTGAATCTTAAGTACATGTTTCTTTTTACTCCAATGTTGTGTGACAGGACATGAAATGACAGGGCACAGGGCGACGGGAGGGTCCCCGACAATGTTCTGAAGTCCTGTGCTGGTGAAGCGACGCCGTTTTAACCCCGTCGGGTCTACAGGGCCTGAACTTTGGCCAGGGGTCAGGGCGAATCCCCCCGGGACTGAAAGTGTAGGTTATCCTGCGTTCCTGTCCTCTTCTCGCCCAGAGAACCGTGGAGGGATTACTAGGTGGGCACCACTCCTCGGCCCCCGAAGAGGGAGTATGTGGTGGAAATCGCCATTCATCAACCCCACGGCCTCACCCTACCTACCTACCACCACCAAGCTCGGGGACGACCTTAACCATACCTCAGGTCTCTTGTCGCGACCCTACCATAACTCGGTGTTCCGGGCGCTGACTTGACAAGATCGGTGTGCCGCGTATCCACCCCGCCGGGTACGTTTTAACCCCGCGCGGGTCTACAGGGCCAGAACTCGAGTCAGGAGTCAGGGAGCATCCCCCCGGGTAAAAGTTAAGGATGGGAACGGGAGAGTAGATCGTGGGCCAGGTACTAATTAATCCCGGCCACCCCGCACGGTACTGATACGGCACTCGCCACCTGGAGGCAGAGTTAATTTTTCCCCTCCTCATACGACCAAGATCGTGGGCCAGGTACTTTAATTATTATCCCCGGCCACCAGGCACGCCAGGAAGCCGAGTTAATACTTCCCTTCCTCATACGACCCACCCGTTATCCTCCCCCTAAATGGTTAGTCCTCTCACGCTCAGGCACTTCATAAGGAACTTCCCCTGTAGCCCTAAGCGTTACCTATCTATCCACCGGAGCACACGGCAGCCCGCCGAGCCGCTGCAGTCAGCTCGCCGTGCTTACCACATTGTCCTGGTGTTCGTCAGTCACTTCACACATTCAGACTCTATATGGTGGTGGACCTAATACTCTTCACTTCCCTCACGACACCCCACGCACTCACTACGCGTTTGCCACTCGCTCTCTCTCTCTATCTACAGCTAAGCCACGCCAGCGACTAGATCAGGATCCTACTCACTGCGCCAATATGTTAAGCCCCACGCACCTTGCGGGAAAAGTGCGGCGGGGGCTCAACATGCTCTTGTTTAGCGGCCCCCCAACCCCCTACGGTTCTATCCAATCGGTCGCTGACGTGGCATGACAATTAACCCCGGCACCCCTACCTGAAGGGTGCCAGGTTGGGCATATCTCCAGGTACTGAAGGTAAACGGGTCAGTGCCCGTGGCGTCGGAGATACGGGAAGCTTGTCTCCCCAGGTTGGTAAACGCCCCGGCATTGCCGGGGGGGCGACCCTCCCTGTCCCCCCCGAGGTCCCTGACTTGCTTACAGTTACCCCGGGGGCATCCATTAATCGCCCGCCCCTGTCATGCACTGTACGTATTATTAATACATCACCATCTGCTGCGTAGCCTCCTAGTGGGCCTGTACGTGGTACTCAAGGAGTCCTCAAACCCTGCTGCGTGTGTCTCGCCATGCCCCGGGGTCCCAGGGGTAACCCAGGGGAAGCCTCAGGTGCAGGTGTCTAGCAGGGCGTCGTAGCAGCGTGTCTAGTAGGGCGTCGTAGCAGCGTAGAGTTTCAACTCTGCCCCTAGCCCGCCGCTAGTGTCTCGCCCCAATGCCCAGTGGTCCCCCGAGGGCCCTGAATGGAAGCCACAGGGGCAGGTAGTGTTGTAGAACGTCGTGGTACCGTAGAGTTGCACGTACCTGCCCCTCTGGGGCAAAGCGGAGCGCTCCTTGCCTGCCCCGCCGTGGCCTCGTGGCCCCTGGGGCCCAGGAGAAAAGCCACAGGGGCGGGTTGTGTTGCAGGGACGTCATGGCCTCGTAGAGTTGCACTTTCCGCCCCTGGAGGCTATGCGGGGCGCTCCTTGGCTGCCCCGTCATCTCAGGGGCCCAGGGGCAAGGCCACAGGGGCAGGTGCTCTAGTAGGGCGTCGTAGCAGCGGAGAGTTGAGTAGCCCAGGGGGAGAAGCGGAGTGGCGGGCGTTGGGGGCGTCGGGTAAGGAAGGGCGCGGCAGTGTGGGTCTCAGTCACATGCTTGAGCGCGTGTACCTTGGGGTGTTGAAGGAGGTAACTCGCTCGCTGCACTTAGACAATACTAGTCTCGGAGTCACTTATCACTGCGTGCCGTGAAGCACGTCTGCTCACACACAAAGCCAGAAAGACTCTCTCCTCTGTCCTCTGTGTTCAGGGAGAGGCTAGGCGTGTGGTGGTGGTTACAGGTCAAAGAGTATCTCAGTGCGACAGTTAATCATGTGGGGTGCGAAGTGACGGCGAGAATTGATCCCTGGCTGCTGGCTGCAACTCTTGTTGGGTCAGCAATATTCTTAAACCTTCTCTCACTCTCTCGCACCTTCTCACCCTCTCTCTCCTTCTCACCTTCTCTCTCCCTCTCGTGGACGCTCATCTGCTGAAATACCTAGTGTTAGCGTTATCTCCCCTCGCTGGTAGATAAAGATAGCTTGTGTCAGCAATAACCACCGTCGCTTCTTGCTTCCACTACCGTCATCAAGAGATTCTCTCTCTCTCTTTCTCCTCTTCTATTTCCTTATTTATCCTTCTCTCCTTCCTATTCCTCATTCTCCACGTTCCCAGCTCTCACACTATCTATTCCTCTCAGGAAATCTATTATGTTTAAAATACTCCTACAGTTTGTATAGTAAACCTTCAAGCAACTCCTCTTCTTTTTGTCCATTTTCCCTTTATCTTTAACTAACCCCCTCCTCTCTCTCTTCTTACGTATCCCTTTAGTTCCCTGCCTTCTGAAACTCCTCTGAGGCTCCTCCTAGTGTCGGAAGTTTCCTTTACCCCGACCCCAGTGTCTAATCCCCGGTTCTCTATCTTAAAAAAGTCTGCAGTGCACCTACCTCCCTTTCAAGGGATTCAGACAAGATCTGAACTCCTTCCCTCGAAAGGTGCACCCCATTCCTGTGGTAGAGGTGGTTATGCATGAAAAAGAGGTCCCAGTTGTTGACAAAGGCCCAACTTTGAAAGGCTTTGCAATGAAATGCCAGTCGGCAATTCAGAGCAATAGCCCTGAAATACCACAAGTCGTCAGCAAAGCGTCTTGGAAGGACACCACACACCACAGGGAACCCACCCCTGTCCCTAACCTTACCTACAGCTTCCTTGAACCGCCGTAGCAATTCTTCGCTCCTTACACACTCTTATGTCGTTTCCCCTAGCGCTCAGCCAGACGATGGGCTTTTTCCCTTGGTCCGCCACGCACTCAAATATCACTAATATAACCTATCCCCTTCCCTGAGTACGTCACCGACTTCATACGCATCCCTTCTCTGTCACAAAACCTGCTGTCTAGGTACCTAACCTGACTGTCCCCCACAACCAAGATTTTACTTTGGGCCTTCGGGTAGGGATGTATCGTCTACCATTTTACCCTTTACCTCTTTATACTCAAGCAAGCTGCAAACTGCTTGAGTATAAGCTGGTAAGAGTACCTCAGGTACTCTTGCAGCCCCAAGAGTACCTGAAATGAATTCGTGCACACCATTCCCTGGTGACTTACTCGGAACGACTCCCGTAGTAGTTGCCCTAGGCACGTCTCCTTCTGTTACTCCTCCAGGTACATCCCTCGCATGTGCCCCTCCACTAACTCCACTTGGACCTTCCCTTCCACACTTAAAAGATCGTATCTCTATCTCCTTCACCACGCTTTTCAATTCGTTCACTTCACTTACAAAACACCTTTTCAGGTCTTCAATCGCCTCCAGAATAGACTTAAGTGCCACTCAACAACCTTCATTGCACTCTCCCTCGACCCTTCTCTCTCCTTCTAACAAACTCGTAATCACCTCAGACTCCTTCACTCCACCTTCTCCTCCACTTACCACACCCTCGCTTCCACTCACAACACCCTCGCTTCCACTCACAACACCATCAACTCCACCAACCACACCGTCGCCTCCATCAACCACACCGTCGCCTCCACCAACCACACAGTCGACTCCACCAACCACACCGTCGCCTCCACCAACCACACAGTCGACTCCACCAACCACACCGTCGCCTCCACCAACCATACCGACGCTAAGCTCCTCTGCAGCTGCCATGCTAATCCTCTCTGACCTGACTCCTACACTCAACACACACAAGGAGCGGCCCGGAACGCGTCTTGTCTCCCCGCCAGACAACGACTGAATGAATGTAATAAAAGTGCAGTTTCTAAAATCATTCAAAGGCCTTAATGTTATATACAGCCCGTGCGGGATCCATTCGTGACCCTCCGAACTGCTATTCACGCCTCAAAATAATCATATAACTGTTATGTACTTCCAACACGTTTACTTTTTTATGATATTAAAACACCAAAAAGTGTTATTGTACCGGGAACGTGGTACATTACTTGAATATAGAGATGAGTAGTGTGGTGGCAGGAACATGAGATGAACGAGTGGCGGTGTGTAGCTGTAGCTTTGTGGCGCGAGCGGCAGGCTCGGAGGTATGTGTGCGTTCAAGGGTCTGTGTATGTCTATGCGTCCTTAAATATGTGTGTGGGTATGAGGTCAATAATAACTGAACCAGCTTGAAGATTGTAGACAGATAATATATTGGTCAGGAGCAGTAATACAGGAATGTAACCATGGGCTGGAATGAGGACGGCCACACGTGGGCCGCCCATAGGCGAGGTGCATGAACGTGTGACCTCTGAGTAGAGTAATGAGCGCGGACTGAGTGAGTGAGGGCGGAGTCACGTGTCCAACCGTATTTATACTATGAGAGGTCAAGGGGCGAGTTGCCATACTGAGTGTTGCCATAAATACTCAACCTACCTACAGTTCAGTACATTCCCCCCCCCCCCCCCCCCGTCGAAAAGAATATATTTATTTTTTTGTCATAAAGAGTGTTGCCATAAATACTCAACCTACGACACCGTACAGTACATTATCCCCCCGTCGAAAAAAATACGTGTCCTCACGGATTATAGGGGATATAAAGATATGAATATAACATAGGAGAGATATAAGGTGCTGTAAGGGGGAAAAATGAAGCTGAATGGCAACACCAAAAATAGATTGAAATAAACCGATAACCAAAAATGACGCTAAGGAGAACATGTGCCTGAAGCGCTCAAAAACATAAATATGGAACCTACACCAAGGAGATAACATGAGAAAATCACACAAAATATTGAGATAAACCGTACCAATTGAGAAAATATGAGAAAATCACACAAAATAATGAGATAAACCGTACCAAATGAGAAAATATGATAAAATCACACAAAATAAGTACGATATGATAAAATCACACAAAATAAGTACGATAAACCGTACCAATTGTGAAAATATGAGCAAATCACACAAAATAATGAGATAAACCGTACCAAAGGAGAAAAATATGAGAAAATCACCAAAAAAGATGGAAATATATAATCACACTAAGTAGAATATACGTGGATATCACTCATAAATGGGAAGATAAATCACTCCAAAGTAGAATATATGTTAAGTTAACCACTCTGCCATGGAGGCGAGGAGAGGACTGAAATAAGTTGAGCAGGAAATACGTTAACCACGGAAATAAGGTGAGACATTACTGAGTTAACCACGCAACCGAGTCGTGGACTGAAAATAAAATGAGCACATATGCTAAAGATAAGCAAAGTGAACCAAAAATCACAAAAGTACGCAAAACAATTATATCATAGGTCTTGAGAAACCGTATACATTATTACAAAAATGAGGACATCTAACTCCTTTGTCAAAGGACACGCTGAAACTTAAAACAAGTGAATAGCGAGGTAAGAGATAGCCATATACAGTTATCTATACTCCACACCAGCCGAAACACCAGGTTGAGCCAACGAAGGCGAGAAAAAATCCCACCGCTGCCACCATTCTGTACCCGGACGGTGGTACATTACTTGTATATGAAGAGTAGAGTAGGAGGCAGGAACATAAGATGGACGAGTGGCGGTGGGTAGCTGTGGCGAGAGCGGCAGGCGCGGAGGTGTGGGGTCTGATCTGTGTATTGTCTTACACGTGTGTGTTCCTTAAGAAAAGTGGGGTATGGGGTCAATAATTACCAACGTGCAGATTGTAGACAGAAGATATATATTGGTCAGCAGGAGTGGAGTACAGGAGATGTTGGAATATGGGCCAGGCACACGTGGCCCGGCCAGCGGGGAGGAGCGGAAACTGACCTCCAAGATGAGTGAGAGTGACTTAAGTGAGTGAGTGAGCGCGGGGTCAGAATCAGAATCAGAATCATAAAGAGAAAAGCAGGAGATGGGGAAGTGGGGACAGTGAGAAGAATAGATGGGTGAGAGAAAGGAGGCTAGTAATAGAAAAAGTCTCCGGGGCTTGACCCAGGTGCTGTATGTGTTTGTATGTTGTTGTTGTGAGTCGATCGCGGCACGCTTTCCCATCTCGCACGAGCAAACAGAAACCACTCTGGGGCGGCTTGGCAGGACATGGGTCTCGGAAGATGGTGCCCCGGACACACCCAAGACAGCCCCGCGCCCACCACATGTACAACCCTATTTATATGAGAGGTCAAGGGGCGAGTTGCCATACAGAGTGTTGCCATAAATACTCAACCTGCGACACCGTGCAGTACATTATTTCCCAGTGTTCTAACTATTAATAAATTAAGCAAAACTGAAAATAATATCGATGCAATTAGATACTATTAGAAGAATTTAGATAATTAGTAGTACTGATAGATATTAGATATTAGGAATGAATAAGATATTAGATAATTAGAAGTATTGATAGGGACTGATTTTATAGGGACATTACACACTAATTGATTAAACAACAAAAAATGTCTCCTTGGCTGTTATGGTTCCCACATGAATATTATCGTAAACTCAGTGACAACTGTAAAACATTACAACCAATAATTTTTTTATCATGTTATCATTTAAGTTGCTTTTGTCGCTCTTCATGTTCATGTAAATAAGATTTATTTTTTATTTTTCCATAAATTGTTTAGGTTTTGATAAAAATAACCAGCAACACACACACACACACACACACACACACACGCACGCACGCACGCACGCACGCACGCACGCACGCACGCACGCACGCACGCACGCACGCACGCACGCACGCACGCACGCACGCACGCACGCACGCACGCACGCACGCACGCACGCACGCACGCACGCACGCACGCACGCACACGCACCGCACGCACGCACGCACGCACACGAGCAGAGAGAGCACGCACACGCAGAGAGATGAGAGAG
>JACEEZ010016128.1:70000-76670 GCA_016584305.1 Chionoecetes opilio | reverse complement strand
CATGTAGGTGTTCGGTAATGAGGAAGCTGATGCCTTGGCAAAAGCTGCAGCTAGAAGACCAGCTCTATCACATTTTGCAGTGCCGGCTACGGACCTGCGCTCGGCAATCCATAGATCAGTTCACAACAGTTGGCAGGAACGTTGGATTACTATAGGGCAAAATAAACTGCGCACCATCCGCCAAAGTATCGAGGACTGGAGCTACTGCGGTCTCTCCCGGAGATGGGAGACTGCCTTGGCACGATTGCGTATTGGTCACACTCTATATACTCATGGGTTCCTCATGGAGGGGGGCCACCCTCCTTACTGTGATGATTGTTTGGTCCCCTTAACTGTGCGGCACTTGCTGGTCGAGTGTCCCAGTCTTGGGGACCTACGTGTGCAATTTTTGTCCCGGTGTCGCGGGTCGGACGGTGCTTACCGTCTCTCCCTGGCATTGGGAGAGAGGTGTTTCTCTCCGGGACACGAAGTCCATACATTTATTGAGAAGGCTGGCCTTCTCAAAAAGTTATGATGTTTTTAATATTAACTTATTATTGTTTTTAATGTACTCTTATTCTTTTATGTATTTCGTTATTTTAAATATTTTTATTCTATCTTAAAATTTGTTTTTTAGTTTTACTTTACATGTACCTTCTGTAGGCAGGCGTCAATAACCCCGCAGTTGCGGCGCCTTAAAACTAAAATCAATCAATCAATCAAGCTCCAAATTATCTACTCAATATGATCCGCTGTTCCTGCAAGACGAAATGTGCTTCTTCAAGATGTGGATGCAAGCGTAATGGAATGCCCTGTTCAGCCGCTTCTGGCGAGTGCCAGCCAAATCAGTGGTTGCGATAACAACCCAAGTACCGGTAATCTATCCGATGATAGTGATGAACATGATTATTTTCTGTATGTTTGTAACGAGGTATCACTTCTTCTGTAATGAACATTACTTGAAACTGTGACAAAAATAATTGTTGTATTATTGATTATAAAAATCTGTAAAAATCATTATCTTCTATCTTCTATATTAATAAAAGCGAAAGTGTGTCTGTCTGTCTGTCTGTCTGTCTGTCTGTGTGTGTGTGTGTGTGTGTGTGTGTGTGTGTGGTATAGGTTCCGCCCCCCGTGGCGCAAACACCTCATATGGCACATTTTTGGAATCGGGTCGACCAGGGGAAGGTCATAAGCCCACTTATGAGATGATCCGATCCCTTTTTTTTTTCTTTTTTTTAGCAGCCTATTAGCGAGAATTGTGAAAACAAAAGTGGGTTGCGAGAATTGAGGAAGCCTTGATGTAGGGTGGGTGATGGGTAATGGGTGAGTGAATGGGTGGGGTGATGGGTAATGGGTGTGGGTGGATGGGTGAGTGAATGGGTGGGGGGTGATGGGTTGGGGGTGATGGGTGATGGGTGAGGGAATAGGTGGGGGGTGATGGGTAATGGGTGAGTGAATGGGTGTGTGGTGATGGGTAATGGGTGAGTGAATGGGTGGGGGGTGATGGGTAATGAGTGAGTGAATGGGTGGGGGGTGATGGGTAATGGGTGAGTGAATGGGTGTGTGGTGATGGGTAATGGGTGAGTGAATGGGTGGGGGTGATGGGTAATGGGTGAGTGAATGGGTGGGGGGTGATGGGTAATGGGTGAGTGAATGGGTGGGGGGTGATGGGTAATGGGTGAGTGAATGGATGGGGGGAATACATACATTTCTACATCCATGATTTCAGGAAAGTTAAAAGGGGCTATCTGGAGAGTCCATGTTTGGTGGGCCGAAGGCCCACCAAACACAGGTGGTGGGCCTAAGGCCCACCAATAGCCCTCCGCAGGAGCTAGCCAAAAAGTCCGCCCGGAGGGCGGCTTTGCGGCTAGTATAATAATATAAGCGAAAGTGTGTCTGTCTGTCTCTGTGTGTGTGTGGTATAGGTTCCGCCCCCCGTGGAGCAAACACCTCATATGGCACATTTTTGGAATCAGGTTGACCAGGGGAAGGTCATAAGCCCACTTATGAGATGATCCGATCACTTTTTTTCTTCTTTTTTTTTAGCAGCCTATTAGCGAGAATTGTGAAAACAAAAGTGGGTTGCGAGAATTGAGGAAGCCTTGATGTAGGGTGATGGGTAATGGGTGAGTGAATGGGTGGGGTGATGGGTAATGGGTGTGGGGTGATGGTGAGTGAATGGGTGGGGGGTGATGGGTTGGGGGTGATGGGTGATGGGTGAGGAAATAGGTGGGGGGTGATGGGTAATGGGTGAGTGAATGGGTGTGTGGTGATGGGTAATGGGTGAGTGAATGGGTGGGAGGTGATGGGTAATGGGTGAGTGAATGGGTGGGGGGTGATGGGTAATGGGTGAGTGAATGGGTGTGTGGTGATGGGTAATGGGTGAGTGAATGGGTGGGGGGTGATGGGTAATGGGTGAGTGAATGGGTGGGGGGTGATGGGTAATGGGTGAGTGAATGGGTGGGGGGTGATGGGTAATGGGTGAGTGAATGGGTGGGGGGTGATGGGTAATGGATGAGTGAATGGGTGGGGGGAATACATACATTTCTACATCCATGATTTCAGGAAAGTTAGAAGGGGCTATCTGGAGAGTCCATGTTTGGTGGGCCGAAGGCCCACCAAACACAGGTGGTGGGCCGAAGGCCCACCAATAGCCCTCCGCAGGAGCTAGCCAAAAAGTCCGCCCGGAGGGCGGCTTTGCGGCTAGTAACATTATATTTGTGTAATAACAGATTGTTTTGTATATTATTGAATTATTTAAAACATTACAACAGTTTAATGAAAGTAAAAACATCATATGTATCTATAAATAAAAGCGTATTTTTTTTTTTCGTAGGAAACATCCAGTCCGCCATTTTTATTTTCAGTTTTGGAATTGTTCACGGACTCCAATTTTGTAGGATTTTGGATATGTAATTCAGCAATGGTTCCTGAACTGGAAACAGTTTAGAAAACTTGCCCAGGTCTATCTACAAATTTCCTGGACTATAACAATTATGATAATAATAATAACTACTACTACTACAACTATTTCTAATACTAAGTACTACTGCTACTACTACTAGTAATAACAATTAGTTGTAATAACAATTCTACCACTACTACCAATGATAACAATGATAGTAATGATTGTGACCGTAATGCTGTCTTCACATGCATTACAATGTTTGGTACAAACAAGAATTAAGAAAGAAGTAACTTCATAAGTAAATGTAATTACCAAGACAATTTCCTAAACTTATCTTTAACATTTAATTCTCAACTCAACATTGTATTGGTAAAAAGAAAATAACTTATTTTCATCCTTAACTTCTTTTGTGTGTGTGACAAAATATGTAATGTATATGTATATTTTACATATATTTTGTTATTTACTAATTTTTTTCGACAGACTTACTTTTATTACTTACTAGCCGCAAAGCCGCCCCCCGGGCGGACTTTTTGGCTAGCTCCTGCGGAGGGCTATTGGTGGTGGGCCTTCGGCCCACCAAACACGGACTCTCCAGATAGCCCCTTCTAACTTTCCTGAAATCATGGATGTAGAAATGTATGTATTCCCCCCACCCATTCACTCACCCATTACCCATCACCCCCCACCCATTCACTCACCCATTACCCATCACCCCCCACCCATTCACTCACCCATTACCCATCACCCCCCACCCATTCACTCACCCATTACCCATCACCCCCCACCTATTCCCTCACCCATCACCCATCACCCCCCACCCATTCACTCACCCATCACCCCACACCCATTACCCATCACCCCACCCATTCACTCACCCATTACCCATCACCCTACATCAAGGTTTCCTCAATTCTCGCAACCCACTTTTTTTTCTCACAATTATCGCTAATAGGCTGCTAAAAAAAAAGAAGAAGAGAAGTGATCGGGTCATCTCATAATTGGGCTTAAAACCTTCCCCTGGTCAACCCGGTTCCAAAAATGTGCCATATGAGGTGATTGCGCCACGGGGGGCGGAACCTATACCAGACACACACACACACACACACACACACACACAGACAGACAGACAGACAGACACACTTTCGCTTATATTTACCATTACCCATCACCCCCCACCTATTCCCTCACCCATCACCCATCACCCCCCACCAATTCACTCACCCATCACCCCACACCCATTACCCATCACCCCACCCATTCACTCACCCATTACCCATCACCTTACATCAAGGTTTCCTCAATTCTCGCAACCCACTTTTTTTTCACAATTATCACTAATAGGCTGCTAAAAAAACAAAAAAAACAACAACTGATCGAATCATATCATAAGTGGGCTTAAAACCTTCCCCTGGTCAACCCGGTTCCAAAAATGTGCCATATGAGGTGATTGCGCCACGGGGGGCGGAACCTATACCACACACACACACACACACACACACAGACAGACACACTTTCGCTTATATTATTATAGAAGATAGTATACTACTATATATAATTTATACTACTATTACTGCCACTACTATTTCTAACACCAGTACTACTACTAACACCACTGCCACCACTACCACCACAACCACCACTACCACTACATACTCACATTATCCTCCACGTTGGTGAAGAGGAAGATAATCATCATCATGTAGTAGGGCGTCCAGCAGATGACGAAGGCGAGCACGATGACCACAGAGATGCGAAGGGCACGCATCTTGGCCTTCCTCAGGAGCCGTCTTCGGTTAAACTCCGGGCAGGTGTTCCCCAGGGTGGTTCTCTCGCTCCTGAACACTTTCTCGCTCTCTGTCGGCCGGGGGTGAAGGGGTGTTAGAAGAGAGAGAGAGAGAGAGAGAGAGAGAGAGAGAGAGAGAGAGAGAGAGAGAGAGAGAGAGAGAGAGAGAGAGAGAGAATGGGGGGGCTTTCTTATCCCCTGTTTTTTTTGTGGAAGGTTTTGTAAGTAAATTTAAAGATATTTCTTTTTATTTTTCCTATTATTACTATTATTATTGTTATTATAATAATAATTATTATTATTATCATTATTGTTGTTATTATCATGTATTACGTATTATTTATTATCAGCAGCAGTAGTATTGCCATTATTTCCATTGTTATTATTATTGTTGTTATATAATTGTTAACATTATATTCACCATCGTCATTATGAATATCTTTACTAATGTAAATTTATTTTCCTACAGCTTCATCGCGTTCTCTTCCCATCAACCTTCTTGTAAGTGTTATGTATTTGAGTTATTATTATTCGATTGGAGCAGAAAACCAGTAACCCTTACGTCTATGTGTATGTATTAATATCATGGTACTGCTAAAGCGGAAGACCAACAATCGAGTTCATTAACCCTGTAATGATTGTCGTGTTTTTGTGTCAAGTCTTAATCCAGGGAACCATGTCAAAACATGTTCAAAACATATTCATGTTAAAACTGAAATCACTTACTCAGCGTGGGATGAAGTTGAAAATGTGTATAATTATCTCTACAAAATGCTTCGTTGCAGATCTAGATAACATAATAATAAAATTGATGACTCAAATGGCAACATTTTCTCAACACTCGGTTCAAGGTCAAAATTTAATATGATGACTCAAGACTAAACAGGTTACCAGATGTATTATAAGTTAGCCACTAATTTATTATAGTTTAGTATGCTATATCTTCCTTATCCTTATGTTGTCCTGTGTCAGTAGTACTGTATTGTATTGGTAATAGTAATAGTAGTGGTATTAGGAGATGCATAATAGTAGTAGTAGTAGTAGACGCACTTTGCCGAAGATTCTGTCAGTGTTTTTCATTTATATCGCATTTGCTCTAAAGTTTATAATCAGGTGTTAGATGCATGATTATTTTCATTATTTTTGCTAGATATTTACTTTTATGCCTATCAAATTCCTCTTCCTCCTCTTCAATCTGTTCTCCCTCCCACGCATCCACATATTTATTCCTCTAGGCGTAATTTTCTCGCCCCTTCTCCTTCCTGGGACCAACTTTATGACTTCCTCTTTTCCACACTAACTCGCTTTCCATTAATTCTTTTTTTACGTTTCACATTTTTATTTTGTTGCGTTTTCTCTCTCCTTATTTCTGGGATTCATCATGTAATGCCCCGCTATTTCTATAGATTTTTTTAGGGGTTATATTTTTTCCTAAGCACCCCCTTCTCTTCTTAGTCAGCTCATTAGAGTGATCAAAACGAGAATGTTAAAAGGAAAGAGCGAAGTTGACGATATATAAACAATAAGATAGTGAGAATGGCTCTAGAAAAAATTAGAAAAATATGATAAGTTTGTCCATACCGTCTTGTTATAAAAGTACAGGTTTTGTTCTCTTTACTTAATCTTGATCTTATCGGTTTTCTGTTTGTTATTTTACTCATTACTCCTGGCTCTGGAGGGTAGTTCATGTACATGTCTCTTTTACGGCCAAACCAGGCATTTTCTTGTTCCATATGATGAGATAAATAAATGTAACAGTTGAGTCTAAGGCTGTCTGTTAGTGTTTTATTCTTTAAAACCTCAATTTTGCCCTTTTGGCAAATTATTATCACATTTTGGTCTATACAGAAAAAAAAACGTACCTGGTGTAGAAGTGTTACCTAACATTTTTTGGAGGCTCTTATCATATGGAACAAGAAAATGCTTTGCGGTTTGGCCGTAAAAGATACATGTACACGACCCCCCACCCCCACCCCCCCAGAGCCTATAGTACA
>JACEEZ010016128.1:47500-67500 GCA_016584305.1 Chionoecetes opilio | reverse complement strand
GTAATTTATCTTTGACACCGGAATATAAGTCCGAGAAAACCTTTAAGTTGACACTTAGTATAATCATCAACATTGTACACAGGTTTTTGAGAGCTACTATGCAGGTCATACGGGAGTTCTCCAAGTCGTTGCTACATATTATAAGATCATCAAGGTAAGCATAGACATTTTTGCCTAGCATATCGGAAAATAAATTATTAATCATCCGTTGAAAAGTAATAGGGGCTGCCTTTCAATCAAATGGCATTCAGAGCAACTCGTAGTGTCAACTGGGAGTGCTAATTGCAGTAATCTCCCTTAATGCAGGAGCCATGCAGTAGCCACTAACCAAATCAAGGCTACTGAACATAGTGTTACCCTGCCCTAATTACATCAACAGGTCTTTTAGGACAGGTACAGGATACCTTTCATCCTCCGTGACTTCATTTACTCACCGGAAGTCAATTACAGGTCTAAACTGTCCGTCTTTTTTAGGAACGAGGAATAGAGGCGAGTTCCACGATGAACGGGAATTTTGGATAACACCCTAATCAAGCATGTCTTTAATATGCACATCATTAATTGCTAATTAGTCTTAAACTGTAAGGTAAGATAAGAAAGGTTGGAATATACACAGGTGGTGTTCCAGGTTTAAGTCTAATGTGGTGGCTAGTTTTAGCAGTTGAACCTAACAGTTATCTGGGCAAGGCTATAACATCACGGTACCGCTTTAGCAGTTCTAGCAATAAAGACCTGTGCTCGGAATGATCCACAATAGTGACAAGGGAGTCAATTGTTTGTGCTTGAGCCGATTTTGTGTTGCTGGACGATTTAGTTACCGAACTGACAAAACTTGTAGATAAGTCTTTAGGAGAGGCGGTGGCCGAGGGGTTAGCGTCTTGGAGTGCTGAACTCAATGTCCCGATTTCGAATCTTGCCGGGGGCAACTCTTTCTAGAGCCTGGTAAGGGAGCAGAAGGTCCCAAGTTCAAGTCTCACCAAGGAGCAACTGTCAAATACATCGTCGAGTGGCCGAAGCAACCCACATGCAGCGTATACCTGTCTGCCGATTGCGAGTGTGACGGTGGACTCTAGGGGCTGCATGCGCCTAAACTGAAGAGCATCACAGAAAATGGGATCTTCAGCTGAGACCACAGGTGTCACTATAAAAATCCAGCCTGCGCCACCAGGGGGCGAGATTGACCAACATCAAGACTCCATATGCCTACAGACGCTATAGGCTACAACGTAAAAAAAAAGAGAAAAAAAAAGTATGAAGGTTCTGGCATTACCTGTCTGTCAAAAGCTAATGCACGGCTTTAAAATACACCTTGTCGAAGCTTGACAGGACTGCCGGTCGCATTAACAACAAGGGCGACGGCTTTATTTCCTTCACGGATCTGACTTAGGGGTGATTTCACTGTTAGTCTCTTCACTTGGTGTATGCCTTCTATACAAATGACGTACCCCACGTTGGTATTGGGGACTGACATGGGAATGTGCATCACCGTACGGTGGGGACTTACATGATTACAAATTACCGTGACTTTAACAATTTTCCACATTTCGCTAGGGTCAGTTACCCTTGTCTTATTATACGAGGTGGTAGGCTGGGTATCCGCGGATTCTACTCGCGAACTCGCTTCAGAATTAGGCGGTGTCCCAATTGCCAATCCATCAGCAGAAACCTGAACACTAGGTACGGACGGTGAATTACAAGGAATTACAATTACACTACCTTACCTTGGGAAGCCAAGCATGTGTTTTGGTCCATCGCTCTGAAATTCTTCCCTAAGAACCTAATGGTACTTTTATCTGGATGTATTATCATCCGGTTGGCTTTCAATCACACTAATCCCAATAATCCGTCCGAGGGCAACGTAAAATTAGAAGCCACGTAAAAGTCCAAATGAATAATAGGCGTACCTTTTCCCAACCTAACGGGTAGGCGAACAACTCCTAATATATTAAAAGGGTCGCTAGTAACTCCCATTTGATTGAGATTGTTTGGTGTAAGAGGCCTTCGGCTGCCACGTGATACGCGCTTTAGTGCAAGGTAAGCCTTCTCGGACAGCACGTTAACAGCTGCGCCTGTGTCTACCGCGAAAGATGCTCTCACGGATCCTAAACTGGTTGGTAGAGCCTAAATATTGGCTTGACTGCAAGCGGCAATTAAAGATGAGAGAATTTTACTGTCATTCAACCGAGTTGCAGTATTATCAATTATACCAGTTCCTTTTGCTAGTCTGGTCTGGGTTATACTAGTCCAGGAACCAAGGGGTGTTTTCATGTTTGAGAGGGCCCCGAGATCACTCACCTGATTCTGATAGAGGACCACCCAGGGCATAATATTAACGAGGGTAGCTCATCTGAAACCTGGCAATAATATCATAAATCACGGATTTGTGAAAATTGTGCTTTCCGAAAATGACCCTCCGAATGACGGGTGAGCCTGCTTTCGATCGTCATAGCACCTAAACAAAGACAATTACGGAAATTGATTACCACTCAAAAGAAAGCTTAACTTACGCAACAAAATGTAGCTAAAGTGAAGTTGATTACCCAATGAACATTTTCAGTATCAGTAGGATCGTAAGTAAATACAGTTATATCAACATTTTTGAGAAATCTAGGGTTGTAATACACAAAAAATAAAATAAAATATATGGAGTGACAAATCTCATTGTTTTTTAGTTTCTACTAGTTTAGTACACATTACAGAAGTTTTTAAAACTACCAAACAGAATAATGTCGGTCCATGTGAACATTTAGGGTCAAATTAAAAGAAATTATGAATTTACTAAAACCTGAGGTAATTACCACTACACTTTCTCTCAAGTTTAGGACTTGAGAAGTACAAACAGAAAAGTCTCGCTTATCTTAGCTTCCTTTTTGAAGGAAAAGTAGGTTTTTAAGAGCAGTCGTGATGAATAAGGATGGTCTTGGTGACCAAATTGGAAAAATGTTATGTCCACTTTCTTAAGTACATAAGGGAAAATCAAACTCGATTCTACACTGAGAAACTGAATGAATGAATCTTACAATAGTTTGTTTGTTTGTTTGTTTGTTCCTAACAGTAAAAGGATGTAATATGAATTAAAAACTGTTCCATTTTACGGAAATGATGAGTCCAATTTTTACGAGGCGTGTGGGCTGGGGTCACTTAGTACATAATCATCCAGCACCTATCCTTTATCTAACTAGCTGGATTATTACATCCTTTGTCAGAAGTTTCGCAGTTGCAGTACTAACAACAAATTAGCTCATATTGTCTACAAACACATCGCTTAGTGGCACAGGACGTGCATTTACATGGCTTTGGGAAGTCATCTGGCAGTAAGACCTGACATCGTTACGGCTCAAGGATGCCACCAGCCGCGCTGTAGCCAAAATTCCTTGGATCACGGTACACTTTCTCCAGACAGTGTAGTTGCATGTACGTCCTGTAAAATGTCCTGAGAATATGCCCCTTGAGAAGGACTGCTGGGGGGTACGTCAAGGAGTCTTTTTGCTGTGTTGGTAGAGGTGATATCTTAGCTCATCCATTGTTTTGCATTGTGTTCCAGACTTGTACACATTAACTAGAAACTCTTCTATCAATGAAAAGTCAATCTCATTTTGGTGCTTTCCGAAGTTTTGGAGGTAGTGACACGTATTGGCTTTCAGTCCAGCTGCTTTTGTGCCGAATTTGTTTGTTGAATCACAACCTGTGAGATGATGCAGTGCTACAAGTACTTTGCAAGTTTCCGTGCCTAACCTCTCAGCCAAGATATGAAGAGGAATATATCTGGTAGTTTTTCCCACACCAGCTCTAATCCACATTCCCTTAACCCCTTGAGGCCCAGAACGTAATTTCCACTGTAATTTGGGTACCATTAGACAATTTTAATGAATATAAGCAATATTTTAATAGATATGACCTGTTTAGTATCCTTGTCCACTAGCTAATTTGGTATATTCAGTTACTTTTTGTAATTTTATGGCTA
The DNA here is from genome assembly GCA_016584305.1 of Chionoecetes opilio. Taxonomy (NCBI): domain Eukaryota; kingdom Metazoa; phylum Arthropoda; class Malacostraca; order Decapoda; family Majidae; genus Chionoecetes; species Chionoecetes opilio. The sequence continues at coordinate 63,536 of JACEEZ010016128.1, read as the reverse complement.
ACAATAGACAATTTTATATAGCAAAGGAAATATCTGGTCGTGAAGGGGTTAAACCATGGCTCTATAGGAGATCCCAGTAATATAACCCAATGACCATGACGTCTGTATCATTAGACAGCACAACTACCCTTGTTGCCCCACTACATACTGCATGGAGAGCATGGGGGATGATCCTCACATCAGGTTCTTCTATGCTGAGATCTAATTCAGGAACAGCTGTAGCTCATTTATTGTATATTGCCTTGCATGGTTCACTGTCATTGGAGAGACCCATCGAGCTGACCACAACATTTTTCATTGGTTTTGGGTTTCCTATGATAAAGTTTCGAGGTTGCCCTTGTACTTTGGTTTGTTTGTGGCCGATGCCCAGAAGGAGTCCATATTCACTGGCAACTGTATCTCTGCGTTCACTTCATTCAGGTCGATTGGATTACAGCTACATCTCCTGATCCTCTCACTTTCTTTAACTAAGCCATCCATATATGTGTCAAAGACAAAGTATTATCACCAGCAGCCCTGCTGGTGTGGGAAATACTATACCAAATATATTCCTCTTCATATCTTGGCTGAGAAGTTAGGCACGGAAACTTGCAAAGTACTTGTAGCACTGCATCATCTCACAGGTTGTGATTCAACAAGCAAATTCGGCACAAAAGCAGCTGGACTGAAAGCCAATCCGTGTCACCTCCAAAACTTCGGAAAGCACCAAAATGAAATTGACTTTTCATTGATAGAAGAGTTTCTAGTTAATGTGTACAAGTCTGGAACACAATGCAAAACAATGGATGAGCTAAGATATCACCTCTTCCAACACAGCAAAAAGACTCCTTGACCTACCCCCCAGCAGTCCTTCTATCAAGGGGCATATTCTCAGGACATTTTACAGGACGTACATGCAACTACACTGTCTGGAGAAAGTGTACCGTGATCCAAGGAATTTTGGCTACAGCGCGGTTGGAGGCATCCTTGAGCCGTAACGATTAACGATGTCAGGTCTTACTGCCAGATGACTTCCCAATGCCATGTAAAATCACGTCCTGTGCCACTAAGCGATGTGTTTGTAGACAATATTCGGTTTGCCTCCACCTGTGCATCTAACAAATCAGTGGTAGCAGCACCGCTTAGCAAAGTTTCAACAGCTAAATTCCCTCCTTTCACAAAACTGTGCTTGGCGATACTCACAAAGGATTCTAGAAAATTTGAACGAAAGGTTTGGTAATATTTGTTCTCTTGAGGCTCAGTAAAAGCACTAGCTTGCATCAGGTGTGCAGCTCGTGAGCCTGGCTGTAGACGTGAGCAAACAAATTAAATGTTGTAACTCTAATGTAATAAATGAATTAGCCATTATATACTCGCACATGGCAATGTACTCGCGGGGTGTGTAATCTACATCAACACCCGAAAAAGGCCTAACACCAGCGCTGGTAGGTCACATGGCATGGCATGTGGCACGCTACCCTGAAACCGATCCTTCCCGTCGGGTTGTATCTGTAAGAGACAATCCGGCGTGGAGGAGGCCAAGTAACTCAGCTTAAGTGACCAAGTAACCAAGCCCACAAGGGTCGTGGCTCGGGCAAAATGATGTTTCCTGTCGAGAGTTGCTTGGTATGGGAAGGGAGTCTGCATGGGGACTCGCGCGTGGGGACCCCTGGGAGTGGCGCCGTAGGGTGGGCGAGGCGACGCGCCCCCCGGCATATGCCCCCAATGATTAATTGATTGATACGCCGGGGGCCGCGTCGCAGGGAAGACGCAGGGCAGGGAAGGGCGTGACACGTCATTATACAGGGCAGTCCGGAATAATCTACCTTCAAATGTGAGTACATCATTAATAATATAGAGATGTTAGTAGAAAAAAGTACATGCATGATATATACATATAGGTCCTACCTACCTATTATGCCAACACTACCACCACCACCCCTAGCACCACTACCACCATCCCTACCACCACCACCACCACCACCACCACCACTGCCACCACCACTGCCACCAGCAGGTCTTGTTTCTTCAGATTATTTCTCCTTTCTCGAGTCCTTCCCCCTTTTTTTTTCTCTCTCTCTCTCTCTCTCTCTCTCTCTCTCTCTCTCTCTCTCTCTCTCTCTCTCTCTCTCTCTCTCTCTCTCTCTCTCTCTCTCTCTCTCTTTGTCACATCCAATCATCTCATCTTTCTCTCAGTTTCTCATTTCCTCTCGTCTCTTATTTAACTTATTCTTCCTCTCTCTATGTATCCACACACACACACACACACACACACACACACACACACACACACACACACACACACACACACACACACACACACACACACACACACACACACACACACACACCTTCTCTTCTCCTTCTTTCCATTTCTTTTCCTCCATCTCTTTTATTATTTTTGTATTGCATTGCACTGTTCTATTGTCATCGCCACCACCTCCTCCTCCGCCTCCACCTCCTCCTCCTCCTATTCCTCCTCCTGCAGGAGTTACCAGGTCCTGGTGAAAGACGACAAGGACATTTAGGAGACCAAAGCCAGAGGCAATTCCATTGTAAAAGTCCAACTGCGATAATATCGCGGAGGAGCACGATTGAAAAATAAATTGTATGTCTGGTGCATCTTATGCCTTGTATACCTCGGCAGCCTGCGATGAGGCAATGGACGGCATTACTGAAAACTTTTTTTGCCATACACACTGGCACAAATGACGTTGTAAACACCAGGTCTGAGGAACTGCTGGGTAAGGTAAGTAAAGGCTGATGATCCAGCAGTACAAAAGTAAATTGAGTAATATCGTTGTTTCAGGTATCCTCCCCATGATCAGTGCGCCACGTACTTTATATAACAATTACCTTCAGCGCAAATAATGGACTTAATACCCTTTGTTCGGAAGAAGGCGTCGACTTTGCAAACCTCAGGCATGTTTTTTATCGACAACTACTCCTCTTTAAGAAAGATGGCTTACACGTAAGTGGGGCTGGTCGGCTTGGTTTGGCAGAAAGCTAAGCACAGCAATTCCTAGTTTCTGGTCAAAAAGGGTCAACAAACTCGAGTACCCTAACTTCGAGTACCTCGATTACCCAACGCAAATTACCGGCCCCACGAAGCGACATCGGTACGAAATATCGTAGAAGCCTGTATGTGCAATGCGCGCAGCATCCGAAATATATTTTCAGATCTCGAAGCCCTTGTTGTGACCGAATATCATCCTTTTAAGTCGAGATAGCTGGGTGTAAGTTATTTCACAAGGACAGAGTTGGCAGGCGAGGTGGAGGAGCTGCGCTTTATGCAAGAGATGCATTGCAGTGTTGTGTTAATAATGTTATAAAAACAGATGACAGCATAGAGTCTACGTATATGGGTAGAGGTTACGGAAGGAACTGAGAAAATGGTTTTGGGTGTAGTGTATAGGCCTCCAAACTTATGTAAAGAGGATTCAGCTCCTATATGGAAGAAATAAACAAGGCCTGCAGATATAATCGACTATGCGTGGTGGGAGATTTTAATCTTAGGAATATAGACTGGGATTTAATCATAGGTGACAGCGACGCAGATGAATTGTTAAATATAATCCAGGATAACTTCCTAAGTCAAGCAATCAAGGAGCCTACTAGAGGAGATAATATTCTAGATCTATTGCTGACAAATAGAGACGATTTAGTTACAGATGTGGAGGTCGGTGGAAAGTTAGATAATAGCGACCATTATGAGATCAGATTTAGCTTAAAATGGGAAGTTGGAAATTAAGTGGCAATAAACAAAGAATATCTAATTTCAGAAAGGCCAATTATGCAGGATTAAGAAGACACCTGGAGGTTATTAATAAGAGGTGTGGATGAAGGGGAAGAAATTTTCCCAGGGTAAGGGCAGGGCGTGACAGCTGGAAAGGCCAATTATGAAGGATTAGGAAGGCACCTGGAGGTAATTAGAGCGGTTAGACATGGAAGTGAGGTCGGGGCTGAGGAGATAATTAGAGCGGTTAGACATGGAAGTGAGGTCGGGGCTGAGGAGGTAATTAGAGAGGTTAGACATGGAAGTGAGGTCGGGGCTGAGGAGGATTATACCTTATTTGTAAGGAATATAATTGACGGACAGAAAAATAATATTCCTTATAGGGAAATAATGTCCAGAAAGAGTGATCCAAAATGGATGACCACTAATTTAAAACACAACATTGGAGTAAAAAGAAACATGTATTTAAGGTTCAAGGCAGGATTGGTACGCAAAGAACAGTATAACGTGATGGCGAGGACAGTGACGAAATTAACTCGAGTTGCTAAGAACAATTATGAGATTAAAGTAGCAGGACAGGCGAAAAGTCACTCAAAGGGGTTCTATCAGGTATATAAAACCAAGACAAGGGAATTAGTTGGGCCGTTAAGGTCAGGACAGGGTGAGGTCTTAAATACGGATGAGGATATGTGTAAAAGTCTAAATGATTATATCTTAAGTGTTTTTACCGAGGAGGATACACAGACGATACCTGATAGTGAACAGATGTTGAAATGAAGCGATGAGGAGAAACTCAAAGATATTGTGATAACTAGGGAAATGGTGGAAGAGGGTATAGATAAAATGAAGAATTTTAAATCGCCAGGACCAGATGAAGTGTATCCCAGGGTATTAAAGGAATGCAAGGAAGTTGTTAGTGAGTCGTTAGTGCACATTTTTAGGAAATCGGTTGAGATAGGCGATGTGCCATTATTGTGGAGGAAAGGAAATGTTGTTCCCATATTTAAGAAGGGAGAAAGAGGACTAAAGTCAAATTATCGACCCGTAAGTCTAACGTCAGTGGTGGATAAATTATTGGAATCTATTATTGCAAAAAACATTAGAGAGCACTTAGATAAACATAGTTTGATCAATGATTCACAACATGGATTCACCAAGGGTAGGTCATGTCTCACCAATTTATTGAATTTTATAGGAAAGTTTATGAGACGGCAGATAATGATAAGGATTATGATATGATATATCTGGACTTTAGTAAGGCATTTGACAAAGTACCACACGAACGACTCTTAACCCCTTCACTGCGGCTGGTACAAAAACGGTCTCTCAGCTATCTTAGGGTTCACTGCGGCTGGTACATATAGGGTTTCTGTATTTAAACTCCGCACTCAATGATATTATGGGTAAATATTTGCTGTGGTAGGCTTGTATGGCATCAGTGTCAAGTGTTGCGATATAATAGAACCTCTTTTTCTGCTTGAGTGAGTTAGTATGACTAATAAGGTCAAGCGGTACAGTACGACGTGTCGACGCTGCCGCGCCCTCTACTTCAATGGCGAGGCTAAATAGTCAAGATATTCAACATATTCTTGATGGATATAAGACAGAAGTATGAATGAATGAATGAATGCATAAATGAAGCATTTATGTACCAAAATAAGCTGTATTATGTTGAGTAGTAAGTAGTTTCATTGTGCGTCTGGCAGCACGGTCACGGCCCTATTGCTGCACTTTGACGTAACTCTTCAATTAGCTGGTAGCCTCCACCAAGACCAAACATAGATTTTCTGGTATGGAATGAGCATCCTATTCATTTAGGCACTTTAAAATATGATCAGTAATTATTTTATATATTAATTAAACCTGCCGCACAGGGGGCTAGGCCTATGAATTTGATATCCGCAGTGAAGGGGTTAAATAAGGGTAAGGCTCATGGAATAGATGGGAAGGTTCTTCATTGGATCAGAGCTTGGCAAAGTAATAGGCAACAAAGGGTTACAATTAATGGTTCTAAATCTGAATGGGGACTGGTGACAAGTGGAGTTCCACAAGGGTCTGTTTTGGGTCCATTACTATTTTTGATTTACATCAACGACTTGGATAGTGGGATTAGCAGTGATATCAGCAAGTTTGCTGATGATACTAAGGTAGGTAGGATTATTGGATCACAGTCTGATGTAAACATATTGCAGGGAGACTTAGATAAACTTAACGAGTGGGCAATCAGATGGCAGATGGAATTTAATATTGATAAGTGCAGCGTTATGAATGTTGGTAGAAAAAACCCTGGTAATAGATACACCATACGCAATGTATCGCTGAAAAGATCAGAAGGTGAAAAAGATCTTGGAGTGAGGGTGAGCCCAGACCTCCGACCTAGGAAACAATGTATTGAGGCCAGAAATAGAGCTAATAGAGTATTAGGATTCATTACCAGAAGTGTTAAAAGTAGAAGTGCGGAAGTTATTCTAAAGCTTTATCTGGCTCTAGTCAGGCGCACCTAGACTATGCGGTTCAGTTTTGGTCTCCATATTACAGGATGGATATAGCCTTGTTAGAAACAAAGCAGAGAAGGATGACCAAAATGATACAAGGGTTGCGTAACTTTAGTTATGAGAAGAGATTGAAGTTATTAAAATTACACTCACTCGAGAGACGCAGAGTAAGGGGCGATCAGATAGAAGTTTTTAAGTGGATAAAGGGATTTAATAAAGGAGAGGTAGGAAAAGTTCTTACGGCTTTTAACCAGGGTAGAACAAGAAGTAAAGGATTCAAGCTGGAAGGCCGTAGATTTAGAAAGGAAATAGGGAAAAACTGGTTCACAAATAGGGTGGTGAATGAATGGAATGGTCTCAGTAGACAGGTAGTTAGTGCGGAGTCATTGGGGAGCTTTAAAGAGGGGCTGGATAGGTTCATGGATGGGGATGAACGGTGGATGTAGGTAGTGTTAAGGCCGGTTCCCATCAGCCCGCTTGTACGGCCGTCTTACAACAACACCGCTCAACAATGACGTCACCATCATCACCGCTTGAGTGGTATTTGTGGTAACTGGGCACAGTTGGCAACTCCGCTCGAGCGGACACCGCCGAGCGGGAGAGATGACTTGAATTTAACTTTGTACGGCGGCCGTACAGCGGTACGGCGGTGCGGTAGACTTTGTTGTGACGTCATTGTGACGTCTTTGTTGTTGTACGGCGGCCGTACAAGCGGGAAGGTGGGAACCGGGCTTTAGGCGACAGGAACTACCATGTGTAGGCCTCGCGGCCTCTTGTAGCTTCCTTATTTTCTTATGTTCTTATGTTCTTATGTTTTACTGGTATAACAGAATCCTAGTTTAACACTACAAATATATACTTTTTGGCTAAATATAATTTACCTGTTTAATTAAGAACATAAGAACATAGGAACATAAGAAAACTAGGAAGATACAAGAGGCTTTGAGACCTACACGAGGTAGTTCTTGTTACTTAATACTACCTACATCCACCTTTCATCCCCATCTATGAAATAATCTAGCATCCTTTTAAAACTCCCTAACGACTCTGCACAAAATTACCTGACGACTGAGTCCATTCCAATTATTTACCACGCTGTTTGTGAACCAGTTTTTCCCAATTTTTTTTAAATAAACGCTGTTCTAGCTTGAATCCGTTTCTACTTGCTCTACCCTGGTTACTAGCCGTAAGAACTTTTCCTACATCTCCTTTATTGTATCCCTTTAACCCAGTGGTTGTTAAACTTTTTTGGCAGCGACCCAATATCCTGTGCAGATCGACCATGGCGACCCATACCCTCATAAACATTTGTTTTAAAATAATAATTCTTCTTAAAACGTGTGACAGAAACATAAAATACATGCGTGGATTTGTATTAATGCAATTAGTACATCGACATAATAATGATCCATGATAAATATAACAATACCTTAGGATCAGCTAGTATTAAGGAAACCAAAATGCTTTTGTACATTTCATAATATAAAATGAAAAGCAAAATGTGGCTAAAATTGAACATTGTGGAGGAATAAAAGCGAGATTCATAGAAGCTTACTTGACATGCAGTAATATTATAATCAATGAGATCCTTGACACCAGTGGTTTCATCAGTTCCTCATATCTTGGTGATTTTGATGAATAGGCTGCATCATAAGAAATTCTCTGGTTTCTGTACTTTGTCTTCGTGACTAAGGGCTGAAAGTCCTGCCTCACACAGGAAAGTTGTAGCAAAGGGAAGGAGCGCTTTCAGGGGTTCACCTCCAAGAATGGCCTTTTTGTAAAATTTGATCCAAAATGAGCTCAGTGATTTATGATGCCTTTTGAAATTTTAAAGAAGTGTTTCGTCACTCTGGATCTCGATAAGCTGCTCCTGTAGCTTGATGATGTTTGTAATTTTATCAGGCAGGTCTTCAGCTTTAATTTTGAAGGGGTTTCTTATCCAACTGTATTTAAACACCTTTTCTGGAATGTAATGATCAAAATCTGTTATTAGCTTGGATATATGTTCCACAATAATATCTTGATTTGGTTGAGAGAAAGTTTTTCATCCTCCAGAAGTACATTCAGAGATGGAAATGATGCAGTCTTTCCAGCTTTAATTTCATTCATCCACAACTTCAGTTTTTCCTATGAATGCTGATATTTTCTCGGAAAGTCCAACTAATGTCTGATCAACTAATAACCTTGCATTGAAATGTTCAAGAAATTAATCTCAGCAAACATACGTATCTGCAAGATAGACTACTTGGATCAATCACTTTGAATCTGATAATTTGTGGCCAATGGATGACTTTTCCGCTAAAAATATCTCAGTCTCGGCCCGCTGCATCAGCAATCGTTGGGAGAACCTTTCCTCGCGACAGCCTCACAGTGGTACAACATATGTATATGTTCAGAACCATAATCAGAGCACATGTGAATAACCTTGAGTTGAGAGCCCTAGCTTTAATGAAATTAACAACTTGAATTACCTCCTGCATCACATTTTGTAACTCATGTGACAACTTCTGAGAAGCAAGATTTTAGAGTTGGAGGAGACAGTGAACAATCACCACAGACGGATTTTCTTGCTTAACTCGCGCAGTGAAGCCCTGACGTGCTCCTAACATTGCTGGTGCACCATCACAACAAACACTGTAACATTGCTTCCAGTGGAGTCCTTCTTCCTTGAAGAATGAATCCACCATCATGAAAATGTCTTTTCTAGTTGTGGTTTGCAATGGGCGGCAAAAGAGAAACTCTTCTTCCATATCTTCTGGCCATTGATACCGTACGTAAGTCATGAGTTGGGCAGCATCACTAAAATCAGTTAACTTGTCGAGTTGAAGACTGAACTGCCCATTCTTTTTTATAGCTGCAATCACCTGGTCACCTGGTCTTTTATGTCACATGACATGCTCTGAATTAGTTTGTTAACTGTGTCATTTGACAGAGGAACATGTTCAATTCTCATGGCAAATTAATTTCCATAAATTGTCTCTTATCATTTTAAGAGCTGCAGGCTTTACCAATTCCTCGCCAATGGTATGTGCCTTTTTAGCTCTTGCAATTCTCCAAGCTAGGAGCTACGAAGCAAGCGTTGCTTGTTGCACGCCCATAACCACTGTGTTGGTAGGAGCATCCAGTCTCTGTCTTTTTTTAGTTTCTTTTCTTCTCTTTGCAAAAAACTTTGCTCTTTGTTGAATGTTCACTGTGCTTTCCTTCTAAGTGTCATTTAAGTTTGTTCTATTTGAAGGATTCGTTATTCAAAACTTTCCCACAAATAACACATTGTGGTTTAAGTACGCACCGGTGAGTTATGTATGTGAAACTCAGGTTAAGGTATTCATCCTTGTACTGTCTGTTAGCCATAATTCCTAACCTGAAACAAAATTTAAAAACACTTCTTAATAGTAGTTGAAATAATAATACCGATAACAGTATACTTAGTGGTGAAGATAGCAGCAGTAGTTTTTGTTTTGTTTTACATCATAAAGGACTGGCCAAGGGCACAACAAAAATAGGTAACACAAAGCCCGCTTAGTTGCCAGTCCCTATAAAGAAGACCGTAAGAGAATAATAAAAAAGAGGGGTGGGCCAATTTAGTTCGGGAGGTGTCTTGTCACTCTTCTCTTGAAAAGATTTAAGCCGTAGGAAAGTGAAAAAATAGAAACAGGAAGAGAGTTCCAGAGTTTACTAGTGAAAGGGATGAAAGAGTAAAGATACTGATTAACTCTTGCATTAGGAAGATGGACAGAATAGGGATGAGAATGAGTAGAAAGTCTTGTGCAGCAAGGCCGCGGGAGGGGGGGAGGCATGCAGTTAGTAAGTTCAGAAGAGCAGTGAGCATGAAAATAACGGTAGAAGATAGCAAGAGAAGCAACATTGCGTCGGTGATTTAAAGATTGAAGACGGTCAGTCAGAGGAGGGGAGTAGATGAGACGAAAAGCTTTAGACTCAACCCTGTTTAGGAGAGCTGTATGAGTGGATCCTCCCCAAACATGTGAGACATACTCCATACATGGGCGGATAAGGCCCCTGTAGAGAGCAAGCAATTGGGAGGGAGAAAAAAAAGGACGCAGACGCCATAGGACACCTAACTTCTTAGAAGCTGTTTTAGCAAGATATGAGATGTGAGATTTCTAGTTCAGATTTTTAGTAAAGGATAGTCCTAGAATGTTCATTGTAGAAGGAGACAGTTGAGTGTCATTGAAGAAGAGGGGATAGTTATCTGGTAGGTTTTGTCGAGTAGATAGGTGAATAAATTGGGTTTTTGAGGCATTGAACAAAACAAGGTTTGCTTTGCCCCAATCAGAAATTATAGAAAGATCAGAAGTTAGGCGCTCGGTGGCATCTCTCCGTGAATCACTTAGTTCCTGTTGAGTTGGACGTCTAATAAACGACGTTGAAAAATGCAGGGTAGAATCATCAGCGTAGGAGTGGATAGGGCTTTGAGTTAGACTTAGAAGATCATTAATGAATAATAGAAAGAGAGTGGGTGATAGGACAGAACCCTGGGGAGCACCACTATTGATAGATTTAGGAGAACATTGTCCGTCTACAGTAGCTGCAATAGAACGGTTTGAAAGGAAACTTAAGATGAAGGTACAGAGAGAAGGATATAAACCGAATGAGGGTAGTTTGGAAATTAAAGATTTGTGCCAGACTCTATCAAAAGCTTTTGATATGTCAAGGGCAACAGCACAAGTTGTATATAGTTATGCTATTACTTGCCTTTAAGATAGGTAGCACAGGACAGTGCACCTTTGGGCTTATTGTATTTGTATGTTTAAATAAAAAAAATAAAAAAATTATATATATATATATATATATATATATATATATATATATATATATTTATATATATATTTCGTTAAAAGTGATAGCTAGTTCAGCGTTTATTATCTTCTTAAAGATATTTTCTCTTTGTCTTAAGAGTGTCTTATTCTCTTTTGTAATCACTTTTATGACTTCGCCGTAGCTTGTCATGTTTGCTGTATCGCGATTTCGGGTCTAAGAACCCTTATTCAGCAGCATATGGAAGATGTTTTCTCCTCAGGAGTTGAGGTGAGCATGATTAAGATGCGAAGTGAAGCGCTATTTATAGCCGGTCTGCCTGCCACGCAGCCTATTACCGATGTTGTTGATTGGTAGATAGCTTTTGCTTCTCGTCTTCTTGAGTGGGAGACGCTGATTGGTTGTTTGGTCTTCACTTGGCTTTTCTGTGAGTAGGCTGTTATTTGCTTTTGTTCTTTTCATGCTGGGTAGAGCTTGTAGGTCGTTTGCCTGTACGTTAAGTTTGGGATTGATCTCTTTTATGTACAGCGCTTCTAGGATGGGAAGTCGCCGCACATCTGCACACATGTCAACCAATTCTGTATTTTCTTCTAGAAATTTTCTTGTTATGATGATGCCATGTTGTTCTAATAGGTGACTTTTTGGGGCTCCGGAAGTTAGGTGGCAAGTAAGACGTCTGGACAGCTTCGTTGTCGTCATGCCGATGTAGGATGAGGGGAGGACCTACCATGGTCTACATACATGGTCTACATCATGGACCTACCATGCCTACATCGGCATGACGACAACGAAGCTGTCCAGACGTCTTACTTGCCACCTAACTTCCGGAGCCCCAAAAAGTCACCTATTAGAACAACATGGCATCATCATAACAAGAAAATTTCTAGAAGAAAATACAGAATTGGTTGACATGTGTGCAGATGTGCGGCGACATCCCATCCTAGAAGCGCTGTACATAAAAGAGATCAATCTTAGACCCGAAATCGCGATACAGCAAACATGACAAGCTACGGCGAAGTCATAAAAGTGATTACAAAAGAGAATAAGACACTCTTAAGACAAAGAGAAAATATCTTTAAGAAGATAATAAACGCTGAACTAGCTATCACTTTTAACGAGATCTGTCTCAGAGAAAATCTCCTGCCCGTATATACTCTCTCTCTCTTCTCTCTCTCTCTCTCTCTCTCTCTCTCTCTCTCTCTCTCTCTCTCTCTCTCTCTCTCTCTCTCTCTCTCTCTCTCTCTCTCTCTATATATATATATATATATATATATATATATAAGAAAAAGGATAGAGGACTCGCATTACCCTCACTATGGACCACCACACACACACACACACACACACACACACACACACACACACACACACACACACACACACACACACACACACACACATATACACACACACACACACTCACACTCTCGCACACACACACACACACGTTCGAAAAGAATACCATGTCCCAAAAGAGGATAGAAATATGGAAATATCATAATGAAGAATGAGGAGAATGTAGAATGGTAACTAAAACTACCACTAATCAATCCGGGGGATATCAATAATATAACTATTCAGGGGAAGGCAGGGGTATTCTTAGATACCCCTGGCTGTTTGTTTATTTTTTGTAAAATTGTACCTGGAGGGCCATAATCTAGGTTCCTAGATTTCTAAATTTTATTAATTCTTTGCTTTTTAATTATATATAACGTTTATACATTAACGTACCACAGTGTACCACACCCAAAGACCTGTTTATGAACCTCCCTGATGTCAATCTCCTTGACACACTCTTCAGTGTTGATGAAGACAGCCATGATACAGGTAATGTAGGTCGTGATATATTAAATTCTATGTATAACTCCTTAGACATTGTTGACATAGGCAACTACCATGACCTCACCTCATATAAGACAGCAATTCCCAAAAATTGCTTAGATTATTTTAATATTTTACAAGTAAATACCCGCTCTTTAAACAAAAACTATGATCAACTGATTTCCCTTCTTAAATCCCTTCCCAAACTTCCCGATATTTTGTGCATTAGTGAAACCTGACTGAAACCAAACAATGTCCACCTACACGAAATAGAAGGTTTCAATTCCTATCATGTACATAGGCCCGATGGTTCCCAAGGTGGCGGTGTAGCAATTTATGTAAACTGTAATATTCCGAGTGTACTACTACTAAGCGAATACTGTAAATGTGATGAGAACATAGAACTATGTACAGTTAAAATTCCATTCGACAACACTTCCTACATCATATCATCTCTATACCGTCCCCAATGTAAATACAATAATATCAATGAGTTTAATGCCATCATGGATAACCTACTGTCTCAAAGCCCCTTCATTAATAACCGAACCATTATTTCCGGTGACTTCAACATTAATTTATTGGAACACGAATGACACTCACCTACTAACAATTTCCTAGTCACAATGCAGTCCTTCAATTATTTCCCTCATATATCCCGCCCAACAAGATTTCCTAACAGTAACTCCACAGCCTCACCGTCCCTTCTGGACCACATATGGACACATTTTACAGTACCCTCTACCTCCGGCATTCTTCACTTACCCCTAAGCGACCACCTCCCCGTGTTTCTAAACATCCCAATTCTAGGGAAGCCTTGTACAAAACACAAAATATCCTTTAGGCTAAAAAAACTATCAAAATCGTTCAAAATTTAAAACTAAGATCACAGACATTAATTGGAATTCCATACTAATCAGTAATGATACAGATGTAAATTGTAATATTTTTTTAGACAAGGTACATAGCATTTACTATTCTTGTTTTCCTAAAATATCTAAATTCATTTCAACTAAAAGACTCCAAAAACCATGGATAACGCAAGGAATAATAAAATCCATACAACACAAATTCACCTTGTACAACTCATATAAGCTAGGAATGATAAATTTCGATGTATACAAAAAATACCGAAACTATCTTACTAACCTAATTAAACAAGTCAAAGCAAACTATTACTTACAAAGATTCGCAAGTTGCAGACTAAATACTAAGAAGATCTGGGAAACAATAACTGAACTAGGAAATCCCAAAAAAAATCCCAAAACAACAACCAACTCCATAAATATCAATAACCAAATTATTCATAACTCACACGATATTTCATGTGCATTCAATAAGTATTTCTCACAAATAGCCACAAAGCTTGCAAATGATCTGCCTCCCACACAAACATCTCACAATTCTTATCTCCGAGGAAACTACCCTAATTCTTTGGTAATACCCATAGCAACTAACAATGACATCACTCAAGTAATCACTTCCCTAAAAAATAAGAAAGGGCACATCGATGACGTATCAGTAGAAATAATAAAAGAAAACAAAGAAATATTTGCCAAACCCCTTACAATACTGTTTAACCAATCTATTAGGACTGCTGTTTTTCCCAACAAATTCAAGCTGGCTAAAATAATTCCAATCCATAAATCTGGAAACAAAACTGATTTGTCCAACTATCGACCTATTTCTATCTTACCTGTGTTCTCAAAATTTTTTGAATTATTAATGAAAAAGCACCTATTGATATTCTTAAGTAAAATGAACATACTAAATGATAAGCAATTTGGATTTAGACCTGGTTTTAATACCTTTGATGCCATCAATACCTACACATCTGTTCTATACACAGCACTAAATAACAACAAATCTCTCATTTCAATCTTTATTGATTTTCGAAAAGCATTTGACACTGTTCAACCCTATATTCTACTGGACAAAATGTATCACTATGGAATTCGTGGCTGTATTCATGACTGGTTCAACTCATACCTAAGTAATAGGACCCAATATACAGTCTTCAACAATATCTCTTCCCCCACCAAATCAGTGCATCTAGGAGTACCTCAAGGCAGTATACTGGGACCTATTTTGTTTCTATTATACATCAATGACATATGTAACATATCTGAGACACTAAATACCATATTATTTGCCGATGATTCTACGCTTTACTTAATTGGTGACAAACCCACAGAACTAATCAATAGAGCAAATGCAGAGCTAGCTAAATTCTCGGAGTGGTGTTTGGCTAACCGCCTAACTATAAATACAGCCAAGACATATTTCATGTTATCTACAAATACCACTACCAGATACCAACCATTACCAAATCTTAAAATTATAAATGACGACATTACTCAAGTATACAAGATAAAGTTCCTTGGATTAATCTTTGACAAAAACTTAACTTTTAAACATCGTCTGTCCAACCTCTGTTTAAAATCATCTAGATTAATTCCACTCCTTCTCAAAGTCAAACCCTTCGCCCCAGTTGAGGTTCTTAAATGCATGTTTTATGCTCACATTTATCCCCATCTCAATTATTGTAATCTCATTTGGTCCACCACTTATCCCTGTCATTTAAACCATCTAAATGTACTCCATAAAAAAGTCATCAGAATAATAACCAACAGTGACTACTGCGAGCACACTCCTCCATTATTTAAATCCTTAAATATTTTGAATCTAAATTATTTATCAAAATTAAATATTGCATCCTTTATGTACAAACAATCAGCGTCTAACTACAATAATGACCAACTACTTCACAATTACCAAACCCGCAACCAACGCTCCCTGTCCATACCTAGTCATAGACTAACCCTATACAAGCATTCCCTAATGTACCAAGGTCCCAAGTTATGGAATGATATCCCTGTACATACCAAACATTCACCTAGCTTAAGCACTTTTAAACATACATTCAAGAAACATTTATTATCATTATACTAGCTCTGTGTACTTTTATCATTGTTATTATTATTCGTGTACTTATTTTTTGTGTAATTCTTCACAGCAACTGTTTAATATTATTTATTACTAGTGTATATTATCCTGTAAATTAGTCTAAGTAACTTGCTAACTATCATCGCCTGTTTATGTCAGTATTTGTTTAGTATTTATATACCTTGTGTTTATTTATTATTTTTTCTGTGTTTTCCCTCTCTCTCCACACCTTGGCCCAAAAAGCTTTTGTTTGTAAAGGGCTGTTTGCAACCCCATATCCTGT
>JACEEZ010016128.1:0-40000 GCA_016584305.1 Chionoecetes opilio | reverse complement strand
GAGAATTGTGAAAAAAAAGTGGGTTGCGAGAATTGAGGAAACCTTGATGTAAGGTGATGGGTAATGGGTGAGTGAATGGGTGGGGTGATGGGTAATGGGTGTGGGGTGATGGGTGAGTGAATGGGTGGGGGGTGATGGGTGATGGGTGAGGGAATAGGTGGGGGGTGATGGGTAATGGGTGAGTGAATGGGTGGGGGGTGATGGGTAATGGGTGAGTGAATGTGTTGGGGGTGATGTGAATGGGTTGGCGTTAATACATACATTTCTACATCCATGATTTCAGGAAAGTTAGAAGGGGCTATCTGGAGAGTCTGTGTTTGGTGGGCCTTTGGCCCACCAAACACAGGTGGTGGGCCGAAGGGGGTATAGGCCCACCAATAGCCCTCCGCAGGAGCTAGCCAAAAAGTCCGCCCGGAGGGCGGCTTTGCGGCAACTACTGTATAAGCGCCTCCCCATCCATATCTCCCCTCAAGCTCTATAAGCCCCTTCCCTATTAAATTTTTTCCCTAATATTCACTAGTTCTCATCGATAATCTGTATTTTATTTGTGTAATTATTATGCATTCGTGTATGGATGGAGAGAGAGAGAGAGAGAGAGAGAGAGAGAGAGAGAGAGAGAGAGAGAGAGAGAGAGAGAGAGAGAGAGAGAGAGAGAGAGAGAGAGAGAGAGAGAGAATAATAAGTGTGTGTTATTGTGTAGGCCCGTGTTTATCTTTCATTCTGTCTCAAATGTTCAGATTTTTCTCGTGATGGTTTCGGCCAACACTAAGCACTAATTATGAATGATAAAATTATGATGAATGTAGGTGTGGAGACGGGGCCATACGAGTGTAGCTCAGACCCTGTATAATACAACTAGATGAACACACAACACACACACACACACACACACACACACACACACTCCGCCCGATGAATTTAACCCGCCTCGATGGCCAAGTTGCTGGCCTGCCATTATGTGGTAGCCGGTTCGATTCCTCACTGCTCACTGCTCACTGCTCCCGAGGATTTTTCACTGACAAATTCGGGCGGTTACTGTCCTCCTTGAGCAATGCTGGATGTTAATGCTTGAGCTGGATGGGTGTGTGTGGTGTGTGAGGTCCCAGGCATCACCCAAAGATCGGTAATAATGAGCTCCAAGCTCGCACCGGGAGGGTGAAACTGGTGATCGCGAGTCCGATTCGCGTGGACAAGACCATGGGTGACTAAGACACCCACGATACACTACTGTAACCTCCCCCCTTTCTCTTTCTCTCTCTTTTTTGTTCTCTCTCTCTCTCTATCACTTTCTTTCTCTCTCTCCAAAAGAAAGAGATGACAGACAGCCCATGTCGAACCATTTCCAAAACTTCAAGACTGAAAGATTTTTTTGTGTGAGCAATTTCTGTTGTTGTCCAACTGTATCCTGACTTTTGACTTTTGGAAGTGGAAAATAAATACTAAAAAAAAATATCAGGTTTTAGTAGAGAAATAGGCAGACAGCTGTTTTTCTTGTCCTGAAATCTGACATGCCATACTATAATAAAACAAAGCATTGATTCCGACAATAAGAAGGAAATAATAAGGTAGGGAAGGAGTGTGATTTACAGTTGTATTCCTTACTTCAGCGGGTATATAAATTATCCAAAACTTTATAATGAAGATTTGAACGTACCGTCTGGATTTTTTTTTTACGTTGGAGCCTATAGCCCCTGTAGCCAATTTTTTTTTATTTGAAGGCTCAGGTGGTTGGCTCTGCACATTCTGGAGGGTCTGTTAAGGCATATGTATGGGTGTGATAGGTATGGGTGTGGTACATTGTATTGCCGGCCCCAGTTACATTACTGCTGGGTCAGCAGGTTCAGAAGCCGGCAGGTTTGTAGAGAGATCACTCAGCTTATTTTCATATCTTATAAATAGATGGTAACATAATAGATATTTACATAGAGTAGTTATATTATCCGTTTATTCTATGGTAGACACATTACTTGCTTCTTACTATATATTTAGTAATTGACCAGATGTATATGTGTGATAGATAAACCAGTAGTTGACACCTGCATGAGAAGCAGCGGCGGCTCACCGCCGCTGGCGACTACAGACGGGAGAGCGGCGATAGCCTTTGCCATGGGAGGTAACGGAGATTGATTCAGGGACTCCTGCCCGTTTCGTTATTTGTATATATTGTAGATTTACACAAATATACTACATCAAGAACCATGGCGTCTCTCAGAGCGCTTATAACCATTGAAAGGGTAAGACGGAGGTAACAGGGACTCCTTTACATTTCGTCAAGTGTATATATTGTAGATTTACATAATTATACTGCCTGAAATACCCTGGCGTCTCTCTACATCCTCACAAAACCACAGATTTATTTTCCAGCGTATACAGTGATTGAAACGTGTGTTACTGGACATTACTCATCTCCGGCTTTTACGGTGAGTACCCATGTGAGTAGAAATACTAGGGAAAGGAAAGAAACAGAACATATTGTGATGTCGATCGCCCTCGTCCGTTGGTGGCACTGGATTTGTATAGTGACACCTGTGGTCTTAGGTGAAGATCCCGTTTTTGTGATGTTCGGATCTTCAGTCAGGTTCATGCTGCCACCTGGTGTTTTCTCCGCCGCACTTGTAGTCGCAGTCGAAATAACAGGTATGCTGCATGCGGGTTTCTTCGGCCACTCGACGATGGATTTGACAGTTCCTCCTTGGTGGGACTTGTACTCGGGACCTTCTGTTCACCTACCAGGCTCTTTTCATCCGCATTAAAGATGGTCGAAAGAGTTGACCCCGGCAGGATTCGAACTCGATATATCGAGCTCACCACTCCAATACGCTTACCATTCGGTCATCGCCTCCCCAAATATAGTAATAAACCTATATTTTTTTGAGAAATTTGTCGGAGATGGATCACTAAACTTTTAAACTTTCCAAAATGATGTCGTGATGGACGAGAAATAATGGTTTTTTACTTTTTTTTTTTTTATTCTTATTATTGTTATGGTATGATGCGGAAAGTTGTGCATTATTTTGTGTATGTAATTTGCCAAGTTTTTTGTGTTTGCAATGTTTTTCAGTTTTTTGTGTATTTGTATTGAGAGAGAGAGAGAGAGAGAGAGAGAGAGAGAGAGAGAGAGAGAGAGAGAGAGAGAGAGAGAGAGAGAGGAAGAAGAAAAAAAAGGTTCCATTTTGTCCATTTTTTCTTCCATTAGTAAGCCGTCTCGATTGATATGGCTTCTATAGCTGCTAAATATTTGTAAGAAAAATTGCATGAATACATTTTACCTTCGCTTCATCGCTACATGAATAATACAAGTGTCCTGAAAAAAAAAAATTGGTTGACACAAAACATCTGCTTGCCATTAGCTTTTTTTTTATTGGAAGGAGTGGACCTTTTTTATTTGTACGTTTGATAATTATTTTTGAATAGTGCAAAAAAACAAATATGATACGAAAAATAACTCATTCGTGTTACATAATAATTTGTGAATAGAAAGGAATGATACACCTACGTACTGAAGGTTGTCTGGAAAATATGTATCGCAAATACGTTTTTCATCTCGTAATAATGCCTGGGTAGCTGGGACGATTACATGGAAATAGATGGGGAGAGAATTAGCATCAGCAACAACCTTCAAATTACCTATTTTAAGAACGTGGCCAAGATCCCGGAAAAATACGTAAGTTAAGCGGCGTAAGTACGGCGTAGGTGCTACTTCGGCGCGGCCCACGCCACCCCCTGCACCGAGGCTGTTGGGGGAATCCACGAAGATGGACTTATGCCGGAGCGCAGCAGGAGTATCTCGTAGTATCTCGACAGAGACAGTTGATTGGCGGGCGATTACAATGACGTCATCCTCGCTAATAGCGAATCACAGCAGTGATAATATACTCTCTACTCAGATATATCAGCAGATCAAAAGGCAGGCACCAGGCTTGGAGTAATTACATTGATTTGGGTTAATTACAATTACAATTACAATTACGACGGTTTATTCAACTACTCAATTACAATTACAATTGCAAGGAATTGAAAAAATGTTAATTACAATTACAATTACAATTACTCAATCTTAATATTTCCAAATTACAATTACAGCAAAGCTAGTGTTCAATTACATATTTCAATAAAAATTTCATAGTATTAACTGAACTAATTGCTGATTTATATATATATATATATATATATATATATATATATATATATATATATATATATATATATATATATATATATATTATATATATCGTTAAAAGTGATAGCTAGTTCAGCGTTTATTATCTTCTTAAAGATATTTTCTCTGTCTTAAGAGTCTTATTCTCTTTTGTAATCACTTTTATGACTTCGCCGTAGCTTGTCATGTTTGCTGTATCGCGATTTCGGGTCTAAGAACCCTTCTTCAGCAGCATGTGGAAGATGTTTTCTCCGCAGGAGTTGAGGTGAGCATGATTAAGATGCAAGGTGAAGCGCTGAAGTATAGCCGGTCTGCCTGCCACGCAGCCTATTAGCGGCACCGGTGATTGGTAGATAGGTTTTGCTTCTCGTCTTCTTGAGTGGGTGACGCTGATTGGTTGTTTGGTCTTCGCTTGGCTTTTCTGTGAGTAGGCTGTTATTTGCTTTTTTTCTTTTCATGCTGGGTAGAGCTTGTAGGTCGTTTGCCTGTACGTTAAGTTTGGGATTGATCTCTTTTATGTACAGCGCTTCTAGGATGGGATGTCGCCGCACATCTGCACACATGTCAACCAATTCTGTATTTTCTTCTAGAAATTTTCTTGTTATGATGATGCCATGTTGTTCTAATAGGTGACTTTTTGGGGCTCCGGAAGTTAGGTGGCAAGTAAGACGTCTGGACAGCTTCGTTGTCGTCATGCCGATGTAGGATGAGGGGAGGACTTCACAGTTTCCTCTTTTGCATGTGATCCTATATACGACATGGGACTTTTGTTTTGTCTCCTTCGTCTGGCTTGGGCTGTTACGGAGAAGGAGGTTGCTGGTTTTCTTGTTTTTGTAGTAAATTTGTAGTTTTCTTCTCCTCTCTTGGTCTGCAGGTTTCACGTTACGGTGGACGATTTGTGATATTATTCTTTCTTCTTCCTGGTGAGCGGTGGAGAAGAAAGCCCGGTAGAAGATAGTTATGTCTTGACTCTTTTTTGTGGCGCTAGGGTTGTACCAGTTCTCCATGATTTTCTTAGTCTGACGGTTGATGTCTCTCTCGCTGAAGCCGTTGTTGCTGAGGACTTGAGTGGATCGCTCGATTTCTTTGTGCATAAGTTGCCATGTACTGCAGTGTGTGAGAGCTCTTCTGATGTAAGCACCGATTGTGGAGTCTTTATATCTCTGTGGGCATTCGCTTTCTCCGTTGAGGCAGTGTCCGGTGTTCGTTGGTTTTACGTAGACGTTTGTGATGAATGATTCTTCTTTCTGCGTAACAAGGACGTCTAAGAACGGCATTGATTTGTCTGAGCTGCTTTCTATGGTGAAGGTGAGGCCTGAAGTATCTTGTAGACAGAGCTTCAGCTGTTCTGCTTCGTAGTGACTTGTTGTTTTGATGAAGATGTCATCGATGTAGCGGCAGTATATGTCGGGCTTGCTTATTTTCTTGAATACTTCTTCTTCTACGCAGCCCATGAAGAAGTTTGCCAACAATACTCCTAAGGGAGAGCCCATAGCGACGCCGTCCATTTGTTTATACTTGTTCCCTCGGGGAGAGGTAAAGGTGCTTCTTTAGTGCAGCATTCGAGGAGTCCACGTAGTACAGGTTCCGGGACGTCAAGCGGCGGGATGGAGTCGTGGTTATACACCCGGTTGATGATGTAGTTGATGGTACGGTCAACAGGTACGTTGGTGAAGAGGGACTCGACATCAAGCGAAGCTTAATGAAAGTGGTAATCACCGTTACCGGGACGGACGATGGAGGTGTAGTTCAGGTGTAGTTCCTCACTGGGTAATATGCCCTAAAAACAAACTTAATGCGGTCATTTATCAATGGAATTTTAATCTGCTTATACCATAGGGAATCCTGTTGAAATCTGGAATTTGTTTCCCTCTAAAATGTTTTCTCGAAAATAATCCGGTAATTTAGATATTAGGGAAACATTGCTTTCCCTCATTTTCCGCAGCCTCGTACTGATACATTCCACGGCTAACGTTTTTTTTTTTTTCCGAGCAAAGGCGCTTCATTCTCTCAGTTTCTGTCTCAGAGACTAGACGTACGCGTACGAGCTCTCTCTGGTAAGGCTCACCCCCCCTGGATATATCTTTCTCGTACCACTCTTTCAGGAATGTGAGGGAGTTTGCAGGGGAGTGATAGTAGTACTAGTGTCTTTGTAAGATGTGTGTGTGTGTGTTCTTAAGTGTGTGTTTGTGCACGTGCACGTAAAGAAGTCAGAGACAGAGGCTGCCTGTGACGAATTATATTTGTCGACCTCCTCGTAACCAATCCATCCATCCGGTACTGCTACTACATATCCCCCGTGTGGTTATGTAATACATTTTACGTTATAAAGTGTATAAATATGGGTTACGCTGTGCACGTTCCACACAGTTGCCGTGCACAAAACTATTTTTGGCATTTGGCGGTCTAAATACTGGACTGAGAGCGGATTTGGATTGAGAATAGAACAGGATTTTTGGAGCTCTTCAACTTTGTTTCCTCTGACTTTTTCCGTATCGGTACGGGAAATGCGTTTTTTACTATCAAAAAATTTCAAAACTGTTTTTTGGCTCTGGCAGGGATCTGTGAAAAAAATATATATAACATATATTATTGTTCTTCGCAAGATGTACAATTAATATTGAGATCATTTCTACGTCTGTATGATAATAAAACAACCAAATTTTAGGCTGCTTATAATGGTCAAAACACTACCTTTATTGTGTTTCACTATTTTTTACTATGAAACTTAACCCTAGACCAAATATGGCGTGAATACTTTTTGTCAAGCTCAACGAGATCGACCCTAAGCATCTATCCGTTTTTTTTTCTTTATACAAATTTTGAGATATATCAGTTAATATATTTTGCGCAGCTTTGTGCCGTTCAATTTCCAGGAGCGTATTGATGCACCATATAGTGCAGTATGACTTGTATTCCCGTAGAATTTGCGTGTCAAAATAGATTTTTCTGCATTTCCTGGTTGATTTGGGGATATTACTGTGCGAAAATGGAGGGGCCAAATTTTTCGACCCCAGGAACCCCCTTTTGGGGGGCGTTTTCTGTCCAGGGGGTCCCGGAACTGACAATACTACTAACTCCACTAATAATGAACCAATCTTTATGATCTTGCTATTATTTCAGGGATTTCTGATGATGACAAATCCATTTATGAGACTTTCGAGCTGACCGGAAGTGAATATCATCAATTTCCGGCGGAGGCATGAACGTCAACGGGGTCTGAACGGAGTCCGATCAGCAAAATTTGTCACGATGATGTCATGTAATACCTCTTTTTCAGGGTTTTCAGGTACAGGAAGCTGAGTGGAGCAGTTGTTTTTGTCACCAGACCACTCATCTTGGATCCTCTGTAACATATATAGGACATTTATATTTCACCTTTTGGTTTCAGGTGTGACATATAGACTGGCTAAAGTCAAGACCCTTGAGCAGCCATGGCTACGAGGGCTGCTTGTATCATCTGTCATGAGGGTGCAACTGGATCTCGCACACTTGTCAGCAATCCTGCAATGGCTCAAAGAACTTCTGGACTGTTGCAAAGAGAGGGTGGCCTTAGGTCAAAATGATTTGCAGATCATTACCGATCGCCTAGAAAATTTGAGTGAAACTGATCGAGCTTCAGCTTACTATCATAGTGAGTGTCGAAAACCGATTATTAACAAGACCAAAATTGACAGACTAAGAGCTAAGAGAACAGATTTCAACAGCCCTGGTTGCTCTCGGCGAGGACCCGGACGTCCATCCGCTGAAGTAGGCTCCCGCCCTAAACGAACAAAACTACCCAGAAAGCCATAGCATGCATGTCTGCATCATGCAGATTTTGTTCTGATGATGGTTCTGAACCTCTGCATCGTGTCTTCTCAGACAATATGGGTCACACTTTCCTGCAAATTAAACTGGAAACTCGAGATGATTATGTTAGGACTTGTGTGTCTAATTTGGAGGAAGTAAGAGATGCAGCCGCTCTCAAGAAGTACTACCACCGCAATTGCTTGCAGTATGCGAAGCGCACCCGCACACAAGTAAAATTCGATGACATAAAGGTTATCCGTTCCCTGTGTGATGAAGAGTTCCTCCTCATTGTCCAGAACACCCTAGTTGGTGACGATGTGTCCGTGACTATGGCTGAACTGAACGATGAATAGCTGTCAATTTTGAAGAGGTACCCAGTAGAAGTTAGTAGCACAGGAAACTACCGCAAGCACCTGAAAGGCCTAATTACTGAACACCTTTCGAACGTCCGCTTCATCGAATCAGTTCGACAAAATTGTTCTTCAACAGCTGTGAGCAAGGCAATGGAGTATCAGTCTTCCATGCTAGATAGTAGTGAGCTCATCGGAAACTTAAAGAACATAGCTGACATATTGCGAGACGAGATGCTACATCACCGCGATTGGTCGTTCAAAGGCAGCTTTGATGACTTGGAGAATCCTCCACTACTTCAGTTCTTCGTCAGTCGCCTTCTCTTTGGCCCACATGTTTTGAAAATGTCGAAGATGCGCAACCAGGAAGTGGACAAAACCACTAATGTTGCATGCCAGTTCCTCGTTCAGAACACCCGAAGTGATCACCCGGTGAAATATCAGGCAAAGAAGAGCAAGTTTGAGCAGACAGTCCAGACGCCACTGTCTATAGGCTTGTCTCTTGCCATCCACTCCAGAGTGCGTGATAAGAATCTCGTCCACAACCTGTCTGATCTCTACATCGGCTGCGACTATCAGAAAATCCTCGACCTCGAAAAACACGTCAACGACGATGAAGATGATGTTGAGTGTTAACCAAAGACATGTAGCATTTCGACATGTAGCATAGCTATTCTTGTTGTTATAGCTTTTCTGAGTTTTTTTAGGTAGTTTTGTTTGTAATGGTTTCTTGTTCTAGTCGATATAGCATGATTGTTATTCGATTGATGTTATCTTATCTATCTACGTTGTAGTGTGGACTACAGTTTTGGCGATATAGCTGTATTCTTTTATCTGGTCAGTTATCATGGTTATGTGTGTCACATAAACCGTTTTGTTGTTCTTGTTTCGAATATGTGCAGTATATGAGTGATGTGAAACAATATGTATCTCTTGTCAACACTAGTTAACATTTTTGCTTTTACATTGTGCAATATTGGCAAGCTAGCTGTTTTATTATCGTCAGTTGTGTTTGTGACCAAAGCGTTTTGTTGTTCTAGTCGGGAACTGGGTACTTTTTGTCCAATATATTTCTATAATAATAAGCGAAATGTGTCTGTCTGTCTGTTGTTGTCGTCCCGAAGTGCGCCCCGTGCGGATCCATCATATTAACAGTTTGAACAGCTCGACAGGAAGGTTTTTAAGCCCTATGAGATGATCCGATCACTGTTCTCTTCTTTTTTAGCAGCCTATTAGCGAGACGGAAAAAAATGTGGGTTGCGAGATTGAGGAAACCTGAGTAGGGTGACGGGTTAATGGGTGAGTGATGGGTGGGTGATGGTAATGGTTGTGTGGTGATGGGTTGGGTGAGGTGATGCGTGAGGGAATGGTGGGGGTTGGGTAATGGGTGAGGAACTGGTGTGTGGTGATCGGGTAATGGGTGAGTGAATGGGTGGGGGATTAATCATTTTACATCCATGATTTCAGGAAAGGTAGAAAGGGTATCTGGAGAGTCTGTGTTTGGTGGGCGAAGGCCCACCAACCAGGTGGTGGGCTGAAGGCTCCCATAGCCCTAATGGGTGAGTGAATGGGTGGTGGGTGATGGGTAATGGTTGGGGGTGATGTGAATGGGTTGGCGTTATACATACATTTCTACATCCATGATTTCAGGAAAGCTAGAAAGGGCTATCTGGAGAGTCTGTGTTTGGTGGGCCGAAGGCCCACCAAACACAGGTGGTGGGCCGAAGGCTCACCAATAGCCCTCCGCAGGAGCTAGCCAAAAAGGACGCCCGGAGGGCGGGTTTGCGGCTAGTCTATAATAATATAAGCGAAAGTGTGTGTGTGTGTGTGTGTGTGTCTGTCTGTCTGTCCGCGATAGGTGCCGCCCCCTGTGGCGGAATCCCATCATATGTCATAGTTTTGGAATCAGGTTGACCAGGGGAAGGTTTTAAGCCCACGAATAGGATGATCCGATCACTTTTTTTTTTTTTTTTTGCAGCCTATTAGCGAGAACTGAAGAAAAAAAAGTGGGTTGCGAGAATTGAGAAAACCTTGATGTAGGGTGATGGGTAATAGGTGAGTGAATGGGTGGGGTGATGGGTGAGTGAATGGGTGTGGGAGGGATGGTGGGGGTGAGGGATGGTGGGGTATGGGTATGAGTGATGGGTGTGTGGTGATGGGTAATGGGTGAGTGAATGGGTGTGTGGTGATGGGTAATGGGTGAGTGAATGGGTGGGGGGTGATGGGTAATGGGTGAGTGAATGGGTGGGGGGAATACATACATTTCAGGAAAGTTAGATGGGGCTATCTGGAGAGTCTGTGTTGTGTTTGGTGGGCCGAGGTGGTGGGTAATGGGTCTATCTGGAGAGTCTTGTGTTTGGTGGGCCGAATAGCCCTCCGCAGGAGCTAGCCAAAAAGTCCGCCTGGAGGGCGGCTTTGCTTTCAGGAAAGTTAGAAGGGGCTATGATGTGAATGGGTTGTCGTTAATACATACATTTCTACATCATGATTTCAGGAAAGTTATAAGGGGCTATCTGGAGAGTCTGTGTTTGGTAGGCCTTCGGCCCACCAAACACAGGTGGTGGGCCTGAGGCCCACCAATAGCCCTCCGCAGGAGCTAGCCAAAAAGGCCGCCCTCCCCTTTGCGGCTAGTACAGTATATGAGCGATATGCTCTCTTTTCATGAAACAATTGAAAAACTCAAACCGTAAATATAGTTTTTTCAATTAGTAGGTAACATATGAATGATGTTAATAATGTTAGTAAATACTTTGAACATATGATGCAATCTTTGTCCTTCATTTCTAAATCATATCAATTATCGAACAGTGAGTTGGGTGTGAATAATAATTGATGCTTTGAAAAAAGACTATACCTCATGACATTCATTATCTCTAAAATGAGTGGTCTGGTGACAAAAACAACTGCTCCATTCACCTTCCTGTACCTGAAAACCCTGAAAATGAGGTATTACATGACAAGGTTGTTAACATCGTGACAAATTTTGTTGATCGGACCCCGTTCAGGACACCTGTTGACGTCATGCCTCCGCCGGAAATTGATGATATTCACTTCCGGTCAGCTCGAAAATGGATGTGTCATCATCAGAAACCACTGAAATAATACCAAGATCATAAAGATTGGCTCAATATTAGTGGAGTTAGTAGTATTGTCAGTTCCGGGACCCCCTGGACAGAAAACCTGGAACCCAGGGGAACGCCCCTGGAACCCCCCCTGGGGGGTTCCAGGGGTCGGAAAATTTGGCCCCCTCCATTTCCCCATAGTATAACCTCAAGTCAACCAGAAAAAAAACTATAAAATCAATTTTGACACGCAAATCCTACGGGAGCTGTTTTTGTGACAAGTCATACTGCACTAATACATCTATCTTTTATCCGTCAAACTGTTTATGTCTTGATGGAGAGAATGTCTGCAGGAATCGTATTCTACTTTGAAAAATGTACATTTCTTATTCGCAAGAGTTTTACGCATGTATGAAATCGTTGCCTTGATTTCTGGAATATTTTTTTCGGGTAAAATGCCCTATAAACAAACTTAATGCGGTCATTTATCAATGGAATTTTAATTTGGTTATACCACAGGGAAGCCTGCTGAAATCTGGATGTTTTTCCCTCCATAACGTTTTCTCGAAAAAAATCCGGTTCTTCAGATATTAGGGAAACATTGCTTTCCCCCATTTTCCGTAGCCTCGAGAGATTTCGTGCCTCGAGCCCCAAGTCATATGAGACTCAAGACATATGGTAATCAAGTCAATTAGTCCGGCAGCCACCAGGCTCAACCTTGTTTTAGGGTCTTAAGTTTTTTTTTCAGTGGATTTTGTTTGCCCATATATCCAGTTTGAAAAATATTTTGGTTGGCTCGCTGTCAACCTTGGGCAATTTGAGATAATAGGCATAAAACAAAATGGCCGCCAAGGAAACATCAAAATACATAATATACCATAAATCCCTTACAAATTGACATAACCGGTCAACCAATACATGGATTCCAGGGTATTTTGACCCAGAAAATTCATTTCTGGTATTTTCATATCCAAAATGACCACCATTTTCAAAATGGCTGCCTCTTTTTTTTTGTGCGAATTTTTATACTTATACTAGTATATAAGAATATTACTTGTTCAAATGAAAGTAATATAGATTGACAGTTTTTTTAGTCAGATCGTTTTTAGTCCTCAATTTCTTATGGGCATAAATGCATAATTCTTGAGGTAATTAGTAATCATCCTCATCATCCTCATCAACTGCTGTTCGTGTTTGATCATTGCAACATTCAATGGAGGATTGAGTCCGATTGACAAGCACAAAACATTGTGCATGGTAGCCTCGACTTGTTACATGCGCATCTTGAGGACTTACATGGCTGTTTACTTGACCATGTGCATTTTATCAACTGTAGTATATGATTCGGTGCTAGCTGAACATTGGTAGGGACTGTTGTAGGCAGCAGTGACTTTGTTCTGCTTTCTTTGATCCATCCATAACTTGTGGGTTCCAAATCTGGTGGATCTATTTTTTTCCATTTTTTTTTACATCACAAAGGACTGGCCAAGGGCACAACAAAAATGGATAACACAAAGCCCGCTTAGTTGCCAGTCCCTATAAAGAAGACAGTAAAGGTGCGGTCACACGGACAATTTTTCTGGCAATATTACAGCCGGCAACACAAACGTGGCCCAAACTCTGATATAATTGCGCGTTCTAATGAACACCAGCATGTTGGTGTTTCGAGAATATTCTTGCCAGAATATGGTCACCAAATTCCCACCACAAACGCATATTATTTGACATTTATTTTTAATGCACGCTCTAATTCAATATACAGAAGCTGAAATACATAGCTACAAAGTGGCAAGAACCGATTACAAGACGAATTGTGAAGCCTTGTACACTCTTGTACGTGTTTTTAAGCGATTTGAAGGATACAAAACAACAAGAAAAATTTAAATGAGTTATGGCTGGTATACATTTTCCTTGTTGACGGTCTATTAATAACTAAAATTTTTAGGGGATACCAACTTATTATTGATCACTTTGATGTTGAATGTTGAATGTTATATGTCTGACGCACTTCCGTACACAAGAATCCATTTCAATCATTCACCACCCTATTTGTGAACCAGTTTCTCCCTATTTTTTCCTATTTTTCCAAAGACGCTTCTTCAGATACATCTTGAGAAGCCAAAATTGCCATTCAAACTCTTGCTACCTCTGAAAGTCCGTGTGACCAAAACACGGCAAGGTGTTGCCTTTGCTAAATAATTGCAGCCTGAATATTGACGGAAAAGTTGCTCGTGTGACCGCGGCTTAAGAGAATAAAATAAAAAAGGGGTGAGCCAATTTAGTTCGGGAGGTGTCTTGTTACTCTTCTTTTGAAAAGATTTAAGTCATAGGAAAGTAGAAAAATAGAAACAGGAAGAGAGTTCCAGAGTTTACCAGTGAAAGGGATGAAAGAGTAAAGATACTGATTAACTCTTGCATTAGGAAGATGAACAGAATAGGGATGAGAATGAGTAGAAAGTCTTGTGCAGCGAGGCCGCGGGAGGGGGGGAGGCATGCAGTTAGCAAGTTCAGAAGAGCAGTGAGCATGAAAATAACGGTAGAAGAGAGCAAGAGAAGCAACATTGCGGTGGTGATTTAAAGATTGAAGACAGTCAGTCAGAGGAGAGGAGTTGATGAGACGAAAAGCTTTTGACTCAACCCTGTTTAGGAGAGCTGTATGAGTGGATCCTCCCCAAACATGTGAAACATACTCCATACATGGGCGGATAAGGCCCCTGTAGAGAGCAAGCAAGTTGCAGGGCATTCTACTATATGCATGTTTGCAGATGAGCCCGCATGACATTCTCAATGAAGGCCTCTGTAGTAGGTGGAAGAGAACATAACTTGGGAGTAACTGTTGCTCCCGACTTCCCCGTTCTTGAAGTCCACACACTTACTCTGGCCTCAGACATAGAATTGGTCTTTGATTGTCCATAACAGGAAGCTATGAATTTTGTTGCCTGTTCCAACACCTCAGGCCAGTTAGCCTCAGCATTACCTATCATATCCAGATTCAGACCTGTTTTCAGTATTTTCAACATCTTTCCTTTTCCTATACCAAAACATGCTGTCACTGTATCACATCCAGTAAGAGCATGACCTGCCAATATTGCTGGAATTATGTTCTGATGTTTCTTTACAGTGGCCTGGATATCAACAACAGTTCTTTTTTTTTACAGGTGATTCCATAAACATTGGTGTTTGTATGCCTTGTTCAAGATAATGATAAAGAAGAAGTGCATACACATCTGTATCATCTGCAAGAACAGTGACAGGTTGCTGCTGAGCTACAGCAACTGCTATAGCCTGCTGCACAATGATGTTATCAGCTTCTTCATGAGTAGTTGCCATGTCAGCTCTTCTACAATTGTACCACTGCAACATACTTCTACAGGTGTTTTGTCCTGACTTGTTATCACAAGTTTGTGCTTTGTTGTATTCTTCTGAATGAAATCTGTCATTCAGAATGTTGTTGCAAATAATATTGATCAATTGTTTCTTGCTTTCTGTCATTGTAAGGGCAAGCTTCTGAGAAGGCAGAGGCGCTTAACTTAAATACGCGGCAGCCTTCATTCCCTCTACAGGTCCTTATAGAACATTTTGTACTGAAATCCTCATATCTGTCAAAGATCAAAAACACATCTTCAGTTTTCAGCCTCTGTTCTATGTGACTTTTGAATTTATCTACATAATCAAGTACCACAGGCTGTATAGTTGGACTTGATGCTGGCCAATGAGGAATCCACAGGAGGGCACAACCATCAATGACTGTGCATACTGATTTCTGAGTCAACTGTCTGTTTGATACATCTATCCTTGTCTGGGTTTTCAAGACAGACTTTGATTTAGAGACTCGTACTGTTGATAGACACCCTGTCTATTCAGGTACGGTTATCTAACTTAAATGGGGCAAATTAGATAACATTTGGGACACTAAATTACATCTTAGCTGACACTGAACCCCATGCTGGGTTTCACAGCAGTGAAGTCACCAGTGTGCCCTGGTAGTGCAAGGACATTCACTCCTTTATGATAAACAATAAACAGAAAAATAAAATGCCACACAACAAATGGATGTGAGGATTACGAGGAAACAAACACGTTGAGGATCAATCACCTATCTGATGTGAATGTAGCATGTTCAGGCATCCCTAGTTTTCAACAGTTTCTATCAAAAACTATACACACTGCACCTTCAGATAATTTCATGAGTAAATGTACAAAATAGTAAAATCTACTAGTAAATTAACAAAGTGTACGAATCATATATACGTCAAAATTACGATTTGTACACTTCAATTTCTTAATTGTTGGGCAGCCATTTTGAAAACGGTGGCCATTTTGAATTTGAAAATACCAGAAATAGATTTTCTGGATCAAAATACCCTGGAATTCTTGTATTGGTTGACCCTCTGTGTGAATTTTCAAGGGATGTATGGTATTTTATGTATTTTGATATAATTTTGGCGGCCATTTTGTTTTATGCTAATTATCTCAAATTGCCCAAGGCTGTCAGCGAGCCAACATATATATTTTTCAAACCGGATATGTTGGCAAACAAAATCCACTGAAAAAAAAACTTAAGACCCCAAAACAAGGTTATAAGAAAAATGTACTCTGACTGCCGGACTAAATCTGGACACGAGACAAACCGTACACTGGACAATCCGTACCCTGACCAATTCGGATCATGACCAACCCGGACGCATATTGCCGAAGTCTATTCGGGACTAGTAGTACAGGAGCATTAGTAAAAATTTAACGAAAACCTAGAAAAAAATAGTAGAAAGCTGATTTTTTCAGGGGAGCTCCAGAAAACCATAAGTATGTCCACTGTGCAAAGTTCTGCAAATTCAACCTGGTGGCATTTTCAGAATTGAAGATGGCCGCTATAACAATTTGCGATAAATGGTTAAAATACCAAAATCGGCATAACTGGCAACTTATTACAGTGGACCCATGCCATGTTCATTTTGAGTTAAAATAATTAGCATAAAGTGTAATTACTAGTATATTATAATAATAGTGAGTGAATTAGCATAAATTATAATTAGTAGTATATTATAATAATAATAATAATTATAATAATAATTTTCTTGTTTTTCAGGTGCTGTCATGATGGCCGAGTTTTGCAGTATTCCCACATGCGGTAAGCAGATCACATCAGATCGTGCAGAGGTCCATGATAAGGGCCTTGAGGGACTCCTACGAGCCAGCATTGAAAGAGAAGATGGTTTGCAGTATGTATTTGAGAGGAAGAGGTCACAATTGCCAGTCCCAGTCCATGGTAAATGTCGTCGCGAATACATTCGACCATGCAGTATTACTTCTTACAAAAGGAAAAGGGAATAAGAGCCATTGGACTCTGATTGGGGCACATCATCTTCAAAATTACCTTTCAAGAACTCGAGTTTTCAATATAAAAGAAGATTGTCTCTATTGTGCAAAGACTGTAATAGACTACAATGTAGAAACAAAGATACCCCGCAACCGTCGGGTACGGGCACATGATGCTATGATAAAAGCCACCCTTCAAAGCGTAATTGAGAAAGCTGGCGATCGCCATGATGAGTGGGGAGATGCTGTTAGACTTCGCGTATCCAATGAGTTAGATTTTATTGCTGCTGAAGTCAAGTACCACCATGACTGTCAGGTTCTCTTCTATGCTGGCAAACAATTTCCAAGCGAGAATACCCGTGATGGATATCAACGGGGCCGACCTGTCAATGCCACAAAACACGCGGCATTCCAGAAGTTGTGCAAATTTATACGCGACAATGATGAATGTCAATATTCACTTGCAGAACTTATGACTTTGATGGACGACTATTTAGATGGAGAAGAGGGCTTCAACCCCAAAAGGCTAAGACAGAAATTGGAGGAATGTTTCGGGCAGGACATTGTTCGGACTTGTGATATTGGAAAACAGACCATATATACTTTCTTAGATGAAAGTAACCACATCCTTAGAAGTAATTATGAGTCCAGTAACATGACAAAAGATTCAATCATAGATATGGCAGCTGCAATCATACAAGATGATGTAAAGTCTGTAGCATATGTTAACTCTGAATACCCGACAATGACACAATTGCAAGACAGTGATAAAATGGTGCCTGACTCTTTGAAACGACTACTGAGTGGTATAATCAAATCAAAATCTGACAAGAGTGTCGGCTGTGAACGCCGCCGTACAGCACTTGCACACGGCATAATGTCTGCGTGTCGACCTCGATCATTTGTGTCTCCAATATTGCTAGCAATATCTGTTTATATCAATCGCAAGTATGAGTCTCGAGAACTAGTAGATATATTGAGTAGTATGTCATTTGCTGATGATTATAGGGAGGTTCAACGTCTATATGATGCACTGCTTACAGATGAACAATTGTATGATCTCGAAGGTGATTTTGTTAATTTTATATTTGATAATGCTGACATCAATGTTAGAACCCTCACAGGTCTTGGTACCTGGCATGTTATGGGTGGTATTGCATGTGTTACCCCTCTAGGTGAGCAGACAATCCAGTCTGTCATTCCCCGTTCTACTAAGAGAGACTGTGTTTCACAAACAGGTAAATTTTGGCAACGTCCCAATCAAAGTGTACAAGAAACCTAGCACACTTGGATTCAAGTCGATCATTGTCGGGCCCCTTGAACCTCCAAAGGATCCCCCACCCCTATTGAAATTGTCCAAATGCTTGGATAGTGTCTGGATAGCAAGTTTCTCTCTAGGTATCTATGTGTCAGACTGTCCATCATGGAGCGGTTTTATGCAATGTGCTGTGAGGGGAGATAATCATGAGAGAAGTAAGATTCAGATCCTGCCATTCGTTAACCAGGACCCCTCTCAGCCTGACACCATATACTCTGCTTTGTGTTTTGCACAGAAACTAGCTGAAGAGCATGGGCTTGGTGTTTGTCCTGTTACGTTCGATCAACCCCTCTATATAAAAGCAACTGAAATTGTTAAATCATCCCATGCACAGCTAAACAACATTGTCATTAGACTTGGAGGTTTTCACCTACTCATGTCATACATGGGATCAGTTGGATATGTGATGGGTGGTAGTGGTTTGGAAGATCTATGGAAGACTGTTTATGCTCCAAATACTGTAATCCATATGATGACCGGGCATGCATATGCTCGCGCACTTCGCGCTCATCTTCTGTCGTCGGTAGCCATCATGTCCAACTTTGTGGAGACACCTGGATGTCTCAGTAATGTTAATCTCACTCATATCCAGGCTGTACACACAGATCTGCTGAGTGGAGAATGCGCCACTGCTTCTGTAGAAAATTATATATGTGTCCAGCAGCTCACACAGATCATGGATGATCTGATGAAAGAGTCTGCCGCCCAAAGTCGAACTGGAAAGCTTTGGGTTGAATATTTGAAACAAGTGTCCCTTATTAGATGTTTCATCCGAGCAGAACGCACAGGAGATTGGGATTTACATCTCCATACCGTCAGTGAAATGATCCCCATGTTCCATGCTGCTGGCCACCTTGCATATGCAAAGTCTGCCCGCCTCTACCTTGACCAGATGAAAGGTCTAAGTGATATCATGTCTCCAGACCAGTACTGCGACTTCACCGAGCATGGGTATTTCACCATCCGAAGAACAGACAAATTCTGGAGTGGAAACTTCAGCGACCAGACTATTGAACAAGAATTGATGCGGTTGCTGAAGACTTCCGGAGGTATGGCTCGTGGTCGAGGAATTACAGACAGCACACTCAATAAATGGGTGCATGCTATGCCCAGATGCATCCCAATATGCGATGCCCTGGAATGTTTCACTGCAGTCCACAGTCACACATCTGACCAGCACGTAGATCTGCGTGCTAGCCGTACAGCCAGAGATGCTAAAGACTATGAGACCTTCCTCAACTGGCTCAAAGTACACTCTCCATTTTCATATGGAGACCATGATGCTCTGGTCTGTGTAGCAAGCGGTGTTGTTGCTGGCAAGTGTCAAGTGGCAATGCAGATCAAGCATTTGATATTGGTGTCAAGGCTGCTTCTGTAATGACTGGCAAAACCTATGCTGACATAAAATTAAAACGAAAAGACCGTGTGACCAGCATCTATGAGTGACAAAAATTAGGTCACTGTGCGAGGTGTTGAGGTGAAGGTGAATAGAACAGTATTGTTCATGAGGGTCACATGAGTGATTCGGGAGAGTTCTGAGATGGAGGAATATCTGCTTCACGAGTTTGCCAAACAGCCACCCTCCCTATTCGATAAAGGTATCATGAGGAAGAACACTAAGAGTGTCCTTGCTAGTGTTCTCAAGTCGAAAGTGAATGTCCATCTAGAACTTCCAGATAATGCACGTTTCGTCCTTGATGGAGGACATCTTCTTCAAAGCTTGCCATGACCTGCTGATCCCACATACAACCAGGTGTGTGACCAGTATGTATCCCATGTTTTTGTTCACTATGGGCCAGGTAGTATAGTAGTGTTTGACGGATATGGCAGTGCTTCCTCAACTAAAACTGCGGAACAGCAGCGAAGAGCCAAACAGAACACTTCTCCTGACATTGTCTTTGAGTTGGAAATGAAAACCACAACATCAAAAAAGGCATTCTTGGGTAATGGCAGGAATAAGGACCGATTAATCCAAAAATTAAAGGAGAAATATGAGGCTGTGGGTATAATTGTCAAACTGAGTGTTGCAGATGCTGACTGGCTGATTGCATCAAGTGCCATGATTACCTCAACTGCCATAGATTCACAACTCAAAAATTCGCCTGTCGTTGTCGTGGGAACTGATACTGACTTGCTGGTGATGATGGTCGCACAAGCCACCCCAAACATGAATCTTCATGTTTCAAACTCTGTGGACGGAACCCTTTGCATGTGTACTGTATACGTGAAATCCAGGAAGCTTGTTCTAACATCAAACAACACCTGATGTTTGTACATGCAATCATTGGATGTGATACTGTGTCTTCCATATACAATGAAGGGAAAAAAAGGAGCCCTTCAGCTGTTCGATAGTGATGACAATTGGGACTGTTTGCGTGTTTTCTCTCAGTCTGACAGCAGTCAGGATGAGATAGCACGCATAGGAGAGTTGTTTCTACTAAAGCTGTATGGAGCTGTCCGGTCAAATTCACTGGACAAGCATCGCTATGTTATGTACTTCCGATCTACACGTAGAGCGTCCTTATCCTCATCTGGTTTCAAGTTGGAATCAATCCCTCCAACTTCAGCAACTGCCAAGTTCCATAGCTATAGAACATACCATGCTGTTCAGCAATGGCAGGGAAATGAGCTACCACCAAATGAGTGGGGGTGGGAGTACAGAGAGGGGATACTTGTTCCAATCTATACCGATAGGCCTGTTGCTCCCGAGAAGGTACTGAAAATGGTATCTTGCGGCTGCAAGGTAGGGTGTGGAAAGTCATGTCGTTGTTACAAGGCACGGATGGAGTGTACCATAATGTGTACTGGTTGCAGTGGGTACAATTGTAAAAATTCGCATGTTCTTGATGTGCAAGGCGAAGGGGATACCACTAATTAGACATTCCTTCAACATATGGTTGGGTTATTTGTGGTTTCTAATTGGTGTTTTGTACAATATGACATAGTTTGGCTATTGTAAATGTAACGTACATAACATAGTTGTGGTATTATTAAAATAAAAAAAATATAAAAAAATATTTTTCTTCACCTTATTGAATTTATGCTAATTATGTCAACTCAAAATATTTTGTATGGCTCCATTGTATTCAGCACACTCTAAAACATAGATGTACACACAAAAATCTTATTACTACGAACTCGGATGGATGATCATAGTACTTTTCATTTTATCGTTAATTGTGATGGCGGCCATTTTGAATTATGAAAATGCCACGAGGTTGAATTTGCAGAACTTTGCATAAGGGCGATATATATAATATTTTGGAGCTCCTGAAAAAATCAGCTTTCTACTATTTATTTCCACCTTTTAGCTAATGCTCCTGTACTATAGGGGAAATTAGAACCAATCAGCGCACGCAGAGAGTGCGGGGGTGTTAAATTTACGGGTAACTTAAATTTACGGATAACTTAAATTTACGGGTAACTTACTCATTTTGTGGGCAGATATAGTGCGTGACTTTTATTAAATATTATGTCTGTGCTGTATAATTAACAATTATAATGTATAATTTTATTGATATGTTCCTAATATGTTGAAGACATGGGAAGAGAGAGAGAAAAAAAATATATTGTTCCAAACATTGGGTCACTATCTTTAATTTATGGGTTTGTGTTTGTTTATATGTGATTCTGATAATTTCATGGCTATAGATTGTTACTTTTGACCATTAAAAATCTGCTAAAAAGAGAGACAGACAGAGAGAGAGAGAGAGAGAGAGAGAGAGAGAGAGAGAGAGAGAGAGAGAGAGAGAGAAGTTATCAGATAAGAATAATTAATGTGAATGGATATATCAATCTTGTCAGAGCCCATTCGTCCTCCGTCTCTTCCTTCTCCTCTTCCTCTTTTTCTTCATCTTTATCCACGAGCCTTCCTTCACCGTTTCCAAAATTAAGCAGTTTCACCCTACTTTCTCCATTCGATCTTCCCTTTACGTCTCCTAATGACTTCCTCCCTTGATTCCAGTCTATCTCTCACCGTACCTCAGTTTTTCCATTGAGTAAGCACCTTCCCTATTTCTAAAATTTGCATACCCTTATCCCTTTTCGCTTATCCCCTTCGCTATTTCTTACTGTGATGATTATTGCTTGGTCCCCTTAACTGTGCGGCACTTGCTGGTCGAGTGTCCTAGTCTTGGGGACCTACGTGAACAATTCTTGTCCCGGTGTCGTGGGGAGGACCGTGCCTACCGTCTCTCCCTGGCATTGGGAGAGAGGTGTTTCTTCCCTGGACGCATATTCCCGTTTTCTGGAAGAGTATGTGGTATAGGGATATCAACAGCCATAGATAACAGTAGACCTGGATGTGACACTCGGCAACTACGCGCGCTGGACGCTACAGTACTGGCCCCATGGCCAGTCTGCTGCCCATTCACTTGCTGCATATGACTATCATATAGACTATGGTTTATTAGTATATATGATATACTGTAATCTTCGTAAATGTTTGTTCTATAATATTATCAAATAAAAAACTAAAACACGCTAAAGAAATGCTTTACGAGTTTCTGAAAAAATATGCATTCACTTAAACTCTTCGCCATTTAAAACTTTGCGGGTCAACGTTTATCATGAAGGGTATCAATAGAAGCGCAATTTTATTAGCTTTCCATTGATATATTTCGTTTTCTGATTAATGAATTAGAACCATGCATAAATTAGCGTTAAATAAATAATTAAAATCATCAATCGGGTAATTTTCCCGATTGATGATGTTATTTATTTACTTATATATTTCGTTTTCTAATAAATGAATTAGCGCCATGTATAAATTAGCGTTAACTAAATAAATAACCTCATCAATCGGGAAAATTACCCAATTGATGATTTTATTTATTTATTTAACGCTAATTTATGTATGGTTCTAATTCATTAATCAGAAAACGAAATATATCAATGGAAAGCTAATAAAATTGCGCTTCTATTGATACCTTTCATGATACAAGTTGACTCGCAAAGTTTTAAATGGCGAAGAGTTTAAGTGAATATTAAGTTCATGCATATTTCTTCAGTCTCGTAACGGCATTTCTTTAGCGTGTTTTACTGTTTTTTATTTGAAAACATTATAGAACAAACATATATGAAGATTAAAGTATATCATATATACTGATAAACCAGTCTATATGATAGTCATATGCAGCAAGTGAATGGGCCAGGAGACTGGCCATGGGGCCAGTACTGCAGCGTCCAGCGCGCTTCGTTGGCGAGTGTCACATCCAG
This sequence comes from Chionoecetes opilio, assembly GCA_016584305.1. Taxonomy (NCBI): domain Eukaryota; kingdom Metazoa; phylum Arthropoda; class Malacostraca; order Decapoda; family Majidae; genus Chionoecetes; species Chionoecetes opilio. Next base: position 16,786 of record JACEEZ010016128.1, on the reverse strand, counting down.
GTCTACTGTTATCTATGCAACAGCCAATCACGGTTGTCACAACTCGTGACGTCACATAAAGGGGTGGAGCTAACGTGATCACCGTGAACTTCCCTTACAGTTACACCCTTCAAATACCTCCCTTCACCCCTTCAATACCTCCCCTCTCACCCCCTTAAACTTTCCCCTTCATACCTCCCTTCATCCCTTCAGGTATTGAAGGGGTGAAACAAAGCATGAGGTTATGAAGGGTGAAAGAAAGTTTAAGGGGGTGAGAGGGGAGGTATTGAAGGGGTGAAAGAAAGCATGAGGTTATGAGGGGTGAAAGTGGAGGTATTGAAGGGGTGAAGGGAGGTATTTGAAAGCATGTAAGGGAAGTTCACGGCGATGACGGCGATCACGTTAGCTACACCCCTTTATGTGACGTCACGAGTTGTGACAACCGTGATTGGCTGTTGATATCCCTATACCACATACTCTTCCAGAAAACAGGAATATGCCCCCGAGACATGAGGTCCATACCTTATTGAGAGAGGGTTGGCCTTCTCAACAAGTTATGATATATTGAATATTCTTTTATTATTGCTTTTAATGCACTATTGTTCTTTTATATATTTTGTTATTTTATATATTTTGATTGTATCGTAAAATTTGTTTTTTAATATTACTTTTACTGTCTCTTATGTAAGCAGGCGTCAATAACCCCGCAGTTGCGGCGCCTTAAAACTATAATATCTATCTATCTATCCCTTTCGCTGTTGATAAAACTTCTTTAAAATTAGCGTTGAATGAATATGGAGATGTTTTTTTCCGTAATGAGTATTTTTTCGTTTTTACGCTATATGGTTATTGTTCGTCTACGAGTTTTTCGGTTGAATTTAATTTTCGTATTTTGATCAAACAAGAAAGTGGTCTTAACGGTTAGTGCTTTTTCAGCTAACGAAAGTGTTCTATAAAAAAAATTACTATTGAAATCAATCAATCATTGGGGGCATACGCTGGAGGGCGCGTCGCCTTGCCCACCCTACGACGGGAGTTGTATCAAGAATGACATATCTACTCCGGTTCCAATGTATTTGATGTTTTGGAGTCATTAGTATTTTGCCTGGAGTAAAATATGACTAAAGGGGGCTGCAGATTGGATTGTCACTCAACAGGAAGCAGGGTGAAGGGAGGGTGGACGAGCGACTGTCGGAGTATATTTGTCATTGGGGTATTGGAGTCAATACGGGCAATAAGCTGGAGTGAGGAAGGAGGGAATCTGCTCCATTCGGAGCCGTAATGTCATTAGATGTTTTAACTGGTGTAAATAGTTTTTGACTGGAGTAAATAGGTTTGAAGGGGTGGTAGGTGGGTGGGAACGTCATCCCATCTAAGTGGAAGCAGGGTGGAGGAGCAACTGCCGGAACAGAGTAGAGACAGTGTGGCAATATGTGTTGGAGTGATGGAGGAGGGAAGTAAAACAAAAACAGTTTTATCGGAGGAGGAAGGGGAGGCGGGTGGATGAAGTCAAGGTGTCTGGCAGAATAAGCTCCATTCGGAACCGTTATGTAATTGGCGGTTTTGACTGGAGTCAATAGTGCTCCGCTCAGAGTCGTTTTGTCATTGGCTGTTAGAGTCAATAGTGTTTTGACTGGAGACAATAGGTATTGGAGGGAACGTCATCCCAGCCAACTGGAAGCATGGATGGGTGAATGACAGTCGGAGCATGTATGTCATGTCAATGTGTTATGGAGTGATGGAGGGAGCCACGTGGTTATAAGTGACTCACTTCCGGAAACCAGGTAGGTCTACCGACTTGTCAGGAATGTGGTTTAACGGGACAATACAAAACTAAATCAGAGAAAGAGTGATGAATTAAGATGGGAAGAGAGAGAGAGAGAGAGAGAGAGAGAGAGAGAGAGAGAGAGAGAGAGAGAGAGAGAGAGAGAGAGAGAGAGAGAGAGAGAGAGAGAGAGAGAGAGAGAGTAGGACAATTCATTTAATTAATTATTTAGTATCACTGGCAGGGGAAAAAGAAAAAAGAAAAAAAATGGACACAGGGAAGTGTGCAGCCATCATCTCAGTGAGAGTGCTTGGCGTTTTATTTTTCTGCTGAAATTTCAGCCCCCGCAATACTATGCGTTGGTTTTCCCTTTTTGTAGAATAGTTTTTTTCTCTCTTATAAACCTTTGTAAACTTAGTAGTTCATATTTTTTTTTATCCTCCTCATAAAACTTATTGCACAGTATTAATAATAAAAAAAAATCTGGAGGATAAAAAAAACATGTTCATATTTGAGGCGCACCGAACCAGAGGGAGCTAAGGGACTTAAACGTCAAAAAACGCAATTAAAGTTTTGACTTTTGGGGGATTGATATCTCTGTAACTACAAGAGATGCATAATAATGTTACATATGACAAATATTTTTTATGAAGTAGTCTATCGATGTTCATAAAAAAAAATCGGTATTTTTCTTTTTTACCGACACTAATTATACTAAATACCCTCATATTTAGGTTATATTTAGAAACGTGCTTTTCTTTTTTCATTATGCCAAAAGACAGGTATAATACAAGTAAAAAGATTTATACCTCAATATTTGTGTTAAATAATTTAATATTTTCCCCAAAAAGATTCACTTGCGTTTTCTGGCTCGTAATAATAATATAATGGCTTATTGCTACAAACAGAGTCATAAATCATTAATATAATGAGGTTTAAAATACTCACCACACAGAAGTACAACACTCTTGTATGGCAACACTCCTCCTTGGCATACAGGACTTCCAGATAAACACTTCACTTTGCCGTTTTAAAGTTTCGCACAAAACAGTCACGAGAGGCACCATTTATTCGTAAATATTAATATTATTCTTAAATCACCAAAATGTCTTATTCCTCATAGTCATCCCATTCAAGGCACTTTTTTCCCCTCATCCCCCCCAACTTCCCCCACCACTAGTTGCAGTAATCGAGCAACTCATCATCTGAAGTGTCACCTGGATCATCGGCCAAAGTTTCAAAGTTTCATGTGTCAAAGTTTCGGCCAAAGTTTCTTTTACTTTTGCAAACTTCTTTCTTCCATTCACCAATATATCTCACCTTCTTTCTACCACGTTCTTGTGCAGGGGTGTCGGGGCTAGGTGGTGGGGAAAGGTCATGAATGTCACTATCAGCCATGATGGTGAATTAAAAAATAAATAGCACAGTCATAATCCACGATTAATGGCTTTTGCGAAACAATAGACAACTGCCGGCCCAAGTCCCTCCTCGGACCCGCCCGCGTGGGAACGTGACACTAGTATGATCTCAAAGCTGTACAATGACAATTATACTTGTGTTTATATCAATAAGACTGCATATTTAATATTTAAGCCATAGTCTTTGTTATGTATCTTTGTTTTGTACTGCATTGTAATTCAGTAATGTACTATATATTGAATTTGTGTCTAGAATTATACATATTTTCATCATTACAAAGGAAATAAATCATAATAGATGAATGAAATATCCTAACTTAGTTCCTAGCTTAGGTAACTTTTCTTCAACAGTCTCTTTGGATTTTCCTTGATCCTCGTCTATCATAAATATACTAACTTACTTGGCAAATAAGAGTGAACTTGAACATCTAGTACACCTAGAATATACTCAGTTATCAAGTAGTTAGTGCAGAGACGATGGGGTGTGTTGAGAAAAGACAAAACAAACACATGGAAGGGCTGAAAAGTGGATGTAGTGGATGTATACGTATAACAGGAATTACCACGTGTATGTCTTTATACCAACCTCTTGTTGCTTCCTTATGTTCTGATGTACTAGTGCCTGAAAACACAACAATGAAACATACCTGACACAAAACAGATGAACGAGGTGTCCATCCCAAACGATTTATTTTGTTTACCCATAATTTCTTTCTTTTACATAAGAACATAAGAAAATAAGGAAGCTACAAGAGGCCGTGATACCTACACGAGGTACTTCCTATGAATTTTAGGGCTTGCAGGGAATCTGTAGAGCTTGAAACCTTTGGTATATTGTGACATCCAACAACACCACAACAAGGTATGACATTGTTTATAAGAAGCACAAATAGACTGAGAACCTCCACAGGACCACAGGTCTAGGGTGAACGGAGAGGTCCTAACCTCAAAATGGCGCACCCCCAAAAAAATATACGTATTTTTTTCAATATTGATGAAAATTACTCTAGGTTTCTTAATGATTATTTTAACCTTTGAGATTTTCATGAAGATTGTACGAAAAGAAGACCATGTCTGAAAAGCCCCCCTTAAGTGGATGGAAAATATTGATAAATATAATTAATAAGAGGAGAGATATTGAATTTCCACTATTAGTTTATGATGTGTTTTTTCCTTTATTTCTCAACTGTTTCCTTTTTATACCCCATCCTCCTCCTCCTGTTCAATACCCATACGCTGTTTGAAGTGGCTCTTAATCAATGTATGTAAGGGATAGCGTTTATGTGTTTATTTTTGTCTGCCCCTTAAACGTTATATCATAAAGCAGAAAATTAGACCGTTTTTTAAAACTTTTCCGTCTCTGCCATTGCAATCCTATTTACTTTTGTTTCTGGATTTACGTCAGTGTATTGTTTTTATGAGTGAAAATAGTTCGGAAAACTCTTTTATGTGTGATAATCAAAAGCTTTGAGGGTTCACTATTATATTCTGTGTATCTTGTTCACCATGATTTTACTGTATAATGCGATAAAAAAAATACGTATACTGTATGATTTATAAAATTAATGGTTGTATCTTAAAAGGCTTTATTTTTGAAGAGTAGGGAGGGAGTAACAGCCTTTTTTTTTCCTGTAGACATTTGATAATATTAGTTTATCTTTTATTTGGTAGCCGTAGACACAATTATCTTATTTATCTACATATTTCTCGTTCGATAATTACTTTATTTCGTCTTACAATTATTTCTTCCCTACGTGAGGTTCTTGGTAATAATACTTCTTGTTGATGTTTTTAATGACGCCAGGCTGGTGATTGGCCGAGCCTTGGTGACGTCACGAGGTTGAAAGTGATGTATGTACAGTGCATTGAACAAAATGAACAACATACAAAGTATCATGAAATATTTGTTTGTTTCTCTCTATTTTGTGTTTCTTGTTCAGCTTGAGTTAATAAGATACAAGTGAAGAGACAAGGGATACAAAAAAATGAATCATGGAGGTCGTTGCGCAAATAAAACGTAAAAGATAGCTATTGAGAGAGAGAGAGAGAGAGAGAGAGAGAGAGAGAGAGAGAGAGAGAGAGAGAGAGAGAGAGAGAGAGATGATATTGTTTTGTGGTGAAGAGCCAAGAATGGTGAGCTGCGGCATCTCACTCGGTCGGGTAGCGACTAGCGATGCCAAACACCACCACGCGCACGGCTCCGCGTCAGACTGAAGGTATATCCTTTTCCTTAATTAAAACCCAAGCCCTTGTCCATCCAGCAGTGATGGGTACTGGGTGTTAGCCGGGGGTTTGTGACCCGCCTCCCGGGGTCGTGGCTTCCCCCAACTGGCAGGAAGACGAGCTTACGAATAGATTATCAAGCGAAAAAGATCACAAGAAGAAGAAGAAGAGCGCCCTATTACTCTGAAGGAATAATTAATAGCTAGAATACAAGGAAGTACAGCCACCGGCGTGTTACCCGCGTGTATGTGGAGGTAGAAACAAGTGTTGAAGCGACGGAGGTGACACAGGGGATGAAAGAATGATGGAATAAGCTAGAAATTAGAAATATGTACAACGACCTTGAAAATGCAAGCCGCGGCTGCTGCCTTGTGATTGGCTGACACGTTTGAGACACAATCTGATTGGCTGGCACGTTTGTTTTTACGCAATTGTGATTCGCTGGCGAGGCTGTGACATCGTTGTAGTCGCTCAGCCAATCAGCTATCGATGCCCATAGCGACCATGTGCCGCCACTGCCATATCTCGTACTGGAATACCCACCAGCTCCGGGGTGTAGAAATAGAGGGAGTTAGTTAAGCTAACCACCGTGGCCTTTAACTCTCTCTAAATGTCTGCCCAGGCTCGGGAGCTGGTCCGCCTTGGCCCGCTCAAGGGAAAATTGGCGCATGCACATTACAGTCAGCGGGGAAGACGACCAGGAGCTTCCCGTGCCGTGGCCAGCCACTACCTCCGCCTGCCTGCCTGTCTCCTGCCTAATTCCTGTTAGTATATCGGTATAGCAATGGTCCAGGCTATACCCGGTATACATGCACTTGAAGTCACTCATTTATGCCAAGGAGATACAGTGCTGAGTGTTATATAAGAGGAGCGGATGTGCAGCGCCAGGAGTATATAATGGGATGTACAGCTGGTTGGCCCAACTTAAATATCTCGAAATGTCGTGCCGTTGCGATTTGAACAACGGACTACACGCAAAGATCTTAAATTATATACGTTACTGGGTCTTCCTCTTCGTGTGGCTTCACTGCCTACATCAGGAGAAAAAGATCTGTTGTTTGTTTTTCGTTCATCGCCAGTAGAGTACAGCGTGCTTTCCGTATACTCGGGGATCAAACATTGTTTTGCAGTTAGCAAATTGTTCAGGCTTTGGTATTAAAAGATTGAGCTGCCCCACCTGTGAAAACGTGTATTAATGAGATTTGCAAAGAGAGAGAGAGAGAGAGAAGAGAGAGAGAGAGAGAGAGAGAGAGAGAGAGAGAGAAGAGAGGAGAGAGAGACAGAGAGAGAAGAGAGAGAGAGAGAGAGAGAGAGAGAGAGAGAGAGAGAGAGAGACAGAGAGAGAGAGAGAGAGAGAGAGAGAGAGAGAGAGAGAGAGAGAGAGAGAGAGAGAGAGAGAAAAAAAAAATAATAATACCTTCTCTCCAGCATGCTGTTACCAATAAGTACAATTACCAATAATGCTGTATATTCAGAGCGTATCACTCCCCTGTTTTGGATGTCTAAACATTAGGAGGTGAAGAGTATTTACATATTTCATCAGTAATACCCGCGTAAGGAACTCTAAAGAAGATCAAGCCAGCAATGACCTTTCCTCGAAGACTTATTCTTACATGAGTTTTCAACAGAGTGTATACGTTTTGATGTTAAATTCCTTAGGAGGATTGAGGTTTACCTGCCAGTCAGTATACCTGCGTAAGCACTTATAAAAGATCCAGCCACGCATGCACCTTCCCTAACTTATTACTTCATTTTCACAGGGTGCGACTTATTCATTGTATTTTTCAGTATTGGGTTGAGATGCGATCACCACAGCACCATCCCATCATAAAACCCACCTCACCCCATCCCATCCCACCCAACACAATACTACACCACCCACACTATACACATCCATTGTCAAGACTATTAATGAAACACACACACACACACACACACACACACAACACACACACAACACACACACACACACACACACACACACACACACACACACACTCACCTGAAAGACTGTAAATTATTTTTAACATTATTTTTTACTGTTAAGGTTTTTCCCTATACACATTTGTAGTTATGCTACAGAAGGTTTGTGAATGAAACTGAAAAATTGATTGTGTCTTTAGTATTTAGAAACATCAATGAATAATGATGTAGAAGAATAAATGAATAAAAATATATATATATATATATATATATATATATATATATATATATATATATATATATATATATATATATTCATTTATTACTATATATATATATATATATATATATATATATATATATAAGGTATTTATGATAGCTATAAGGTAAAGTACCTATACGTATACCTACCTAAGGTAAGGTTAGGTATAAGGTACAGATATCTTATCACTAGAAGAGGACAGGTGAAGGAGAGTCTTATTCTTACCTGGGGAAAGCTAAGGACGCCGCTCAGCACCCACACGAAGATGATGCTGTAGCTACACTGCCGCTGAGTATCTGAGTGCCGCATCGGGTAGCGCACCGCCGTGAACCTGTCCACTCCGATCAGCACCAGGATAAAGGTGGACAGGTAGAGGCTAAATACCTGCATGTACTTAATGAACTTGCAGAGGAAGTTACCGGCGAGCCACTGCACTGTGAAGGTCCAGACGGCCTCGGTGGTGAGACAGGCGAAGGTGACGAAGAGGTCGGCGACGGAGAGGTGATGGATCAGCGTGTACACCGTGGAGCGTGAGCGTCTCTTCTCCCTGGCGATGCTGACGATGGTTGCCGTGTTGCCCATCAGGGAGATAACTGCCATCACGGCCAACACGATGCTACGAACCTGGGACTGCTCGGTAAACTGCGGCGCGTGGCCCAGACAGACGGTGGCGTTGGGGAAGGAGTGGTTAAGGCTGCGGAGAACATCGCAGTCCTCCTCCGCCAGTACGTTCATGCCCCCGGACGCTACCGTCGCCATCACCGTCTCCGTCAAGTTCAGCCCCTCCAAGAGTGCCTCCTCCACCTCCGTCAGCCTAGTGAGGGACGCCATCGTGCTCCACGTCTCCCATGCCTCCACGCCCTCCTCCTGCTGCGCCTCCGTCAGTCTATATGTGAGTGACATACCGGGCATCACGCAGAAGGTTCACGGTTGCTTCAATGCCCCCTGCCCTTCACTCCTTGGTCCTCCCCCATCACTTCAACCATCACTTCACCTATTACCTTCACCCATTCATTTGTTTGTATCTTATACCTCCATCCTTCCTCTCTCCTCTTTAACTATATTATATACTGGGTTAGTCTCACTCCTTACTGATTATCTTAGTATTATCTAGCTCTATTACATAATTCCCTCTTTCACTCAGTCTTTGTATCTTTCAGACGCTATATTTTCTCACATCACTTTTTTTTCTTCCATTTTTCTCTTTTCATATTTTTTTCATCGTTTTCTTCCAAGCAAAGTAACGCATCGTCACTTTTCTTCAAGTCCACTTCTCTTCACTGATTTCTCTTTCTTTTTCATTCAAGATACAACCCTTTCATTTTCTGAAAGAGAAAAAAAAAGAAGAGAGAGAGAGAGAGAGAGAGAGAGAGAGAGAGAGAGAGAGAGAGAGAGAGAGAGAGAGAGAGAGAGAGAGAGAGAGAGAGAGAGAGAGAGAGAGAGAGAGAGAGAACGGTACTTGTAGTTCCGCCAAATCAACTATGATTGCATCGTTTGTCTTCGCAGTTTAACTTGTGTTGTTTTTTCTTTTCTTTTCTCATCTTTCTTGATGTTTTTTCCCCATTTTTTTGTCACTGGATTCAGTGTAGTTTATTTGTAGTTTGTATTTATCCTTTCTTGGGTTCCTCCTCCATTACTCGTTGTATTTCCTGTGTAACCTGCAAAAGAAAATCAGAAATAACTAATTAGTGAGTTGATTTAAGTGTGTGTGTGTATTCATCTGGTTGTATTTTACAGGGCCTGAGCAACGCTCGTATGGCTCCGTCTCCAAATCAACATTCTTATCATTCATTCCTAGTATCATATCATCCATTAGTGTTGGCCGAAGCCACCACCCCGGGAGGCGGGACACAAACCCCGGTTAACACTCGGTACCCATTCACTGCTGGGTGGACAGGGGCTCGGGTTTTAAGGAAACATCCCATCTGTTTCCGCTCCGCCCGGGGATCGAACTGGGACTTCTCAGTTGTGAACCGAGCGTGCTACCCCTACACTACGGAGTACCCTATGTGTGTGTGTGTGTGTGTGTGTGTTTGTGTAAGTGTGTAAGTGTGTGTTTGTGTATGTGTGTGTGTGTGTGTGTGTACATACATTGACATTCAGAAATTCCATAACTTCATAATCATAACTATAGTTGAAATGGTTATGATACGTTTAAAAATTAAGACAAAATATCAATAACATAAACAATAAAAAATAACTGATAACAAGTATAAGAAAAAAGACAAACCTCAAAGAAAGCAATATTTGAAAGCTCTCTCTCTCTCTCTCTCTCTCTCTCTCTCTCTCTCTCTCTCTCTCTCTCTCTCTCTCTCTCTCTCTCTCTCTCTCTCTCTCTCTCTCTCTCGCTCTCTTTCTCATAAATCCATCGAATATTATTTTCTCCGTCGGTATTATTCCTTTGCTCACTCCATCATCTCTTCTCTTCATTTATAGGCATCGTTTATTCTAATTACATTTCGTACCCTTTGTTGTACTGATGCCCACCTTCTCTTTCCATCCCGCTTCGTTCACTCTCGGTCTTACTCGGTTCATAATACAATAAATGATGTTTTTTGTTAGAAGTGTTAACATTTAATGGTAAACGTATTTAATCATTCTCTCTTTTGTTCATTCTTTCCATGTGTTGACTTACATGCGTGGTTAAAGTTTCGGTTTTAATGTTTTGCTATATCATAACATTTTGAGGGACGGAAAAAAAGGATGTTTTACTAAAGGAATCCTGTTTTTTGTGTGTGTGGATGTATCTCTCTTTGGTTTGGCCTGAATTAGATTCCTACAACATAAAAAATAGTGGGGATTTTTTTTTAGGGGGGGGTTGTGTCTATTATTTTAATGCCACAATAAAGATGGATAGAAAATGTATTGAGAGAGAGAGAGAGAGAGAGAGAGAGAGGAGAGAGAGAGAGAGAGAGAGAGAGAGAGAGAGAGAGAGAGAGAGAGAGAGAGAGAGAGAGAGAGAGAGAGCTGTGCCCTATTGCCAAGGGGTGAGAGGGGACAATAGCTAAACATTTAGCATTACGACCGTACTTACCATTCCATGCACCTTCATTATTCAGAGAGAGAGAGAGAGAGAGAGAGAGAGAGAGAGAGAGAGAGAGAGAGAGAGAGAGAGAGAGAGAGAGAGAGAGAGAGAGAGAGAAGATCCACTTCCTCATTTTCGACACACTGACCCCACTAACAATATAACTTTTCCTCCCCCCCTATTCCACATCCCTTTTCCTCCTCACCCCCCCCCCACTCACACACACGCACACATGTACATAATTTTCCTTCGTGTGTCTGAAATGTGATTACATATAATGTTCAACTAACTGAATTTTGATTTTTTAGGTTTTACTTGGAGTGTATACATAGAGATATATCACATGTTTTTTCATTTCTATAATAATAATGCAAATAACAAAAATAGTGATAGTAATGATAGTCATAATGATAATGATAATAATAATAATAATGATGATAATACTTATTATTGTAATGGTAATGGTAACAATAGGAATGCCAATGACCTTAATAATGATTGTGAGGGCTGGAGACGTGGAGAATGAGGAATAGGAGGGAATAGAAGGATAAATGGGGGAATGGAAGAGAATGAAGGAAGAGGCAGCGAGTAATGATGATGGTGGTAGATAGAGAGAGAGGCAATAGTGTTATGCTTACTCAAGCGAGTCTTATCTACCACGAGGGGAACTAACGCTGACAGAGGTAGCTCAGCGCCAAAGCGGAGAAAGTGAGAGAAGATGAGAGGAGGAGAAGGAGAGAGAGAGAGAGAGAGAGAGAGAGAGAGAGAGAGAGAGAGAGAGAGAGAGAGAGAGAGAGAGAGGAGAGAGGGGAGAGAGGAAGAGAGAGAGAGAGAGAAAGTGAGGGAGAGTGAGAGAAGGTGAGATAGTGAGAGAAAGTGAGGGAGAGAGGAAGGCGAGGAGGAGGAAGAAGAGTGCTGAACCATCATCCCTCATTTCACGCTCTCACTTCACACATTAGTCAGCACTGAGATAACCTTTGACCTGTACCCACCACACGCCTGGCCTCCCCCTGAACACAGAGGAGACAAGGATCAGATTCTATATATCCTCTGGTGAGGGCACACGCCTTACTGTGTCGTGGTGACCTCTTATACGAGGCTAGTGTATTTGTCTAAGTGCAGCGAGCGAGTTAGGTGGTATTCCTACACGCCCTCAAGTGCGTGCATGAGACCCACAACACCGCTTCAACCCCGCCACGCCCTAACCGACACCCGCCACTCCGCTTGTCCCCTGGGGCAAGTGCTACTCAACTCTACGATGCCCCGACGTCCTGCCAGGCACCTGCCCCTGTGGCTTTACCCTTGTGTTTCTCCTGGGCTCCTGAGATGAAGGGGCCACGGCGGGGCAAATAGTGGCGCTCTGCGTTGCCCCTGTGGCTCTCCTCCTGGGCCCCAGGGACCACGGGGCCTCGACGGGACGACTAAGGAATACCCCGCATAGTCCCAGGAGCGGGAAGTGCAACTCTACGAAGCCATGACGTCCCTGCAACACCGCCCGCTCCTGTGGCTCTCCTCCTGGGGCCGCAGGAGTCCCCGAAGCCACAGGAATTCCCGGAACCGCCGTGGGGCAACCAAGGGGCGCCCTACTTTGCCCCAGGGGGTAGGGAAGTGCAGCTCTACGAGACCATGACGTCCCTCCATCTGCCCCTGTGGCCTCTCTTCAGGGCCCTTAGGGAGCCACTGGGCGCTGGGGCCGGACACTAGCGGCGGGCCTGGGGCGGAGGTGAAACTCTACGCTGCTACAGCCCTACTAGATACCTCCTTCAGGAGGCTTCCCCTGGGTTTCCCCCCTGGGACCCCGGGGCATTACGAGACACCTGCAACAGGATCTTAGGACCTCTTGAGTACCACATACAGGTCTTCCTGAAGGCGACGCAGCAGATGGTGATGTATCTATATGATTGACAGTGCATGACAGGGGCGGGCGATTAATGGATGCCCCCGGGGTAACTAAGCAAGCTAGGGATCCCGGGGGGGACAGGGAGGGTCGCCCCCCGGCAAATGCCGGGGCGTTACTAGCCTGAGGAGGTAAGCTCCCCGTATCTCCGAAGCTACGGGCACTGCCCCGTGTACCTTCCGGTACAAGGAGATAAGCCCAACCAACCCAGCACCTTCAGGTAGGGGTGCCGGGGTTAATTGTCATGCCACGACCAGCGACCGATTGGATAGAACCATAGCGGGTTGGGGGGCCGCTAAAACAGGATCTACGTATATCAACACCCCCCCCCGTTGAGCCCGCGCACGCAATTTCCTTCCCCCCTTCGGGAGTAGGGCGGCGGGGGGCTTAACAATGATAATGTTATTACTAGTGATAATAATGGTAATACTGATGATGATAATGCAAAGACTGGATATATGTATACTGGACTTGCTACTCATTTTGGGCTATTTCCAGTGGAGGCCAGTTTTGCGATTCCTGACATTTTCGAACATTACTCCCATCTCCCTTCCTATGGTTTATCAGTATAAATGATATACCGTTATCTTCGTAAATGTTTGTTCTATAATATTATCAAATGAAAAACAATAAAATACACTAAAGAAATGCCATTATGAGAGTGAAGAAATATGCATGAACTTAATATTCACTTCAACTCTTCGCCATTTAATATTTTGCGCGAAAATATTTTACATGAAACATATCAATAGAAGCGGAATGTTATTAGCTTTCCATTGATATACTTCGTTTTCTGATAAATTAATTAGTACTATTCATAAATTTGCGTTAACTAAATAAATAACCTCATCAATCGGGAAAATTACCCGATTGATGATGTAATTGTTTTAGTTAATGCTAATTTATGCATGGTTATAATTCATTCATCAGAAAACTAAATATATCAATGGAAAGCTAATAAAATACCGCTTTTATTGATATGTTTCATGTAAAAAGTTTTCACGCAAAATATGAAATGGCGAAGAGTTAAGTGAATATTAAGTTCATGCATATTTCTTCAGAGACTCATACTGGCATTTCTTTAGTGTATTTCAAACTTTTTTTATTTGATAATATTATAGAACAAACATTTACGAAGATAACAGTGTATCATTTATACTGATAAACCATAGTCTACTGTATTCATGGAACACTTTTTTACTTGCCGATCCGATTAATGATGTTATATATTTTTTTAGTTAACGCTAATTTATGCATGGTTCTAATTCATTTATCAGAAAACGAAATATATCAATGGAAAGCTAATGAAAACCCGCTTCTATTGCTATGTTTCATGTTAAATGTTTTCTCGCAAAATATTAAATGGCGAAAAGTTTAAGTGAATATTGAGTTCATGCATATTTTTGCACTCTCTCATAATGACATTTCTTTAGTGTATTTTACTGTTTTTATTTGATAATATTATAGAACAAACATTTACGAAGATAACGGTATATCATTTATACTGATAAACAATAGGAAGGGAGATGGGAGTGATGTTCGAAAATGTCAGGAATCGCAAAACTGGCCTCCACTGGTCATGGGCGGGTTGGCGCGCGGCAAGAGTAGCAAGTCCAGTATAGAGTAGTAGTCTTTGGATAATGCTAAAGATAATGATGTAAATAGCAGAAAAAATAATCAATAATGATGATAATACTAATAATAATGATGACAAAAATGACAACAGAAAATAAAAAATAATAAACAGTTTACATTTAACATAATTGATCAGTATTTTAAGCTTCACCTCATTGATCTATTCACCATATAAATGATTTTAGACAAAACTCAGATATGTGTATTTTTTTTGTTTTACATTTCGGCCTATAACACCTATAGGCAATGATCTCCAGGGCTCTGATGGATGTCATGGAGGTTTACTTGAAAGCTATGATGGTTGGCCCTCGCCCGTGGTGGTTGGCCCTCGCCTGTAATTTGAGGCTCATGCTGCCTCCCTGTGTCATCCGATGCACTCGAAGTATCCTTCTACCCTAGAAGGTATAAAGTTAATGGGCAGCATGTGGGTGATCTTAGGCCACTCGAAGATTGCCTCAAGATTTTTGGCACCTGGCAGGATTCGAACTCGGTACACCGAGCTTGTCACTTCCAGACGCTAACCACTCGGTTACCACCTCTACTTAAATTTACACTTTTAAATATTCTTATGTTCCATCCAGAAATGAAATAGATACATATGATTGATTTGCAAGAATATCACCATTACATCCCATTCTATTATCATTATAAGAACACGTAAATGGATGATTCAATAATATGTGATGTATACTCTTTAATTAAGTATGTGGTATATATATATATATATATATATATATATATTATATATATATATATATATATATATATATATATATATATATGAGGATGTTCAGGGCGGCAAAAACACTCGTCATTTCTTCGGGGTTCTTTATGTGCGTGCAACGTTTCGCCAAGGCACTTGGCATCATCAGGCTAAAATGGTGTATATACGTTAAAATACAAAAAACTGCTAAAAGCAAACATCTAAAAATTTAAAACAATAAAATAATCCTATATTATCTAAAAACTAAAAACATAATTTATACTTTAACAAACCTTGAAGTGTATGCTGTCTAGGTTGGCAGAGGACTGAATGAACAATGATATTACAGGTAGCATTTCGGTTCCTATGAGGCGATCGGAACGAGAGTCGGACGATCGAAACAGTGTGATAATCATTTGAGTATATGTAATTGGCATGAGGTGACCTGATTATTAAGATTAGGAGACAAGTGCTTGATGTGTATGGATTCTAATAATTTAGTATCACTAGAGAAGTTTGCCTTTGATAAGATTCTAAAATCATCAATAGAGAATGGGTGATCAAGATCATGGGAGTGGGAACGTATTGCAGATTGAGAAGGGGAAGAAATAGGTCGGCCAGTACGAACAGAAACACCTTTATGTTATGCGAACCTAAGGGTTAGATTTCTCGACGTCTCGCCAATGTATCGAGCCTTACAGCTCGAACACTCAAATTCATAAATTATATTGGAGATAAGAGTTTTAGGTATAGGATCTTTATATTTGAAATGTGTTCTTATAGTAAATGGATTATTGAAAACAAATTTTAATTTTGAGTTAGGAAAGTGTAACTTGAGTAGATCATTGAGTTTTTTACGAATGATATAACTGAGATGGCCATAAAATGGAAGTTTAATATAATGTGTGTCTAATATAGACTCGGATTGACTCGACTTACGGCTAAACTTTTCATCTAAGAAACTAGAGATTGTTTTTTCTATCAATTTAAGGGGATAACCATTATTTTTGAAAAAATTAGTAAGGAATTTAATTTCATTATCGAAGGCAAACCAGTTGGAGGAGAAACTATAACATCTGTGTAGTAAGGTCGTAATAGTATTGGTTTTAAAAAGGTTAGGGATGAATGATAAATACTGAGTACCAAGGCCTGTGAAAGTAGGTTTACGATAGACTGAGGTAGTAAAATAATTATCCTTACGTGTAACTAAGATATCTAGAAATGGTAGTGATAATTGGTTTTCAACTTCATAGGTGAACTTAATATTTGGGTGTTTAGAATTAAGGTAATTAAAAAATAAGGGAATATGTTCAACATTCTTAAAAAGTAAAAAGGTGTCATCAACGTAACGTTTATAATAAAAGGGTTTAAAAGAGGTAGGACAGTCAGACAGCCAAATTTGTTCATGATGACATAGAAAAGCATTGGCAAAGGAAGGACCCAAGCAAGACCCCATGGAAAACCCATCAGTTTGGACATAAAGTTTTTTATTAGATATGAATGGAGTCTTTTATAGCTAAAGTTAATAAATCAGAGAATTGTTTTTTTGTGTAGCATAACATAACATAAAGGTGTTTCTGTTCGTACTGGCCGACCTATTTCTTCCCCTTCTCAATCTGCAATACGTTCCCACTCCCATGATCTTGATCACCCATTCATTCTCTGTTGATGATTTTAGAATCTTATCAAAGGCAAACTTCTCTAGTGATACTAAATTATTAGAATCCATACACATCAAGCACTTGTCTCCTATTCTTAATAATCAGGTCACCTCATGCCAATTACATATACTCAAATGATTATCACACTGTTTCGATCGTCCGACTCTCGTTCCGATCGCCTCAGGAACCGAAATGCTACCTGTAATATCATTGTTCATTCAGTCTGCCCTACGCATACATTCAAGGTTTGTTAAAGTATAAATTATGTTTTTAGTTTTTAGATAATAAGGAATTA
>JACEEZ010016127.1:50000-68510 GCA_016584305.1 Chionoecetes opilio | reverse complement strand
TTAGCATTAATGATTATAAAAAACTCCCACACGAATTTCGGAATAAACACCCCCTGCCTAATGCTTTGTTAGACTTCTTTATGAGTACCAGCACTTTAAACAAGACGAAAGAATAATGCTCCTAAATCTTAAAATAGTGGGTTCCCCAGGGCTCTGCCCCTATCACCCACTTCTTTCTATATTCTTAATGATTTCAAAGTTAACTCAAAGCCCACCCCTCCCCTGGATTCTACCTGCATTTTTCAACGTCTTTATTAGAGTCCAACTAAAAGGAAAACTAATGATTCACGGAAAATGCCACCGGCGCCAAAATTTTCTGATCTTTCTAAAATTTTCTGATTGGGGCAAAAAAACCTTGTTTTTTTCATGCTAAAAAAACCAATTTCTTCCCCTTCTACTCGACAAAACCACCAATAACTATCCCCTCTTTTTAAATGACATCAATGTCTCCTTCTTCTACAATGAACATTCTAGACTATCCTTTAAAAAAAAATCTAACGGGGAAACCCACATTCTCTCTTGCTAAAAACACTTCTAAAAGTTAGGTGTCCTGGCTCTGCGTCCTTTTTTTCTCCCTCCCAATTTTTTGCTCTCCAGGGCCTTACCCCCCCTGTATGGAAATCCACTGTTTGGGGGGGACCCCTCATACGCTCCCTAAACAGGGTCATAAAAAAGCTTTTCGTCTCATAAACTCCTCTCCTCTGACTAAATGTTTTAAATTTTTAAATCACCGCCGAAACTTTGCTTCTTTTGCTCTTTTTACCGTTATTTTCATGCTCACGCTTTTCTGAATTTGCTAACGCATCCCTCCCCCCCCCCCCGCGGCCTCGCTCAAAAGACTTTCTCTCATTCTCATCCCTATTCTGCCCTCTCAATGAAAGAGTTAATCGTATCTTTACTCTTCATCCCTTTCACTGGTAAACTCGGAACTCTTTTCCCGTTTCATTTTCCACTTTCCTATGATTTAAATTTTTTTAAAAAAAAGGTAAAAAAGACACCTCCCAACAAAAGGGCTCACACCTCTTTTTTATTTTTTCCCTTTTACTGTCTTCTTTAAGGGACTGGAAATTTAAGCGGGCTTTTTATTACCCATTTTTTTTTTTCTGTGCCCCTTTGGGCCCTCCTTTGTGATGAAAAAAGAAAAAAAAAGGATTTATCTTTTACTTTCAAAAGGTTTGAAAAGTTCCTAAAGCGTTTACTTTATAAAATTTAAATCGTACGGGATACTAAAATATTTTTAATTGGTTGAAGACTGGCTTTGTGGAGAAAGACGCGTGTAATTAAAGGAAAGCACCTACTTGCAAACGTTTTTAAACGGGTCAGCATGGCCGTGCTAATCCGTACTTTTTTTTAACCCCATGGACCCAAACGAATTTTCTCATAATTTGACTACCATTTTACGATTTTAAAAAGAATAACAATATTTTATAGATATGACCTATTTAGTATTTGTCGACAAATATTTGGTATATTCATGTTACTTTTCGTATTTTTTTGGCAAATAAACAGCAAATTTTTTATAGAAGGAAGATCTGGGGTGAAGGGGTTTTTATATGAACGTTTGACGAAGGCCTCATTGTAAAATTCAAAATTTGCAAAGATACTAAAATACGAATTAAATAATCACAGCTGCCAATAAGAATCAGTACTATCCGACCTAGATCGCTTATTATTGAGGCAAACAATGGCAGATGAAATTAATACCGATAGGTGTAAAATTTTGCATGGTAGCAAGTATAATACGAATTAAACTACTACGTCTATGAACGGACTTAGCTTTTCAATGTTTACCGAAGAAAAAGACCTGGAATAATTACCCTGGGTAACAGCCAAAAAACGCCAGTGGGTTTCTCAGTTGATTTAGACTATTTAGGTGTTCTGAGTCCGAATATCACATTTGATTTTGCCTATCAGGTCAACTTTTTTGAGATACAGCCATAGGCCTACCTGACGATCTATACATTGCATAATATCAGGGGTTTTGATTTCATCATTTTTTCTTGAAGAATTATCAGGAATTACAATGCACAGACACAATTAAAATGGATTCCACAATTAGCCATCAAATCATACCTGTCTCACCATTACTCCATTCTACATTTCTAATTCTAAAATTCTAAATTTCGTTCATTGTCCTGACACTCACTGCATCTTTCTTTTTTCTTTCAGTTTTTGTGATGGCTTCGGCGCGACGGTCATGGCAGTAATAATCCTGACGTTTTCTCTTCTGCTACATCTACGGACAATACACTCTGCAGGGTACGCAGAACATCACATTTTGTGAAGCGCGCCTACGGTGCTACTTTAAATCAGCTGGGTGACCAAGTAAGTCCCTGGGCACCGAACCGGTGTGCAAACGTGCGTGGAATACCTCCGTCGTTGGACGAAGGGCGCTAAAAACTTCATAAGTTTGGATTTCCGATGGTTTGGAGGGATCCGTTTGACCATGCATCGGACTTGTTACTTCTGCGCCCTCAATACTAATGGCATCAAAACCGGAGAATCGGCACAGCCTCCAGTACCCCGACCTTCCATCTGCCGCCGTCCACTGGCTCACTGCGAAGAAATCCTGTACCAGCGTTCACAGAGCTTCCCGACAGCCGAAGACTGAGGCCACCATACAGACGAGCGAGGATATACATGAAGAAAGAGTATGAAGCACAAGATAGTCCGCGAGCCCTATTCATCAAATGATGAGGCTTCATGACTGGTTCGGGATCTCAGCTTGTCGAGACTTCCTCCGAGCTGTTGGCCTCCAGACTCCAAGAGAAAATCTACTTGGCAAGGACGCGCCTATCACTTTCTTTCCGTTAAAGGCATGAGGCTACATGGCTACTTCTGCCGGAGGAAAGACCCTCGTGTACTGCCGAGATGTCGCCGGTCTTCCTTGTTAAACAAATCGTGCGCTCCTCAATACTATCCGAGAGATTGGGCGACTCTTCATTGACATCTGTACGCGCTCTGTGAAGTGTGTTGCTCTCACAACCGGGAACCATGTTCGCCTCAATCCATCTTGCGCACGACACACCACAACTCTCAAAGAGAATATAAGCGTGAAGTCCGTGCTGCGACAAAATCCAATATGATCAGCACCAATGGATCCATCGCGTCGACTAGACTTGAAAGATGGTGAACCTTCTACTTGCAGCAGTCGCGGGTCATCGAAGTCCATCTTTTTATGCTATGTGACGTCGAGACAGAGCCGCAGCCTATGTATAAGAAAGAGTGGCCTCGGCGCGAGAGCAAGTTAGTACCTGGGCGATAAACATCATAAACGACCTCTTGTTGACCGGGAGAAAGATATTATCCCCCTACACGGAGTAGCTTGGTTAATGAAACATTTCCACGCGCGCTCTGGACTAAGGATGGGAGTTGCTTCAACTACCTGTTCCGGAGCCTTTCCTGGACTGCCATGAGAAGCTGAAGGGCCGCATTTTCGATTGCCCACCAGATACGTCATGCTCATAAAGGACACAGATTCCAAACTCCATGACACGCTAAGTGCGCCGCCGTGGAAATCGTATTGTGCAGGTGGTGCACAACTTCCCTGGGAACACGAAGGCAGCAACCACTCCATACTCGTTCATCAGGCATATAGCTGCCTTCCAAAAACTCGGGTGTTTGGATGAGTATTAATATGCACTTCCTGTTCTCCACACATGGAGAAGTTTCCTGAAACTTGGGGCGATGAGCGACGCGAGTAGGGAGAAGAGATTCCATCAGGACATTCGCCAAATGGGGGAGAGGTGACCTAAGGGAGGTGGACGCAGTCATGTGGCGACTACTGCTGGTCGCTGAAGAAGACAACCAGCAGCAGACTGCTCACACACGGGGAATCGAAGTAAACGGCCGATTTATTGCCGTGAACTCTGAAACTTTTTGTGTCACGTAACGCCTCATTCTTGATACTATAGTTATGATGATTATGCTTATCAATTTGATGGACTAAATAAAAACTGACATGAATTTGGATACGCTGACTTTTATTTCTTGAGAAAAACGAGAAAAAATCATCAGGGGTTTCCTCATCTGAATGATCCGCAGAAATTTTTTTTTTTACAAAAGAAATCGTTTTTTTTAAATTTCTGTAGCAAAAAAACCTGAACCTTATTGAGCAAAAACCAAGGTCATTTTCGGACTCAGAGCTCACATTAGTCTAATTCAGCGGAAAAACCCTGGAACGTTTTCAAAACATGTTTTTGTTACCCATTGTTTAAAGAGACGCCTGCAAGCCCAGTAAACCATTGTTCAGAAAGTTAAGAGAGCTGACATATATATCGATGTCATTGAATGGACTTTCGGTAGCATACAGACATAAGAACATAAGAAAATAATGAGCTACAAGAAGGCCGTGAGACCTACACGTAGTATTTCCTGTTACTTAACCCTACCTACATCCACCTTTCACTCCATCCGAAACACTGTCTAGCCTCCTTTTAAAGTTCCCGAATGACTCCGCACTAACTACTGACGATGATTCCACCTCCAACGAGAACGATAGGATTGATGAATGCACTTATAGAGCAGGGATGTGTTCACAGTATATGTAATTTTATGAAACAAAAATATAAGTTAAAAACGGGATATATAACAAGCTTGGCTCAATCCTGTACCGTCAGACAACACACATTCGCCACTGTGCCTAATGTCGCCAGGCAAATTTTACAGTCGAAAATTAGGAATTTTAGCATCACCACCACTATAACGACAATGTACGTGCCACTGAAGACAGGTACATCATATAAACTACTGTGGCATGTATGCCTCGTCAGTGGCACACCCAAGTCTGCAGTGATGCCACATTCGTAATATAAGGCTCTGGCGACCTTAGTGCAGCGGCGACTACAGTGTTGTTGATGGTATAGACAATAACAAATAGTAAAAACACATATGTCATTTTTATTACGCTGTGTTCTTTTGGAAAGACCCGCATATTTAAAACACGACGCAAGAAAAAAAATAACTGTACGTTTTTAGCGGGTGTGAGTACTTTAGTTGAAGGCTCATCAGTCGTAAAGGAGAAAAAGTTTTGACAATAATTGAAAAAAAAAAAGTTCGTCCACGGAAAAAGAAAAATGTATTGACATGATAAAATACAAAAAAAAAAAAAATAAAAAGAAAAAAAATTTATGCCGGAATTTAGCTTGGGTTTCTTTAAAAAGTTTGTTTGATGATTGTATGGGCGGTAGACTTGTATTGCCCAGTGAGATTTGTTCAGACCCTCAACTCTCAACATTCCCCTCTCTCTCTCTCTCTCTCCTCTTCTCTCTCTCTCTCTCCTCTCTCTCTCTCTCTCGCTCTCGCTCTCGCTCTCGCTCTCGCTCTCCCCCTCTCCCCCTCGCCCGCCCGCTCCCTCTCCTCTCCTCTCCTCTCTCTCTCTCTCTCTCTCTCTCTCTCTTCTTTTCCCCCCTCTCTCCTTCTCTCTCTTCCTCTCTCTCTTCAAAAAAATTTTTTTTTTATAAGCACAAACCATCAATTTTTTCCGGCACATGAGTCCTCTTTATCGCCCACAAAAAACCTGGTGAATTGCGCCTTGGCAGATCCGCTTCGCCCCTCTAAAAGGTATTTTAGATTTGCCGAACTAAAAAAAATTTTAGTCCCGCAGGAGGATGTCGTCTAAAAAACCCGGGGGGTCACATTATTTTAAAAAATTTTATCGGGTAAAGTTTCATCCCTTAAGTTCAAAAGAAAAACTTTTGGGTCATTACCTTGGCCCCCCTCTGCCCGGGCAGGCGTGGCCGGGGAGCTATTCCCGTTCCTATGCGAGTATGGGGTTCCAATAAAACACTTGGCTTACTCCAAACTAACAAATGGGATTTTTTTAAAAATACCCCATTTGACTCCCACAAAAAAGAAACCCAATAACCCAAAAAAACCCTAACTACCCTGCCGAAACTTAGCGAACCAACTAAAGTTTTCGAGAGAAAACGCCACATACTCTTCCGAAAAGGAATCTGCGCCGGGATTGCGGCGTGGATTTTGTCCCTATAAAATTATCTTAACGTTGCCAAAACCTCCTCGTTTTTTCTCCCACTGCCCACCCCAAATGCACTTTTATGACACTAAAAAAAAAAAATTTGATTGAATGTTGGTGGGGTTCGCCCCCAAGAGTTATCGCCGCGTATTCTTCACCCATAAAAAAAGTTAATAGGGAAAGATAAAAGGGATGGAATCATAGGGGCACATGCGTAAAGGCTTTATTAATTTAAACTTTTTAAGTGTAAGGTTTTTTTAGCATTTTTAATAACTGATTTTTTTTTTATGCTTTCAGTGCATTTTCTATTTTTTCTTTTCATATATCATCAATTTTCTATTTTAATAAATCCACGAGTGCAAAAATAGTGAGGAATGTGTCCGTACCATTAGGGGGCCAAAAGCCCACCCATTGAATTTAAAGCTCTAACAATTTAAAAGATAAAAAAACTTTTTTCCCCCGCCCTAAGCGTAAAAATATTTAAAAGGGTAAATAATAATACAACCCCCCTTTCTAAAGGTTTTATAATACGTTAATTCCTTACAAACGAAATTTTTCAAAAGAAATTTTATGCTAATCCCCCACAAAAATGCAGCCTGCGTTTAAACCAAAAGGGTGCAAAGAGTCAATATTTCATCCTAAGTCGCGAGTAAAAGATTAAAAACCCCGCGACCGCGGTCCTGAGGTCACGCAGAGGGGTTGCTGGAGTCAAGGAGGCGTTTTTTTAAATGAAAGCGTAAAAAATGAAAAACTCAACAGCCCCCACATAAATTTATGGCGTGGTTTGGGGTGTTGCTTTAATGAGAAGAGAGAGAGAGAGAGGAGAGAGAAGGGGAGAGAGAGGGAAGAAGGAGGGAGAAGAGAGAGAAGAGAGGAAGGAGAGAAGAGAGAGAGAGAGTAGGGGAGAGAGAGGAGGAAGAGAGAGAAGAGAGGAGAGAGAGAGGGAGAGAGAGAGAGAGAGAAAGAAGGAGAGAAGAGGAGAGAGGGAAGAGAGAGATTTTCAAGGAGGGAAAGAGGGAGAGAAGAAACCGAGGAGGGGGAGGACTTGAGGGGAGCAAACGCGAAAGAGAAAAAAGAGGGGGGGGAGAGGGGGGGAGCCGGGGCGGGCCCCCCCCTTTGCCCCACCTTGTCATAAAAACTCACCCCCCGAGTCAATTTTAAAAGTAAAAAAACCCCCCCCTTCACCCCCCTGAAAAGGGGGCCGCCGTTTTTTGAGTGCGGGGGAGCAGGGGGGAAATTTTGGGCGTGCTATATGCCAATAAACTACCCGGAAACCTTTATTCCGGCTGATAAACCGGCAACGGCAAAGAACGCGCCAGTCAGGGGGTGGTTTTCCCCGGACCAGTGAAAAGTGCCTGTTTATTTCTGCCGGGCTGGTTTTTTCTTCAGTGAAAACCGAGACTTTTTTTTGCACCCACCCTGCACCGCATGTGGCTTTGGGGTTGTGCAGCGAAATGTTATTTCTTTGTGATGTTGTGTGTTGGTGTGTGGTGGGGTTTTGTGTGGGGTTGTGTGTGGTGTTGTGTGTGTGTGTGGTGTGTTGTGTGTGGTGTTGTGGGGTGGTTGTGGTGTGTGGGGGGGTTTTGGGGGTGTGTCGTGTGTATGGGGGTGTGGTGCTGGTATGTGTGTTGTGTGTGTGCTTGAGTGTGTGTGTATGTAAGTGTGTGCGGTTATGTGTAAATGTGTGTGCCTGTGTGTGTGTGTGTGTGTGTGTTGGGGGTGTGTGTAAGTGTGGTTTGTGGGGGTTTTAGTGGTGGTGTGGTTGTGTGTGTGTGTTGGGGTTTTTGGGTGTGTGTGTTGTGTGTGTGTGTGTGTTTTGGTGGTGTGTGTTTTTTAAAGTGTGTGCGGTGTGTGGGGAAAAGTGGGGTGCGTGTGTGGGGTGTGTGTGTGTGGGGGTTTGGTGTGTGTGTGGTGGTGGGGGTGTGTTGGTTTTGTGTGTGTGTAAGGGGGTTTGCGTTGTGTTAAGTGGTGCGTTGGTTTTTTGTTTTGTGGGGGGTGTTGTTTTGTGTGGGTGTGGTGTGTGGGGTGTTTTGGGGTGTGTGGTGCATGCAAGCTGTCTTAGATATATGTATAATTATGATCGTGATTGAAGCAACTATCACGAACAACAATTCTTGCTGGTCGGAATTTCCCAAACCCCAGCACGTGATGTATTTCATGTTGGCTTTTCTCCAGACATCAAGATATATATTTTTTCAAGTTCTTGTGCAGAGTTTTTTGCTTGAGCCCGGGGAGAAAAAACAAGTCACAGGGGTAATTTTCTTCCCTGCCTACTTTTTTTTTTTTCACTCGTTTCTAAACGGGGTTCGTTTTTTTTTTCCTTGACGGACCCAAAAAAATAGCTGCATTCTCATCATTATTGAATTGGTTACAAAAGGAAGGGCAAGTAAACTCGTATCTAAGTGTCTTTTTTAAGTGTTGAGATGCCGTGATGGTTGAAGGTGCTTGAGCGGGCCCCAATGATAAACGTATCTCTTGGGGAAAAAAAAAGGGAAAAAGATAATTCTGGGGTTCGATGGACAAATTGCAAGGGGGGGAAAAAATTTTGGGGCCCCCTTAAATTAAAGTTGATATACTTTGAACTTTGAAGGAAGCGGAAAACCCCCGGGGTATTATCTTTGGGAAATAATAAAGTTAGTGGGAAATGAGAACGATGTAAAAAAGTTTTTAGTACTGCAGGGGAAAGAACCCGGGCCCAGTGAGGCGTCAAGAGTTGATGAGATGGATAATTGTAACTCCAACTCCGGTAACATAAAGGAATTTCCTCAATTGTCCCGATTAAAGCAGCCAACCCGGAATGGAAATACTTAGGAGGCTCACCGTGTAGGGTGCCAATAAAAATCAAAAGTTTGAATTTTTCTTTCTACTTTGGTGTAATGGTGCATCTATGCAAGAAACTATGTATCAAATTTTTTTTACTCAAAAGGGTTTTGATTTTTAGGGGTGGATTCCCAACTTTGTTATTTCCCCTTTATGCACTGGCCTTTTAAAGGGGGAAGGGGTGTCATTTTTTAAAAGCGGACAACCCGGACATCCCTTCCCCGCGGGGCGCTGGCCCCCCTTTGGTGAGTATTAGCCCCTCGGTGGGGGGGTATTGGGGAGCCCCCCCCTCATTGGGGCCGGGTTTTGGCCCGGGGAGGAAAAACCCTTTCGAGGTCCCGGGCCTTTTGTGGCGAGGGGGGCCTCCACAATTGGAGAGGAACTGGCGTGTTTCGTCTTTGGTCAGCCGGAGGTTAAAGGGATGGAGAGCGCCACTCCCGCTCGGCTGTGTCGTTGACGACGCGAGTCCCTCGATTCGGCGGCGGGCCTCGCTACGATTCCTTTTCCCCTCCCCTTTCCGAGGGTTGGCGGACAGGAAAGTCGGTCTTGATATCAAGAGCTTCGAAGAGGCGGAGGGAATTTTTTTTCGTGGCGAAGGGGGCAGTGTTGCCGCAGGAATTGTGTGAGGGGGAGGTTTATTCGCGGGGGCGGGTTCCCCCTCGGCCCTTCATCGTACAGAAGGGGTGTAAAATTTGCTTTTTTGTCGGAGACAGGGAGAGTGAGTCGAACATGACGGGCCAAGAATCTTCGCTCAATAACCGAAAAATGGCGGCTCAAGTGGTGAAGCAGGGCCTTTCGAACTTTCCCTCTGGTATGAAGGATGCCTTGGGAAAATCCCAAGATCTTTGGTGGGAGCGTAGGATAAAACCGTCGATTCACCATCGCAGGACGAGACTGGGTTTGCGAACGATGAGAACCGCTGGAGGGCTGACATTTCTCGAGGTGTGACGACCCCAGTCAGCGCTCCCAAACAAGATCTCTTCAGAGCGAAAATGATACGCGCCACCCAAACCGCTCGATGAAGCGCTCCGGGGCTAGGTCGAGTTTGGGAAAAGAGGGGCCCCCCCCCGAGAAAAGGGGGTTCACTCAGGGAGTTCCTTATAGTCGTCACGGGGCTGCTTTGTCTGAAGCAGCGTTTAAAACCCTTGAATGAGATCGCCCCTCTTGGAGACCAGATCCCCGGGCAACTTCGTTGGTGGGGGGGTTTATTGCCGACTGGTTGATGAAAGACCAGTATTCCTTTGAAAGCGAGAGAATAGTGATTCGGGACCAAAGATGACCCCAAAAACACGTAGAAAAAGGCCCTTCTCAAGGACAATTTTCGGGACTGATGACGGCAACAAGTGAAACGGGGGTCGGCCGTCTTCTTTTTGCAAGATGGTGCATGCACCTTTGATGGCTCCAGTGTTGGCACGGTTGTGTCGAAGCAAGAAAACGCCACGACTCTTTTCCGGGGACCCCCCCCAGTCTTCTAGACCTAAAAAACCACTGTAGCGGCGGCACACCAGTTCCGGAGTGCATTTTCGGCTCCTAGGAGTTCTCCACCCCTTCTCCTGTGACGGGATGGCGAGTCTTTGGGCGCGAGTGCCATCGCCCTGAGGAAGGATTTTCCCCGTCCCAATAAAACGGAAAAGGGGAGAGGACTGAAAGTCTCTTTGATGCCCTTCGCCAAAGGGGGACCTGTACTTCCTCTTGCCTGTCAAATGGACTCGGGATTCACACAAGCTTTGTGGATCGTGGCCCAAGCTACTTGCCGTACCGCCCAAATTTGAAGGGCTTGGGGGGCTACTTTACCCATTTCTGTCAAAGGGGTCCGACGAGATCGGGGATAGGACGGACTTCGTGCCCCGTGTCCCTCAATCGTTGGGGGAGAAAACGAACCCCGGCGTCGGAAAAAGAAAATCGTGTGTTGGCAGGTTGGGTGGACTTTTGACCCGACGTGACGACTCCCGCTCCCCCCTCTCTTTTCCCTTTTGGGCGTCTGTTGACGGCTACGTGAGAGAGAGCTTTCACGGGGGGCAAACCGATTCTTTCAGCTTCTTGTCCAGACCAGCCTGAACCCCCCCCCCCCCCTTCTCCCGCTGGGCAAGAAGGAATTCCTTTTCTTCAGGAATGGTCATCAAGTGAGGGGGTCGGAGGGGGCGATGTCCCAAAAGGTCTGGGAGAAATTTCTTGGAAGGGTTTTGTTTTTTTCGGGAAAAGGCGTGACTCCAGAGTTTTTCTTTCTTTGCTCAGGATCTTCCACTCGTCGAAAAAATCCAGTAATCTTCCCTCCGCTGTTTTTTGCGATGTGGGGATCCTAGCTCGGTCCCAGAAGTCGAGGGGCCTCCCTTTTCAGCCTCAGCTGCACTCGCTGCACCGTCTTCTTCTCTTCTTGTGTGCGTAAAAAAAAAACGTCGTAAAAAGTCTCCACGGCTGGGGGGTTTTGCCCTGTGTAGTAGGGAAACAGGGCCAAGAAGCCAACTTTATTTGCTTTCTGTGGTCATGACCTGGGGCGGAAAAGAGAAAGTTCAAGATCGATCCCCCACCTCTAAAAAATCAACCGATTAGCCGAAAAATTTGCACACACAGTTTTAAGTACAAAGGGAGAATACCACAAAAGTAGTGAAAAAATATTTACTTTGAAAAAAATTTCCCCATCCTATTTTGGGACCCTAACCGGCTCGGTTAGCCACGATACGACCCCTTAAAAAACCATATTTTTTTCTAGTTTCCCTAAAGAGAGAAAAAAACCTCAAAATTAAAATGTTTTTTTCGGAAAAAATGAGATAGAGTGCTTGATGGTGAAGCGGTACTGAGGCTGATTCAAGTATAGACATGTCACCAGTGGACTTGTGTTTTAGACAAGAAAGCAAAATTAAGTATTGGGCTTATACTCAATGCCTGAATTATTTGAAGACCGTTATAATTGTTTTTGAAAAGATCCTTATCTAATATTTCTTTCCTTCAATAATTTTATCACCACAGCCATAGACCACTGTATACCAGTGGTCTATGCCACAGCTTATAAATATTGAAAATATTTTACCTGCATCCTTCCTGTACCAGAGTAAAATCCAATGACAGCACATAACTTTGGCCTTTCAATGATTGCCGCAGGAGGTAGGCCACTGCCCTCCTGTCGGGAAGACGTCCACTCCCCCAGCTACTAGTCTGGTGACTTCTAGCTGTAATTGACGTCACAGGAAAGGAAGAAATATAACTACATATTTCCTTAATGATTCCATCTCTAAGATGTTCCCCCGCTGTCTTATCAAACAAAATCTATAAAAAAGGCAATTAATAAATATATAAAAAGAATCCTACGAAGCGTATCAGAAAAATAATAACCATAAAGAACCTTTCCTTATGTAGCAGCAGTGAGGAGCGTGCGGGACCCTGCCACCCCTTCCCATTATAACAGGCATGATATCCTAAGTCACCTCCCAGCCCATGCCACTTGTGTTTCTGTTTCCACTTTAAGAAATATAGTCATAAGGAGTAACAAGAATACAATTTAGATGGTAAATAATCGCTTGTCGGTGAACTTTGCTCTTGAATTCCATATTAGAAAAGTCCCAATCATGGCACATCAAGGCGGCACAATAAAATAAAATAAAAGAGACAGTATTGTTCGAGTCTGGTGGTGTGAAGAGACCGGACAGTAGCACATCGCAGCATTACATGACCAGGCACGTGCTGCTCATGGATAACAAAGATTGCTTATCAGAGTGACGTTTGTTTTCACATGGAACAGCACGCGTGAGCAGCTCAGGCTCATGCTTCATTAACAACAAAGGGAGCGAATTACTGTGCGCAAATCGTCGGGCGTGATACTAAAATCGGGGATGTGCCTCGGTAAAAGGGAAGGAAGGTGGGTGACACGTGACGAGTACCTGCCTCTGGTGTGGTGTGTTGGGGAGGACATTGGGGGAGGCGTGTGGGCGGGGCATGAGAAGGGCATACTCAGGACTGTCACGAAACTGTGCGTGTCTCAGTGTAATTTGTCCACCTCAATATAGTGCCGCCGCTGCGTCGACTCGTGTATCTCTTGCTCCCCAGACAATGTGCAAGTTGAAGCGTGCTATGTAAACCTTGAATAAAAAGAAACGGTCACTTCAGGGTCACGCTGTGGATTGGGTATGAACCTTAAGTCTCTAAATCCCTTCATTAGAAAATTAGGTGAATCTTCCCGGACCTCGTAGCGATGTGGCCGAGTTAAGGGTCACCTTGAACGAATAAGTGCGAAAGGTTTCATGATGTCATTACAGAAGTTTCTTTATGAGATGGTTTAATCTAACATGTTTTTGTTTGTATAAAGGAAAGAAGGTAGTAGCTTATAGAGTGTTGGCAACGTAGAAAAAAGGGAGGCAATCTATGCTTACACGACACTTCCGCGGAACACTGACGTCAGGACTAGTGTTCGGGAGACTAAGGTTGGCCAGTGCGATAGCAGGCAGTCATGACACACGTGGGCATCTGAAGGAGCCATGATATCAAGTAACAAAGATAGGTGATAGATATTTTAGGATCAAAATAATTAATTGTATAAGGTGAAATATGAAATACTTGCCACAAAAACCGCTTTTGTGGGGTGAACAAGCTGCCTTTGTGTCCCTCTCTTCTGGTAAAAGCGCACGCGCCTCAATCTGTTCCTCCCGTCACAAAACTGAACGAATTTGTATATTGGATCTGATGTACGTGATATTCCGGCACTTTTTTTCTGCCCTTGCTGTACCGGCGTGATTCGTGACGAATGGCCCTTGGCTTTGGAAGGAAAAAACAACAATATTGAAGGCGACGCAAAGTACAGAGTAGCAGCAGAGAACGCAGAGAAAATAAATCTGTCCGAGCAGCGAGGCTAATACACGGGGTGTCACAACGCCCACACGTATCTAGGAAAATGACCACAAATTATTAGGCGCGTGGGTAATGGTGGAGTGTAGAGGAGGCGAGGCGGCAGGGAACGCCACTGCCACACACAAGCACCATTCATTATAAGATTTATTTTTGTCCATGATGTTCCCCATCACCTACACCATTGACCTGTTAGTGTTCTTAAGGAAAGAAGATAATATATATCTGAGTGTCGGCAGCGTAGAAATATTAGAGAGGCAATCCACGCTCACACGACACCTCCGCGGAACACTGACGGCAGGACGAATGTTGGGTAGGTCCCGCGCCTCGCGTGTTGCCGTGCAGGTGAGCGGCGGCGGCCACGGGGCTCGGCTGGCCGCGTCACCTTTATTGCTTCAGGAAAATTGTGAATGAAGGACGCCCTTGATTTTATGTGCGTCTGCGTATAATTTTAAACAATGAGAATAGCCCGCCAGAGTTATGGATATTGCGCGCCTGAGAAGTGGTGTTTTCGACTAAAATGTGTGACGCAAATTACACAGGAAAGCCAATGTTTTTCAGTTCAGCGCCCGATATTTTGTCAAATACGATGATTAGTAAAATTAGAAAAGCCTATAACCGATAACTTATTGTAGTTCAATATGTATATGTATATATATTATATAATATATATATATATATATATATATATATATATATATATATATTATATTTTATATAATATATATATATATATATATATATATATATATATATATATTTCATTAGTAGCAATTGTAGTAGTTATAATAGTAATAGTACTAACAGGAGGAGTTATTTCAGTTGAACTAAATCCAGCTGTTGATGTATGTGTGTATACGGTGGTAATGTGCATTACACTTTGAATGGGCGCTTATCTTGAATATGCTAATGACCCGAAAATAATTAGTAATGAAAGGAAAAATAAATTTATTGTGTGCCTAGATTAAGCATGGCGCGCTGCACACAGGCGCACGCCAAACACCAATCTCTCCTGTTTGAATAGTAGTCGGACTCTTAGGAAAACAAGCATAAGAAGACAAGTAGACAGTCAGGGATGATTTACACAAATTCACTCCACTCAAGTTCTGTGTCTAGGCTTCAAGCATTCCATTGATAAGAAAAAAGTACAATAAAGCATGTGATTTCAGAAGGTTAAAGTGTAAAGTGTTGAATGACGTCATGACGGTCTGAGGAGCAGTGGTGAGTTGCGTTTCGTTTCCTAGGCGACCCGAAGCGTCTGTGCCTCTAACACCCACGCCACTCCTGCTGCCGTCGCTGCTCTGCCACCAACGACGCGCTGATCCTAGCATTGTTAAAAAGAAATTACAACTTTTTTCTTGACTTTCTGTTTATTCTGACATTACACATCCACTGCCAATATTTTTTTTTTCTCTCTCTCTCTCTCTCTCTCTCTCTCTCTCTCTCTCATCTCTCTCTCTCTCTCTCTCTCTCATCTCTCCTCTCTCTCTCTCTCTCTCTCTCCTCCTCTCTCTCTCTCTCTCTCTCTCTCTCTCTCTCTCTCTCTCTCTCTATCTCCTCTCTCTCTCTCGTCTCTTCTCTCTCTCTCTCTCTCTCGTCTCTCTCTCTCTCTCTCTCTCTCTCTCTCTCTCAATCCTCTATTTTTAGCTCTGCCAGTTTTGATTTGCTCACTTCTTCTCGCCGCCCCCTGTTTCTCGTTGCAATCAGGTTCGCGTTCATTCGCTATTACAATTCCTTTTTTCGGGAAAATGTCTTTGAATGATATAGGTTAGATTGAAATCAGAAGCCAATGTTAGAGAAAGTTGTGATGTAGTTGGTTGTGTATTGATTGTATTGTTGGGATGTTGTGTGTGTATGGTGTAGTTGTGTGATGTATGAATGTGTATGTGTGTGTGTTGTGTGGTGTGTGATTTTGTTCGTATTCACTAGTTGTATTTTACAGGGCCAGAGCAACGCTCGTATGGCCCCGTCTCCATATCAACATTTATTTTTCTCATTCATCTTTAGTGTTGACCGAAGCCACCACCCCGGGAGGCGGGTCACAAACCCCCGGCTAACACCCGGTACCCATTCACTGCTGGGTGGACAGGGGCTCGGGTTTTAAGAAGACCGCCCGTCTGTCTTCGCTCCGCCCGGGGATCGAACCCGGGACTTCTCGGTTGTGAGCCGAGCGTGCTAACCCTTACACTACGGAGTTCCCTAGGAGTGTGTGTCTGTGTCTGTGTGTGTGTGTGTATTCATCCATCTTCCCTACGCGAACTGAACTGTGTGTGTGTGTGTTTGGGTGGGTGGGTGACTGTTTGTTTGCGTATTTGAAAGCTTCTACTAGTTAACAATGTTCCCATTAAACAATTAGTATGATTTGCATTGTTTCATGAGGAAATATTTTGCCATAAAAAAGTATCGAGCCAAAGTAACATGCAGATGAACTAATGACGTATAAATACATTTGACGCTTTCTGAGTTCATTACTTAGTTCTGTTGATTAGAAATATAATATTATGTAATTGCTTTTTTATCTTTATCCTCGAAGCAGTGTATGATGCATATGAAGAATTGAATCACCAGCAAATACCTAGTGTGTAAAGTTTGTTTGATATTTTTATCGTCCCACATTAACCCCTTCACGCCCAGATTTTTCCTTTGCTATATATAAAATCGTCTTTTGCTAGCCATAAAATTACGAAATATAACTGAATATACCAAATTAGTTAGTCTACAAGGATAGTAAACAGTGTCATATCTATAGAATATTGCTTATATTCACTAAAAATCGTCTAATGGTAGCCAAATTACAATAAAAATTACGTTCTGGGTCTCAAGGGGTTAACCTCTCTATGGCAGACTTGCTGCCCTCGTGTTTGACTTGGCTGCCTTGCTATGCTACCCTCATACCAGAAGTTCGAGTTTGATTACTTTAATATTAGATAACTCTTGACGTCGAAACAAATTACACGACATCGATTACGGTTTGATGTGATTAGATAGCATCCTTGGAAACGGGAAGGAATCTGCGTTTGATTAGGAAAATAAAAGTATTCTGTCATTATTGAAGCAAGGAGAACGGGAAATTTAGGAAAAATAATCTATTTGAATAATCTAATATTTCAATGGGGTGTACTTAATATATTTGGACGATTTAGTCTTCCCCATTACATTCCACGTGTTGGATGCGTCAGTCTTACTTTTTTCATGGTGTTTTGCCATGTATTCATCGCTTATTGATCTTCACTTGGCTGCAGGGATGAACCAAGCAAGCGGCGCGGAAACGTCATGCTTGATATGGTTGATCAAAGGCCGCCCTGTCGAGGACCCTAGCCAGGTGGAGGGAACAGGCGGCGGGCTAATGGCTTCGTGTCCACCCTACTCTTGTCATGGAGATAAGACGTGAACACCTCAAAGTGGGAACCATTTCATTAGTTTACGGCGAAGAACTAAATGTAAACCGAAACTGATCGCCAGGGATTTATTTTTGTTTGCTTAATTATGAAAATCGGCATTTCATAAGCTCGTGAGTCGATGTAGTGCACAGTTAGTCGTGTTATATGTGTATTTAGTAACATATCTATCAGGGAACCCAATAATGTATGTATCGCACGATTATGCTACAAGAATTGAGAACGAATCAGTTGGGTTTTTTTCAAACGTCAGAAAATGTAGATGTGTCCGGCCTTCCCACATTCGGGTGCGTATTTGTGCACGTTGCAGTGGACATCCAACAAATGCATGTGTAAATGGTGTATTTGTTTTGCTGAAATGTGGGAGCTCTCTTGCAAACATCAGTTGTTGAGTCTGTTTGATATTTCTAGTGTCGTGAGGAGCCGCAGTGGCGCCGTGTAGAGATCTGACGCCCACAAACCATCTCTTCCTCTCCATTTACTCTTTTTGAATTAGATTCCGAACGAAATAATATACAAGCTGCTGCTGATCAATTACTGTTATAAGCAAATGTTTAGTGTAGACAGCAATGAATGAAAACAAAAAAAATTTAGTCGGCATGTCAATATTGACTGTCTAACGGCGATGAATTGAGTACTGGCTGCCAGAATAACATAGTATAAAACAAAAGTAAGGGTGGAGGGTATTCACATGCCTCACATAGTCGTGGTGATCGTTACCGCTTTTATAGTCTTTCAAACGGTTGCTTAGTTGTTACACTTGATTTCCTGATACAAGGACGCTGCATGGGTCAAGATATAACTTTACAACCTGCTGAGGCGACTCGGGTTTTTCATTCACGTAAAAAATACTGTCAAATAATTCCTACAAGTTTTATTGAATTTCAGCGGGAATTGGTGGAAAGAATAATATAAATTGAAATATTCGTTTGTATTTTTTCTGTTCTTTAGCATATTGAAGAATTAAGTTCTTTTCAGCAACATGACTGATCCATTACTTCCTTACACACACACACACACACACATCCACACACACACACACACACACACACACACACACACACACACACACACACACACACACACACACACACACACACACACACACACACACACACACACACACACACACACACACACACACACACACACACACACACACACACACACACACACACACACACACACACACACACACACACACACACACACACACACACACACACACACACACACACACACACACACATACACACACACACACATACAACCACACACACACGCACACACACATACATACACATACACACACATACACATACGTACATACACATACACATACACACACACATAAGCACATACATGTAAATATATATATATATATACATTACAAGGTGCCCTTGCATGCTGTGAGCAGCCTCCTTCCCTCCCTCTGTCCGAGCCGCTCCGCGCAGGCCGACTGGGTGATCAGTAGCGGAAAAT
>JACEEZ010016127.1:42500-47500 GCA_016584305.1 Chionoecetes opilio | reverse complement strand
CAATTTTTGCACTTGCAGAAGACTATTTCTGTGAACTCGTTTGGCAGAGGATCGTCCACACTGACGTGTGGATGTAGTCTCCTCGTAGCATCCTCATACCCTCCACTTCCAATGGCCGACTCAATTTCAGGGATTGGTACATCTGCCTGGAACCACACCTGAGCCTGGTGGTGTGCACGTTTGATGTGTTGTTCAAGACATTTTCGACTTGGCGGAAGCTTTTCTTGGTCTTTGGTGCCCTTTTGAAACATGCGGTATCGCACATCGTTGATGTTAGTTTCGTCCGAAGCTGGTGAGTAAATGCGGCAGAAGAACTCTTCCACACTCCGTATGGTGGATTCTGACAGCGTGCCACGTCTGAGGTCATCAAGCAATGCTCCGTGTTGCTGGTATACCTTCCATGTCGTCTTTTTCCCGTGTCCACTTGGTTGACTGACTGTGTCACATCCTGTAACCGCATGGTACACCAGGATGTTACGCTGCATGGTCGGTGTCAACTGTATGTCGTGCACAGCCACATAACGCCGTTCCTGCCTTGTGCCAGTTCTCATCCAGAGCTCTCCACTTAATTGTCCCGCGAAGTGTGTGAGCAGTACCAATACGTCGGTGTCCCTGCACGAGACTATGATCCGTTCGTATCCATCCATATAGGCCGCCTTGGCATGCACTATTATACGTGTATCGGCCTCCTCGTGAGATGATTGCAGCTGTTCAACATCAGACCCCTGTGACGATGCTACTTTGGTTTCTTCCTCAAACCCACCTGCAGTGATCAACTCACAAGTGGGTCCCTATCAAAGAAAACTATATAGGACAAACTGCGCTAAATAAATAATAAAATGAAATGATCATCCTTTGTAGCACATATTCATATACGTATACACGAGAGAAATAAACTCAAGAATATAGCAACTGACAGCAGTTAAGTACAGAGGAACATTGCAGTGTCTAATTAAAAATATTTTATAATCACCATAGCACCGTTATAACAATATTATATAATCATCATTGTAGCAGCGAAACAATAACAAACACAGTAATGGCGGCGGCTTCAGTGTCACATTGTATCAGCCTAAGCCTCTTTCATATAACAGCCGTAAGTAACGAATTATACCATAACACATGTATCACGAGCCACACAAGATTGTTATATGACTAATTAATGAACATAAGAGCTTAAATAGCCTCTGAAGCAGGCATATAAATGTTAAACTCACCAAACTGGCCTCGATGAAAATTACTGATGCACGTGATATCGAATCATAGATGCAACAATAAACAACAGATCTAGTCGATACGTCTATCGTTTATAAAGGATTCAAAGGATTAGGAATCCATTACAGTAGTTTTTCCCATTTTTTTTTACATTTCCCAATTCTATAGCATAGAGCAATATTTTTCAATATGGCTTGTTATTCTGCTCATTTTGACACCAAAAATAAGTTTGTAACTGCAGTATTGGTCATTTTATTGACATTTTTGTATTTTCGAGAAAATCAGATATTTCGCGATTGACCTCTTTCACAAAATAACCCACTGTGAGGTCCCAAATCAAAATATCAAGTGTCACCCAGGCTAATATTGCTCAGGAGGTGTCATGGTTCAATCCTAGCATGGCTGATAGCTTGTAACAAACCGTTACCCCTCATGTGATTTCTGGGCCCCTTTTCACATAATATTCCTAGTCTATATCGTTAGAAATTGGGACATTTATGTTGTATTCATTATGTTGTTGCTGCTGTTGTTGTTGCTGAATAGTTGTTTATAGTTTTATTTTATCATGGTATTTATTTCTGGTTTTTATTGTAATTTTCATCATTATTATTATCATTATTATTTTGATTAATATTACCATTAATATCATTATCCTTATTATCATAATTATAATTTTTATTATCATTTCAAGTACTACTACTTCTACTACTACTGATAATACTACTACTACAACTACTATTACTACTACAATCGTTATTAATATTGCTGTTATTATCAGTATTATTACTGTTAAAATTATTATCATTATTAGAAGCGATAGTAGTGGTATTTCTCTTTGTCAGCATGTTTCATGCATATTGTAAAGAGTGTGGAGGGGAGGAGGACACAGGGCCAGGCACCTCGCTGCACAGAATTCTGTAATCCCATCAAGCAAGAATAACACAGTTTGCTCCCCTCTTGTCTCTATAGACACATGTGTTTCTAGTTTGACTTTTCATGATTTTTTTTTTTTTTTTTTCTGATGCTACCTGTGCCACTTTGCGTTGTTTGTGAGAAAAGTTATTGCAAAAACAAAATTGCCATTATAGCTTACTGCTATGGGATACTAATACTACTATCTTTGAATTTGTCTCACATACATTTAAATTTGTTTATATAAAATCGTGCTTGTGTGTATATGTAGTATGGCCGCTCTGTCTCCACACCTGACGGGGAATACATGGAGGAACATGTCATGAACGCCAGTAACAATTACCCTACGGATGATTGCGCATAGTACCCAAGTCTGAATCACCTTTTCTGGGTGAAGACGCCTGGCTGTAGCTCCGAAACTAACCTTAGGGTTTTCTCGAAAATACCCTCATTGCGATTCCCACACAAAGCTACCATGTTGG
Organism: Chionoecetes opilio; assembly: GCA_016584305.1. Classification (NCBI taxonomy): domain Eukaryota; kingdom Metazoa; phylum Arthropoda; class Malacostraca; order Decapoda; family Majidae; genus Chionoecetes; species Chionoecetes opilio. The sequence goes on along the minus strand of JACEEZ010016127.1, from coordinate 44,891 downwards.
TGGTAAGGAAACCCTAACCTAACCGTAACGTAACCTGACGTAATCTAACCTGACGTGTTCAAGAGTAAACGCGACATACTGTTCCAGAAAACGGGAATATGCCTCCCGGCGCGAGCTTGCACCTATTAATGACCGATCTTTGGATAATGCTGGGGCCTAAAAGAGATAGTAACTGCCCAAATTTGTCCATGTTAAAACCCCGGAAGCAAGCAGCAAGAAGCAAGCAAGTTCAAGAAACCTAACCTAACCTAACCTGACGTGTTCAAGAGTAAAGTAGGCGAACTTTTTCAGACTTGGGTAATACGCAGGCGGGACAGCATAGCCTGCGGGGTTACCCAGCCTCCCGAAGCAAAAAACCTACCTACCACAGGTGTAGGATTCATCAGTTGTTGGTGACAATACAGTGTAGGAAATTTGTTGATAAGAAAAAGGTTGTGAGAGTGTTTTTATGCTGCTAGTGCCAAGTCAAGGAGGAAAAGTTTTAAAAAGTTTGGAAGCAGTTACAGTTGTGAATGAAAAAAAATAGTAGTGCCATTGGTGTAGGTTAGAGGGAAGTGTTTATGGTGTTGATGAATCCTTATCGACGGCAAAAAAACTTAAGAGCGATGGTAATGATGTGGTGGTGGAAAGTTATTTGTACTTAAAAATGAGCATGAAGAAGACCTGACATACAAACTTAGGAAAAATGGAACATAAGCTCTAATCAAAAGAAAGAAAAAACAGTGGAGGAGTTTTGAAAGGAGTAAGTCCAGTTTAGTTTTTCAGTTGCCTGATGTTTCCTTTCCAATCACGAAGCTGCCCTGTGTAGAGCCGTGATTGGCAAGTCAGGCAGACTGTCGAAAATTGATTGCTACTCCACTTTTCATTCCTTCTTTACAAATATGAACAAATAGGATTCTCTTAGGTAAGTTTAGCTTCGTATTTACCTCATGTGCATATAACCGGACATCAGAACTGACAGCTTAATGAAATTATTTAATTCAACTCAGTGGTTTTGCCAAAGTCACATTCCTCCCCTTGGGTTCCCAGTTTTCATCGATTCCTCTATTTCAGACTGTCATCAATATTTTTTTTCTCACTATTATACATACATATAATTCGTCTGTAATACCTGCTCGTCTGCAGACTGAAATTCCTCTTCTGCAAACCCGTTAGAGAATCACTGATTTAACCCCTTGAGACCCAGAACGTAATTTCCATTGTAATTTGAGTACCATTAGACAATTTTTAGTGAATATAAGCAATATTTTATAGATATGACCTGTTTAATATCCTATCCACTAACTAATTTGGTTTATTTAGTTACTTTTCGTAATTTTATGGCTCGAAAACACACAATTTTTTTATAGCAAAGGAAAGATCTGGGCGTGAAGGTGTTAAAAGCATCATTTACGTGACAGAATGTTGACCCAGTAGTCCCTGCCTCCACTTACTATAGCGCAGCACATATTGTCACATGCTACCTTGACTCAAACCCCGACTCGATCTATTAGTTAACCTTCTCAGATTATACTCGTGACATAGATTATACTCGTGACATAGATTATACTCGTGACATAGATTATACTCGTGACATAGATTATACTCGTGACATAGATTATACTCGTGACATCCCTCTATTTAGTCTGTTGTTCCGCCGCCCGACCACTGATTGTGCGCATTAGATCAACACTTTCCACACACAAAAAAACGTTCTTATATTTGTTTCTCTCTCTCTCTCTCTCTCTCTCTCTCTCTCTCTCTCTCTCTCTCTCTCTCTCTCTCTCTCTCTCTCTCTCTCTCTCTCTCTCTCTCTCTCTCTCTCTCTCTCTCTCTCTCTCTCTCTCTCTCTCTCTCTCTCTCTCTCTCTCTCTCTCTCTCTCTCTCTCTCTCTCTCTCTCTCTCTCTCTCTCTCTCTCTCTCTCTCTCTCTCTCTCTCTCTCTCTCTCTCTCTCTCTCTCTCTCTCCTCTCTCCTCTCTCTCTCTCTCTCTCTCTCTCTCTCTCTCTCTCTCTCTCTCTCTCTCTCTCTCTCTCTCTCTCTCTCTCTCTCTCTCTCTCTCTCTCTCTCTCCTCTCTCTCTCTCTCTCTCTCTCTCTCTCTCTCTCTTCTCTCTCTCTCTCTCTCTCTCTCTCTCTCTCTCTCTCTCTCTCTCCTCTCTCTCTCCCTGTTATTTTTTCAATAACTTTTTTAAATAATAATGTGTTATGTTTGCATAGAATTAGTGTCAGATAACAATGTGACTTTCCTTGTAGCGTAATAAAAAATATATATTTGTTGTTTTTACCATTAAAATGGTTATTGCTCGATAGGTACGGGTTATATATATATATATATATATACTAGCCGCAAAGCCGCCCTCCGGGTGGACTTTTTGGCTAGCTCCTGCGGAGGGCTATTGGTGGGCCTTCGGA
>JACEEZ010016127.1:35000-37500 GCA_016584305.1 Chionoecetes opilio | reverse complement strand
TGTTTTAGGAGGGGCTGCAAAGCACGACCATGTCACACCCTACTTAAAAGACCTTGGATGGCTGAAAATAAATGAAAAATATCACTTTGAGCTAGGAGTAGCCGTGTACAATATAGTTAATAATAGAGTACCTGACTGGTTGTTTTCACTGCCCAAAGTGAGAGATATGTACGAACAACCAGTCAACACTAGACAACAGCAACAACTCCATGTGCCAAAATGTAACACTTGTTTGGGAACAAGGTCCCTTCATGTGGCTGGACCTGCTTTCTGGAACAGCCTGCCAAGCCAAGTTAGAGATGCTACCTCCTTGCACACTTTTAAAAGTCACTTAAAAAATCACCTTTTATGTAAACAATTCTTACTTTAATTTTTGACGTCCATACCTGAAATGTATTTTAATCTAAACTAACACCTTTTTAATAACTTTCATTGTATGTTTTTATATTGTAACTTTTAGGAAGTCTGACTTTTTATTTATGTTTTCATTAGGATTTTAATGTTTTACAATTTGTATGTATTCTAATATTTTTATTTGTATATAGACCATGTTCAGTGTTCTACCTTTAACACTTGTTATCTTCTTTAGAAATATTGTAAGACTCATATTACTATGTTAAAAGAATAGCCATTGTAACAATGTAAATAAAATTCTGATTCTGAAATTCTCTCTCTCTCTCTCTCTCTCTCCTCTCTCTCCCCTCTCTCTCTCTCTCTCTCTCTCTCTCTCTCTTCTCTCTCTCTCTCTCTCTCCCTTCTCTCTCTCCTCTCTCTCTCTCTCGCTCTCTCTCCTCTCTCTCTCTCTCTCTCCTCTCTCCTCATCGCTCTCTCTCCTCTCTCTCTCTCTCCTCTCTCTCTCTCCGCTCTCTCGCTCTCTCCTCTCTCTCTCTCTCTCTCTCTCACTCCTCATCTTCTCTCTCTCCTCTCTCTCTCTCTCTCTCCTCTCTCTCTTCTCTCTCTCTCTCTCTCTCTCTCTCTCACACGCACGCACGCACGCACGCACGCACGCACGCACGCACGCACGCACACACAGGCTACATACAAACACACACACTATCACTCCTATTACAACTACTACTACTACTACTACTACTACTACTACTACTACTACTACTACTACTTATTATTATTTCGTGTATATGCATTTTATATAGAGTACATTTTTACCCATGTATCCATCGAGAAGTGTTCACGCATCACTGCAGCCGTGGGGATTGTGATCGGAGTTTGTGGCTTCAGCTAAGTGCTCTCGAGGGAGTTTTGTGTCAGGACTCGCGGCTCAGGGTGGAGGGTGAGTGGGAGGGCCAGGCAGCAGGTGGAAGATGAACTGTCCATGGTCTGGGGGAGTTGTGTTGGGTGTGGTTGGGTGTGGGTGTGTGAGTCGATAGGTGGGATGGTTTAGTTGCAGGCTGATGGAGAGTTAGAAAGAGTGTTATAACTTATGAGAATTTAGAAAGTAATGCTTGTCCAAGGGAAAAATATATACGACACAACATAATATTTAAGAATCAGGAAGGCAAAACGACTCAAAATACTAATGAACTTTACGCAATAAAGTACCAAAAATGTCTTGCAACTAGACTATTAGAAATAAAATTCAAAGTGAAAAGTACTAAAGAGATAAATGAGGCTGAGAAGAAATGGCTGTGATCAACCTTGCATAGAAAATGGAAACTGGTCACATATTATAACAATGAAATAGTCAGAGCTGGAGATCATTATCAAATAGAATCATGCAATAGTGACAAGTGATAGTGTCCACGCAAATACTGAAATACTTGTATAGTCACTCTAGAATTCCCTTGATCAGCAGGTGAAGGTAAGACTTATTCACAAAGAGGCACAGCAAAGCAGCGAGGGATGATGACGAAACGGATTCAAGCTGGAAAAGCGTATATTTAAATAAAAAATAGGGAAAAACTGGTTCACAAATAGGGTGGTAAATGATTGGAATGGACTCAGTAGACAGGTAGTTAGTGCGGAGTCATTAGAGAGCTTTAAAGGGAGGCTAGATAAATTCATGGATGGGGATGAAAGGTGGATGTAGGTAGTATTAAGTAACAGGAACTACCATGTGTAGGTCTCACGGCCTCTTGTAGCTTCCTTATTTTCTTATGTTCTTATGAAACCTTTGATCTCGTCCAATCGCTGCTAGAATTCTTTGGGGGAAAAACTGATGGAATCACTTACTGAATATTTAGTAGAATATTCTGAGCTGAAACACGAGAAACATCATTTTATAAGCAAAGTAAATACATGGGAAACTTTGTTATAGAATTACCATCCAATACTTTTATGTTCAGTTTATAAATTCACAAAAAATGCCGAACAAATATATACATGAATGAACGCGCTCAGCCAGATCTCGCGGCGCTGTCTGTGCAACTGTTCACTTTTTTGTAATCGGTAACTTTTTTTTGTAATGTCGGTAAAAAAAAAAAATTCAATAACACTATGAAAAAAGCCTTTGTATATCTGGTGTTTTAGATATTTTTCATAT
>JACEEZ010016127.1:17500-27500 GCA_016584305.1 Chionoecetes opilio | reverse complement strand
CTTAAACCCTAAACGTGAGGTAGACAGCGAACTCTGAAACATTCAGAAACAAACTGACCAAAGACCTCGGGGCAGAACATCTTTGAACTTACTTAAGCAGGAGCAACGTTAACTAAAGAATGTAAATAACCTTCCTACGGCTGAGTCGCCTTGCTGAAGTGAAGCGCTGTGCACTCGTCGGGGAGGTGGTGGCCGAGTGGCCTGGATGTGGCGAGCTCGGTGTCCCGAGCTTGATTTCCGCCAGGTGCCAAAATCTTTTTGTAACCGTTGAGTGGACGAAGAGCACCCATATGCTGCCTATTAACTCTACATTCGACGGCAAGTGCATGGGAGGGCACAGGGGGGCGTAAGGTCAGATTTCTTACCTTATAACAGTGTTTGTCTTGTAACCAGGCTTCCAAAGGGGAAATCAGGGAGATTCCTTTTCTACAGATATTTTTTGGTGATATTTTTTTCTTGGTAATAAAGCTTTTAAGAACTCGTCATAAAGTTCGAGTTTTCAAGAACACGAGTTATTAACCACATTATATTCCATTTTTCGAAAAAAACGTACAAAATTTCACTGTTTAACGATTGAATAATGTATAAATTTTTGTGTTGTATAGAGTAAACAAAAAGTGTAAATCTAATTTTCAATTCATATATATATGATGTGTGAAAAAATAACTTTATTGTGATTGCTGCATCTTCCCTTAGAAAGCAATGGTCCGTTAGTCTTATCGGAAGCATTTAACCCCTTGAGACATAGAACGTAATTTCCATTATAATTTGACCACCATTAGACGATTTTTGTGAATATAAGCAATGTTTTTTTAGATATGATCTGTTAAGTACCCTTGCCCACGAGCTAATTTGGTATATTTAAGTTACTTTTCCGTAATTATATGGCTAACAACAGACGATTTTATATAGGAAAGGAAAAATCTGAGCGTGAAGGATCTAAATAGTTATTATGAGCACCTTTGACCCACCCAAGCCTGCAGGACTCGCTCAATCCAACTGGTAATTGCCACACAATACACACATAATTAATATTCGTACTTGTATTCCATCAATTATTCGTGCTGAATGATCCTGGTAGTACGGGACCCAATTCCCTTAAGCAAGATTTCTTTTTTTAATCCCTTCACGCCCAGATCTTGCCTTTGCTATATGAAATCGTCTGTTGTTGGCCATAAAATTTCAAAAAGTAACTGAATATACCAAATTATCTAGTGGACAAGGATACGAAACAGGTCATATCTATAAAATATTGCTTATATTCACTAAAAATCGTCTAATGATACCCAAATTACAATCGAAATTACGTTCTGGGCCTCAAGGGGTTAAGCAAGATATTTTTTTTAACAGACCATAAAGTGATATAGAGGCAAAACGTTACTCTCATTGACTTCTGCAATGGTTGATGTTGAGTGTTGCACAACCAGATGATTACGTTTTCTTTCTCTCATTTTCTTCCACTCTTTTCATGCAGGATCTCGTTACATGCTTCTTTAGTGAGTTTTGAGATTCTTACTTGATGCGTAAGTTATGTTCCTTTAAGCGTCCACCATCAAGGTAATGTCCATCACGAGTCACTTTCCATGCTCGCAACCTTCCACCTAGAGCCTCTCAATCCCCGCCACACGCTGGGCCTTTCCTCCCTGTCTTGTCAGAATGTGTTTACGCGAATTAAGCTGGAAAAAAATAGAAGAAAAAAATATTTCGCTCCCTATAATTATCTTTTCCCCGCGTCAGCAACCTTATGAAGTGCCAAATTGTGCATAAATTCCTAAATCCTAAAATTATGATGCAAATTAAAAATAAGCTTAATCGCGTTTCACACATTTTCTCTTAGAAGGTTAAAGAGTAAGGAAGTGTGTGTGTGTGAGTGACCGAGCGAGACTGGCAGCGATAAAGCCGATAAGAAATATGAGGAACAGACGAGTCAGAAATGCTTGGCGGCCTTCTGCTGTGATGCCAGTGTGAGGTTTTCAAGCTCCTCTGTTGAGCACCATACCGAAGAAAAGCAATTTATCTCGACAATCAGACCCTTTGAAGGTTTTGTTACGGTGTCGAACTTTTCCTCGACTTCTTTGTGGTGTTTGTGCCGCTCCAGTGTCCTGACGTCTTTCATGCCGGGCCATGCGAGGGTGCCGTGGAGGTGCAGGTCCTGTAGGTCACGAACCCCAGGTCGAATGCTCTCCTCTCCCTCCTGCCCTCTTTGTCTCTTAACCCCTTCACGCCCAGATCTTTCCTTTGCTATAAAAAAAAATGTATGTTGTCGAGCCATCAAATTACGAAAAGTAACTGAAAATACCAAATTAGTTAGTTAACAATAATACTAAACAGGTCATAGCTATAAAATATTGCTTATAATTCACTAAAAATAGTCTAATGGTACCCAAATTACAATGGAAATTACGTTCTGGGCCTCAAGGGGTTAATTCTCTAAAAAAAAAAAAAATTCATACGTTTCGTCCACCCTTGCTTTGATTCCCGTCATTCTAATCTTTTTAAAAGTATGTTCTTTCTGTGCACGGAAATGTTAATTAGTGTTTGAATGACGTAACATTTTTGAGTGGTGAGGAGTGTCATCTCTTCCGCTGTGCACGTCAGGCAGGAAGGAGTGCTGACCTTGCTGCGGGAAGGTTTAAATAGGTATATATATATATATTGCCTGTCGTTCGTTGACGCTGTTTTCTGCTACGTGACTTAATTATGTTCACGTTTGGTACAGTACACTCGGCGATACAAAAATATATCTCATTTTGCTGTCATGACCTTGAGGTACCTATTGTCGGCTCTTTGTTCAACTATTTCATGACGTATTTACGCTCTATGTGCATTCCCTTGGGTTATAAGTAAAGCGCTTAACAATAACAGAGTAAAGATAACTTCTGTGCCCCATAAGTCTGGCCGGTGCAGGCTTGGGAGAGCGAAAGGCGCTCATTTAAAAAGGGGATGTTCTTGGAAGATCCGAGCCAATCAAAGGAAATGTTTTTAGCTGTATGGTTGAGTGAAAAATAAGCCATTAAGCCAGACATACACGTATATTCTTCCATCAGAACGCAGGCACCTGTAGTTCTTACAACTTGGTACTTTTTTCTGTTCCAGGTACGAACGTAAAGATAACTTGCCCGAGGGTATCATGGACGACCTGGGAATAGGACTCGGGCTGAGCCAATCAGCGGTGGTCCGGTGGGCCGTATACTCGCAACTCGTTGCCAGGTGCACGATTTGTATGTTCCAGAATAATAATTTCACATATCTTTTGACAGATCCAGATTATTTGGAATTTTGATATTGCTTTATTCAAGTTCTCCAGCATTCTGTAAATAATGGCGCTGGAATTTTTTTTTTTTTTGGAGTCAAACTTTCTTATGACAGATGGATCAAGCATTCTTAGTAGCATGGGTTACATTTCTTATTTTTTTAAATTAGTATTTTATTAATTCATTAGAAAGATTCAGTAATTCATAAAAAAAACCGCAAAACTGTCACTACTGTGCGTGGTAGCCTTGTATTTTCCTTCGGGAACTCATGGACTCTAACTAAAAACTGCGCTTATTTTCTTAGACGCAGATACCACCGATAGCCAATCCCTCCTCCCCAACGCTGTTTGTGACTGAACGAATGCAATGTACAGGGAAAAAACAAAGGGAAACATTGGAAGTCCTGAATAAAAACTGAGCGATGTATTTTCCTAACCAAGTCAACGGCCAAATTCTTTGTTATGGAAACAGCGACCTCAGTCCCCACTCAGTTCCTTTCCCGTCCTCTGTCTCCAAACATTCATTTTTTCGTTTGTATCTCTTTGTGTTCTTCCTTACTGCCATCTACTGACGCTACTTACTGCATCGCTGACGCTTGTTTGTACATATTTAGCGTAATATTGTTGAGATTTGAGGATTCTTATTTTGTTGTACCCTCTCCATCCATTGTCCCCTACGCCCAACAACACACCATTATATTTCCAGTCCGAGTGGATCCTTGGAACTCTCATCAGCATGCAGCAAGGAACTTTATGTGTCTTTAAAAAAACTCGTTCAATAGGAATAAAGATACCGAATGAAATAGATGTTCATGTAAACAAATAAGTTTATTGGACATGTTGAGTTACTGTACAGAGAACTGTGTGTCATCCACTCATAGCCTGATTACTGTACTGAACACGGATCACCAGCTGTTACCTCCAGGAATGAGCTTGGAGCCCATGTTCACCGATATTTGGGTAATGCTGTTGCCTCACACACCACACACCCTATAGCCTTGCTCTAAGCAGACAGAACAACCTGCCCTGTCACCGAACACCACCCTTAGCGCTGCTTGATCTGCCGACCTGCTGAACAGCAGGCGGATACGCATCCGATCAGACCACACTGGCTGGTGTGTGTGTGTGTGTGTGTGTGTGTGTGTGTGTGTGTGTGTGTGTTTGTGTTGTGTGTGTGTGTGTATGTGTGTGTGTATGTGTGTGTGTGTGTGTGTGTGTGTGTGTGTGTGTGTGTGTGTGTGTGTTGTGTGTGTGTGCGTTTGTGTGTGTGTGGGGGGGAGGAGAAATTTTTGTTACAAGATCATGAAAGTGGTAGGTCAAGGAGATTTAAAAAAACCTTTTTTTATATTTTATTATTATATCTAAAAAATATAAGCGAAAGTGGTCTGTTGTTGTCTGTGTTTGTGGTGTGTTGTGGTAAGGTTCCCCCCCCCGGCGAAATTTCACCTTTAATGGCACTTTTTTGGGAAAACCGGGTTGACCAGGGGAAGGTATAAGCCCACTTATGAGGATTCGATCATTTTTTTTTTTTCTTTTTTTTAGCACCCATTAGCGAAATTTGTAAAAAAAAAAGGGGTTGCGAGAATTGAGGAAACCTTGATGGGGGGGATGGGTAAGGGGGAGTAAAGGGTGGGGGGAGGGAAAATGGGTGTGGGTGATGGGTGAGTGAATGGGTGGGGGGGATGGGGGGGGTGGGGGTGAGGGGAGGAATGGGTGGGGGGTGATGGGTAAGGTAAATATAAGCGAAAGTGTGTCGTCTGTCTGTCTGTCTTGTGTGTGTGTGTGTGTGTGTGTGTGGTGGTGTGGGGTCTGGTATAGGTCCGCCCCCTGGCGCAATCCCCTTTTATGCAATTTTAAAACCCGGGGTTTGCCCGGGGGAATTTTTTAAGCCCAATTAGAGATGACCCGACACTTTTTTTTCTTTTTTTTTTTCAGCCTATTTCGATAATTTTGAAAAAAAGTGGGTTGCGAGAATGAGGAAACTTTTTGGAGGGTTGATGGGTTATGGGGGGAGTGAATGGGTGGGGTGATGGGTAATGGGGTGTGGGGGGAGGGTGATGAATGGGGGGGGGGAGGGTTGGGGGGATGGGGATGGGTGAGGGAATAGGGGGGGGGTGATGGGTAAAAGGGGGAGGAATGGGTGTGTGGTGATGGGGAATGGGTGAGTGAATGGGTGGGGGGTGAGGGAATGGGTGAGTGAATGGGTGGGGGGTGATGGTAATGGGTGAGTGAATGGGGGGGGGAATACATACTTTTCTACATCCATGATTTCAGGAAAGTTAGAAGGGGCTATCGGAGAGCCCCGTGTTTGGGGGGCCCGAAGGCCCCCCAAAACACAGGGGGGCCGAGGCCCACCACCAATAGCCCTCCGCAGGAGCTAGCCAAAAAGTCCGCCGGAGGGCGGCTTGCGGCTAGTTAATATATATATTAGTATATATTTTTTTTTAAATTTTTTATATATGGGGTTATATATAGTTTAATATATTATTATATTATAATATTATATTATAGTATTATATATAGATAGATAACACTTTTATCTATGTATATATATATACATTATTATATTATTTTAAATATAATTTTTATATAATATATATATAATATAAAATATATATATTTATAATTATTATATATATATATATATACATATATATAAGATAACATTTTATTCTGTAATATTATTAATGACATATATATAATATATATATATATATATATATATATATATATATATATATATATATATATATATAATATATATTATTATTCCTGGGGGTGGTCGCTGGGACGGGGGGGGCCCTGTTAGAGAAGGAGAGGACACGGAACACTTCCAAGCAGCACCAAACCTATGCTGGGTATGCGATGGGAGGGCAACGCGTCAGTGGCGCTGCACGTCGGGAAGCGAGTCTAAAATGGAGTAGCAAAAAAAAACTCATTCATGATTCCCTGTAAACACGCCACTTCATAGAAAAGTTGAGAAAGACAAAGGAAAAGTCCCGGGCGAACTTTGCAGCAGAGAACACGCACTTCATAAAAACACAAGCGGTGGCTGATTTTCATATTCCATGTTTCACGATGTGGCATAACGGCCAAGAGTTTGTGTCAAGTTTCCCGTAAACGTGAAATATGAAAAGTTAACTCTTTCTGTAAACCTGTGTGTGTGTGTGTGTGTGTGTTGTGTCGTGTGTGTGTGTGTGTGTGTGTGTGTGTGTATGTGTGTTGTGTGTGTGTTGTGTGTGTGTGTGTGTGTGTGTGTTCGTTAATGACTGTTTTGCGTCTGTCTGTCTGATTCTGTCTTTCTTGTTTTTTGTTCCTGTTCATGTGTGTGCTCATACTATTGCAGTAGAGAGCAGTACATAAGCCATGAATTCAATATGCTTTCCTAGGATGTTAATTGACGCGACGAGAGAGAGAGAGAGAGAGAGGAGAGAGACGAGAGAGACGAGAGAGAGAGAGAGAGAGAGAGAGGAGAAGAGAAGAGAGAGAGAGAGAGAGAGAAGAAGAAGAGAGAGAGGAGAAGGAGAGAGAGAGAGAGACGAGAGAGAGAGATGAGAGATGAGAGGCGAGAGAAGAAGAGAGAGATGAGAGAGACCCCAGAGAGAGAGAGAGAGACGAGAGAGAGACGAGAAGAGAGAGAGCAACAGAGAGATGAGAGAGAGAGAGAGCGATGACGAAGACAGAGGAAGAGAGAGAGAGGAGAAGAGAATGAGAAGAGAGAGAGAATGGAGAGAGAGTAGAGATGAGGAGAGAGAGAAGAGAGAGAGAGAGTATCCGACCCGTTGACTGCACTCGTCCACAAGAGCCACTGCGCACACCAACACCCGCTGACCTCGTACACACACCCGTGAAACCCCCCCCTTTCCCCTACCCCCGCCCCGGAACCTGCCCCCCTCCCCACCCGAAGCCCCTGCAAAACCCCACAGGTGTTGCTAACATTCCTGAATCACCTACTGTAGATGATTCTGACTCTGACTACGCAGACCTGCCCAATTAGGCCTAGGAGCTCGTGGAGATAATCCGGCAGCTAAGAGTGGAACTCGCCAGGAAGAAAAACATCATCAATTACTTCGAGACCACCTCTCATACCCTGGAGATAAGAGGGACGCTGTTGTTACCGTCCTGGACTTCATTGATAACATCTGTGCCACAAGATCAAGCATAGAAGAAATCGACGTAAGGTCGATCGCTACCACCGCTATACCACACAGAATCGACGAGGAGTGGAATAGAAAAGTAGCAACTAATAACGTAACAGCAAATTGGTGGACTTCAGGCAAGCCTCAACAACTAAAGGCTACCAACACTCGTCCGTCTGGCCCCAATCAGCCGCCTCGACCTCTGGCTACTACTACGTCTGCTGCTACCCAGGCTGCTCCTAACTTGGCTTCTCCGACTACTAGTATCCCGGCCACTGGCATCTAGTCTACCAGACCCCCGGCTACTACCACCCAAGTTACTTCCACCCCAGCCTCCATCCCGCCGTTGCTGGGTGTGTCCAGGCCTGCTGTGCCAGCACCCAGGAACTCCATTAGAAACACGTGGCAACACGACAACAATCAAAGAAATAGAGGCCAAATACAAAAATATCCTTCAGGTAACTCTGCCCCATCTCGCCCCACATACCATAACCAGGATAGAGCCTTCTGCCAACACTGCAGGCGCAAGGGGCACTCTGAAAACAACTGCCTAAGGAAAATTAAGTGCAGCTATTGTCTACGTACAGGACATTCTGTTCAAGAGTGTCATACTCGCATCACGCAGGAGAGACAAGATAGGTTCTTTGACAAGATCTCAACCGATCAGGCACAGAATAACGCCCTCCTTGTTCAGACTCTCAGCCGCTTTCTCACTCCTGCTTCTCCTACTCCTGTCTCTCCGTCATCCCAGCCTATCACCAACAACTGGGCTTCAGCTTCAGCATCAAGACAACAGACCCACACACCACAACCATACCCGCTTCATCCTGACCCTGCCGACCCATAGTCGATCGTATGCCGACCCATAGTCAACCGGCCTGGAACTATGGTCGCCAGTAAGTCCCGCGATCACATCACCATCATATCTGCCAATGTCAGAGGTCTCCAAACCAACATCGGGGAACTGATTAACACTCACGTGATCCTCACAACCGGACATCGTTGCGGCAGTAGAGACCTTCCTCAACAATCAATCCCAGACAACTTTGGACAGATAAATGGATATACGAGGTGGCATCGACGCGACAGGACACGCGGACCTTTGGTGGTATCGCTGTCTCCTTGCACAAGAGTCTGTCGGTCCAGCCACTTGAAGTCACTCTACAAACCATCTGGAGAAGATGTTTTTCAAAATATGGACTCACCATCACAGCGCTATCCTGCTGTTGTGTGCTACCGCCCACAGTGGCAGGGGAGGGAGCCTATTGAGTATCTGCACACTCACCTGGATGACCTGTTGCAACAACACACCTGTGAGCACGTTGTCATCATAGGCGACATGAACCACATCTAGTTGCAAGATCCTTTGATGACTTCCTCACAGTGTATGGTCTAACAAACCAAGTTTGACTTCCCACACACATTTCCGGCTCATCACTTGATCCTGTCATCAGTGATCTCCCAGACAGTGTCGTCACCTGTTCACCCCTCGGTGCTGTAGGATCATCAGATCACATGGCGATCCTAAGTACAATACAGGTTGCAGCTCAGAGGGATGCCCCCATCACACGTACCAACTGGCTGTGGGGCAGAGCAGACTGGGACGGTCTATGTGACGAGCTGCAACAAACACCCTGGAGCACCATTCTCGTCAATGATGTAGATACACAGGTACACACATTCACACGTACTCTGCTTGAACTCCAGAAGAAATATGTGCCAAGCCAGACTTACACTGCCAAGCCCGTTTGATAAGCCCTGGTTTGGTTACCAATGTAGGATGGCTGCTGATGAAAAAAGTCGTGCCTGGCGGCTCTACTCACGCCATCCAACCGACCCTAACAAGGAGCGCTACAGACACGCTTGTGCAGCAATGAAAGAAATCCAACAATGGGCTCAACGACGCTGGCAAGACGACCTCAAAATCAAGCTCAGTGGTCGTTCAGTGGGTAACAAGTCCTGGTGGACCACACTTAAACAGCAACAAGGTCTGACAACTGACGACACCATACCTCCGCTATTCAAGTCTGACGGCACAGTGGCCACCAAGAACAAGGACAAGGCCGAGGTACTCGCGACATTTTTTTCCAACAAAATGACAGTACCTGATCCCCAGCGATCCATCCCAGCTGTGCCCATCCTCACCAATGCCAGCCTTTCTAACCTCACTATAACTAGTGTGGAAGTTCGCCGACACTTAGTTCAGGTCGACACAAAGAAGGCCTTGGGCCCAGACAACATTAGCCTTCATATCCTCAAGCGCTGCGCCTCTCAGCTAGCAACGCCCCTTGCTACTATCTTTCAGCACTGCCTCACTACTGGAAGGTGGCCCACCCTGTGGAAGGCTGCCAGAGTGGTGGCAATACATAAGAAAGGAAAAAGAACTGACCCCAAGAACTATAGGCCCATCTCCCTTTTATCAGTTCTTGGCAAGACGCTGGAAGCTAGCTATAATTGCCGACAAGATATCGTCTTTCTTCACATCACACCACCTTCTTAACATCAAGCAATTTGGCTTCCGAGCAAACAGGTCAGCGGCCGACCTATTGCTCCATCTGTTTCACCAACATGGCATAAGCGTCTTGACCAAAGAAAGGACACATACGTC
>JACEEZ010016127.1:0-12500 GCA_016584305.1 Chionoecetes opilio | reverse complement strand
CACCTTTTTAGCTCTATTTCTAGCCTCAATACATTGTTTCCTAGGACGGAGGTCTGAGCTCACCCTCACTCCCAGATTTGTTTTCACCTTCTGATCTTTTCAGCATACCTCATACCACATACCATTCCAGAAAACAGCAATATGCGGCCCGGATTCGAACCAAGGCCCGCAGATTTGTAGCTAGGCGCGCTAGCCACTACACCACGGAGGCGACGAAGCAGGAGTAGTAGCAAAACACTTAAATCACACCCTCCAAGGTTTCCCTAAGGCTCCTTCGTCCCACGATGATCCAGTTTTATGTAAGAGAGGAAGAATACAAGGTGGCTGGGCCTTTTGCGTGAGTACGAAAAACAAAGATGAAAAATAGTTTCGATGCGTTACCATAAAAAAATGTATTTGATGAATCGTGAACAGAAATGAGAATATCGCTGAAATTTTTCTTTGAGAGAGAGGAAGAGGTAGAAAGAGAAAAAAAGAGAATGAGAGGGAGAGACTTGAACCGCCAGATGTCAGTGAGAGAAACTGGAGAAAGAAAGTAAGAAATACGCAAAACTTTCCTGCGTAACACCGGCCAGTCTTCTTTCTTTCTCACTCACACTTCTTCACCACAGAATAGTAAAACAAAAGTTCAAAAAAAGGGTCCGCTACGCAAACTGACGGGCCGTGAAATGCTGATACAAAAACCATGGTCAAAAATATTCCCAGGCCATGTTAGGTCATCCCCTCGTGGCGAAGAAAAGAAAAAGGGGGGAGAGGGTTTTGCAGGTAAACAAATGTTGCAAAAGCGGATAGAACTTGTAACGCCTGAGAAGGGTTTGAAAAGTGGTCACGACGGAATGAAAGAGAGAGAGAGAGAGAGAGAGAGAGAGAGAGAGAGAGAGAGAGAGAGAGAGAGAGAGAGAGAGAGAGAGAGAGAGAGAGAGAGAGAGAGAGAGAGAGATATTGATATTGATATATTTATTTGGCCATGTAGTTTTGTACATATGAACATATTACATATAGTGATAAAGCCAGGTCCAATAAGCCGAAGCTTTTATAGGACCTGAAAGCTATAATACATAATAACATAGCAAGGGACTGGTCAGGCCATTTTGAAAATATAACATTTTATGGATGATAATATGGAAGTTAACAATAGTAACCCAATCATTTTAAATGCATAAAAAAAAAAATCTTAATAACCATAAAAAAATAAAACACGCAAAGAAAAAAATATATATAAATAAAATAAAAAAAAAAACTATCCTATCATTTGGAATAATGTGCAATAATGTAGAAGTCAATAATGTAAAAAATAAAAACACATAACAGTGAAATTTCAAAATACACAATATGACATTTATGGTTGTAAAGAGTTTATAAATTTTCATTGTATTTGTCAAGCATGCTTTTTATCAAGTTATGTTTGAAAGATTTTAAGTTTTCATCAGTAATAAAATGTTCTGGTAATAAATCATTCCAGCTTTTAGTTCCTCTTGACAAGATACTCTGTTGTGCATGTGATGTCCTGCACAATGGTATACGTAAATCATGTGGTCTTCGGGTTACATTATAGGGTATTGCTCTAAAGCCAAGGTCTAAAGGTAAAGAGTGTATGGATTTATGTACAAAAAGATTGGTTTGAAGGAGTATGATATCTGGAAGCTTTAATAACTTGAAGTCTCGGAAAATACTGATGGTATGGTCATAACGATTTTTAAAGAACATAACACGTAACAACTTTTTCTGACTAATAAAGAGGCTGTCAATGAAGGTTTTATAGGCACCTCCCCATAAAGATGAACAATATAAAAGATGTGGATATATTAGGGTAAAATAAACTTGTAAACATTTTACATTCAAGAAGTCTGTAAAGTATGCCTGTGTATAACGATATCCTAGATTTCATCATATCAATATGTTCTTTCCATTTCAACTTACTATCTATATATATCCCTAGAAATTTAAATTCGAAAACCTCATGTAATGATAGATTATTTATCTATATTTGTGTGTGTACTGTCTGAGTCATAAGGGGACTGGAAACCATAAAGCAAGTTTTATTAATATTTAAAGTTAATTTGTTGCTCTTAATCCAATTTGAAACTTTATTTAATTCTTCATTCAATGTAATTGTAATATTTTCAAGATTGTGGCCTTGAATAAAGATTGTGGTATCATCAGCGAAAAGTATGAATTTAAGTTTATTACTGCTACGACTGATGTCATTTATGTATATTAAGAAAAGTACAGGACCAAGAATTGAACCCTGGGGTACTCCACATGTGATGTCATTATAAGGAGATGATGTATTATTATACGATGTATATTGCTTTCTATGACTTAAATAACTTTTGAACCAGTTGTGAGCATTACCATGTATTCCATAGATAGATAATTTGTGTAATAAGATTGTGTGAGAAATTGTGTCAAATGCTTTTGTGAGGTCACAAAAAACTGTTATTTGTAGCATTTTATTGTCCAGTGCATTGTAAATGTTCTGACAGATATGGTAGACTGCTAATTCAGTGGAAAACTGGGGACGGAATCCATGTTGAGTTGGAGTTAAAATTGAGTGTTTTGAGAGGTAACCCATTAATCTCATTACCATTACTTTTTCAAAAACTTTACTAAAGCTTGGCAATATTGAAATTGGTCTATAATTTTGCAGTAAAGAATTGTCACCTTTCTTGAAAAAAGGGACAATTCGAGCAATTTTCATTCGATCTGGAAAGGTACCCTCTTGAAATGATTTATTTATAATGAATACTAGAAATGGTGAAAATATTTCAGAGCATTCTTTTATTATTTTCATATTTATTTCATCATGGCCAGGAGATATAACTTTCATATTTACAATTACTGATTTGATTTCAGCTGGTGTTGTAGGTCTTAAATAAAAAGAAAAAGGGAGTGCTTCTGGAAGATATATGTTAAATGGCTCTTGTGTATCTTGAATGTTATTAGCAAGTGTGCTACCTATACTGCTGAAATGATTATTAAATGACCTAGCCACATTTTGATTATCAGTGATTGTATCGCCATCGACAAGAAAAGAAGGTGATATCCTAGTTTTATTTTTACCCAGTAGGTTGTTGATTATGTCCCATATTTTTTTAGGATCCCCAGCATGATCTGTAAATCTAGTTTTATAATAATTTTATTTTGCTGTTCTTATTGTTGCCGTCAATTTATTTCATAAAAGATTTAAAAGTATTTTTATATGTTAAAGGCCATTTTGCATATAGCTTTTGTAGTTTATTCCGTTGTTTGATCAACTTTTTAATAGGTGGTGTAATGTATGTTTGCCTTGATGCTTTTCTTTGATTTTTGTTGTTTTCAATGGAAAGTGCTTATTGTACAATTCTAAAAACCTATTCATATATTTATCAAAAAGATAATTTACATCACAATCCAATGCATTTGTATTCCAGTTAAATTTTGCTAAGTCATCTTTGAAATCATATATTTTTTCAATGTCTAGTTTTCTTTTTGTGAAAGTCACTGTGTTGGAAGTATAACTATCATTGACTACTGAAAAATAACTATAAATAGGGAAATGATCACTAATTGAGTTAAATATTATCCCATTTGTTAAATAGTTATCAAAATTATTAGTCCAGATATTATCAATGATTGTGGCCGAATTTCTAGTTACACGTGTTGGTTTATTGATTGTGGAAAAGAATTAGTAACTATGGAACATATTTATCAAAATTTGAGCATTTTTTTCATTATAATTTAAAATATTAATATTAAAGTCTCCCATAATATAAATAGGTGTCCTAGGGGTTGATAAAGTGGTAATGATATAGTTAATAGATGCAATAAAATCATCAATATTAGAATTAGGGGGTCTATATATCATGCCAATAATAAAATTGTGTGGTTGGGTAATTTCAAGGAATAATGATTCAATGGGAGCAAATTGCAAAGAAACATCTCTAATAGTATTGGCCTGAAACATTTTGTGAAGATAGATGGCAATACCTCCACCTTGTGTATTGTTATTATTGAAGTAATTATCATAACCTTCGATGGGAAAAAGTTGACAGATGACATCACTGAGGCGAGTTTCACAAAAACCTAAGACATCAAATTTCATACTAGTTGCATAAATACATTGCTCAACACAACTATCTATATGAAGAGGTAAACTATTGTTTAGAGAAAGAGAGAGAGAGAAAGAGAGAGAGAGAGAGAGAGAGAGAGAGAGAGAGAGAGAGAGAGAGAGAGAGAGAGAGAGAGAGAGAGAGAGAGAGAGAGAGAGAGAGAGAGAGAGAGAGAGAGAGAGAGAGAGAGAGAGAGAGAGAGAGAGGATGACAGATATTGACAGACAGATCAACAGATAAACAGACTGACAGGAAAAGGCAGAGAGAGAGAGAGAGAGAGAGAGAGAGAGAGAGAGAGAGAGAGAGAGAGAGAGAGAGAGAGAGAGAGAGAGAGAGAGAGAGAGAGAGAGAGAGAGAGAGAGAGACAGACAGAAATTGACAGACAGATCAACAGATAAACAGACTGACAGGTAAAGGCACAGACAGATAGATAAGACATAGAGACGGATAGGCAGACTCATATATTGCAAACATATTGAGAAAAAATTCCTATCTATAAAGGAGGCGCGTCACGTAAGACTCATCGCTTGGTCACTTAACTTATCTGTTCATTTGAATTGGTTAGGTTGTGGACATCAGATTTTGAAACATTTGATGAGGGTCAGGTTGTAAGAGTAAAGTCAATTATGGCATTGATTTGTCGAATCGTACAAGAAACATTATTGTATTACAGAAAATCGGTGGCATTAGTTTGATTACCTCGAGGTTAACTGTTCTTACCCCTTGAGGCCCAGAACGTAATTTCCATTGCAATTTGGGTACCATGAGACAATTATAATGAACGTAAGCAATATTTTATAGATATGACGTGTTTAGTATCCTTGTCGACTAACTAATTTGGTATATTCAGTGACTTTTCGTAATTTTATGGCTCACAACAGACAAATTTATATAGCCAAGGAAAGACCTGGGCGTGAAGGGGTTAAAAGGGTGTGATGATTAGAGAAATGTACGTCCTATTATATAAGTGTTTTAGCTTAGTTCTGTGTGAGACGATAATATGATCGAATGACTATGTAATACAATATATAATGATATTATAGTATGAATAGAACCTTTCCTTCGTGATTATTACATGGCTTACCTCATTTTTGATGTTGTGGAGAATGGTCAGGCTGTCTCATCAAATATTTGTGGTATTTTTATTCTTTGTTGAGTGACTGTCATAATTAACCCTTCACGCCCAAGTCTTTCCTTTGCTATATAAAATCGTCTGTTGTCTTGTCAGCCATAAAATTACGAAAAGTGACTGAATATACCAAATTAACTAGTGAACAAGGATACTAAACAGGTCATATTATAGATCTATGGTCATATCTATTAAAATATTGCTTATAGTCAATAAAAATCGTCTTATGGTTGTCCAATTACAATGGAAATTACGTTATGGGTCTCAAGGGGTTCAATGGTACATATGGGGGAGTGAGAATGGGTTATGGATATGCAAAATACGGGAATGTACAATACATACCCTTGAATTTCTTATTATATTCGTACGTACTTATCAGTTCCGTTTAGTCCTCTTCCATAACTTTTCCATATGAGTCTTTTACTACTTCGCCTCATTTATAAGTCATTTTTGAACCCCAAATTTTACTTCTTTTCCTATCATTCAAGTCGCTCTTTGATGCTGTGCAGATACTGTGGAAGACTCCTTGTGTTATCCATACAGTGACTTTTAGTGCCTCGGAGGATCTGATAACAATGTAGTTGTTCAGTGGCACTGTGATAGAGAGTGACAGTCTGCAAGTGACTCAAACTACTAAAAATGCTCAATTGTTAAACTTACCATAGTTTTATTATTAGCATTTAAGGTATTCAGTCTCTTATATAAATGAGAGATAGAGAGAGACAAAGAAAGAGAAAGCTTAACCCCTTGAGGACTCAGAACGTAATTTCCATTGTAATTTGGGTACCATTAGACGATTTTTTGTGAATATATGCAATATTTTATAGATATGACCTATTTAGTATCTTTGTCCACTAACTAATTTGGTATATTCAGTTACTTCTTGTAATTTTATGGCTCGACAACATACATTTTTTTATAGCAAAGGAAACATCTGGGTGTGAAGGGGTTAAATAAATGCGAGATAGAGAGAGACAAAGAAAGAGAAAGCTTAAAACACCCAACGTTATTCATCCCTGTCCTACAATGAACCCAGGGGACAGTCCATTGTTCAGATTCCCTTCCTCAGTGCCTTGGGTTTTCGTACGTCCTCACCTTACCCTGTCTTCCCTCTTACCTTCCTGCCACATCCCCACCTTGCCTCCCGCCTTTGTCCACTCCCTACCTGAGGACGCAAGATATGAGACTGGACTTCGAAGAGCAAAAAAAATAACTCAGGTTCGAAGTCCCGAGTCTGTTAAGGGTTTTCTTTGTCTTCTCTTGACTCCTTTTTAACCTCGTATTTCTTCTTTCATCTGCGTTGCTTTTTAAAGTGCCCCGCGAATTCAATTTCATTTAGAGATTGTGTATGTTTCCTGGTAGCGTTTCTCTGGAACCAACACTTGTTTGTTATATTTCTCTGTCAGTCTTTTTGTGTGCATGTACATGTACCTATCTGATTCTCTCCCCTCTTTTTGCTCTCTCTCTCTCTCTCTCTCCTCTCTCTCTCTCTCTTTTCTCTCTCTCTCTCCTCTCCTCTCCTCCTCTCTCTCTCTCTCTCTCCTCTCTCTCTCTCTCCTCTCCTCTCTCTTTTTCTCTTTTCTCTCTCCCCTCTCTTTTTCTCTCTCTCTCTTCTCTCTCTTTTTCTTTTTTTTCGTATTTCTACAATCGGCCGCAGTCTTTCCCGCAGGAGGTGGTCGCCTGGAGTCCATGATGGTGACAGTAACAGTGCAATAACTCTTTAAAATTATGGTCCACTGGGCCTCATCCACAAATCTTTGCCTTATAACAAGGTCCAAGTCGATGATTTAGAGAGAGAGAGAGAGAGAGAGAGAGAGAGAGAGAGAGAGGAGAGAGAGAGAGAGAGAGAGAGAGAGAGAGAGAAGAGAGAGAGAAAGAGAGAGAGAGAGAGAGAGAGAGCGAGCGAGCGAGCAAGAGAGAGAGAGAGAGAGCGAGGAGAGAGAGAAGGGGAGAGGAGAGAGAGAGAGAGAGAGAGAGAGAGAGAGGAGAGAGAGAGAGCGAGCGAGAGGCAAGAGAGAGAAGAGAAGAAGGAAGAGAGAAGAGAAGAGAGAGAGAAGAGAGAGAGAGAGAAGAGAGAGAGAGAGAGAGAGAGAGACAGAGACAGAGACAGAGAGAGAGAGAGCGAGAGAGAGCGAGCGAGAGCGAGAGCGAGAGAGAGAGAGAGAGAGAGAGAGAGAGAGCGGGGTGACATTGAGAGGAAATATGATAACTGAAATAATTGTACAGAAATAGAAACAGTGAAAACTGGAAGCATGTTTGTGAATAAATCTGATTTTGTCATGAATTAAGTTACTAAATCATTAATGTTCAAATAGCAGAGGGACTCCCACGACACCTGCGCCAGTAAAATTATCGGAAAATATGATGCATAAGAAATTGTAAGCGTTTCATGACAGGTAAGATATTTTGATATAGAGAATACCATGAGTAATCCCTCGGGGTCCTCGGTGCATTACCAGAATCACAGAGACATCAAAGAGATGTTTAACAGGACATGAATAAATGTATCAAATAAATTACTCGTGTTTCAGCATTCATATGTTCTTAATCGCCTGTATTGAATCCTGACTAAAAGATTAAATGATGTTTCTAGTATTGAAAAAAAAGTGTACGAGGCAAATTATTGAGACTGATTTGAATTATTGTTATTATAGACTCTGAGAAAATTATTTATTATTATGTGCGTTTTGACCTGCCGCCACCTGCACACCCACGCAATGGACAGGCAAGCCGAAGATAGACAAACAAATTCTAAAATGAAAACTGTAGTATTAATAATTGTATTATATATCTTAAGCGGCCATTTCACCAAGGATTGTTTTGGTCCCGATAGTATGCGATCCTTTTTTTGGTCGATCGGCCGCATTTTTGCGAAAATAGTCGGGAACCTGCGAGCACTGTCGAGCACTACCCTATACCTTCGGTGGAAGATCTGGCGCGATCGCCTCAGTCCTCCGAGGGTCGGGTACCGAAGAAGTGATCGGCTACTGTTTTTAAACATGTTGAAAAACTGTAACCGATAAAAAACCGTCGGCCCGTGGTCGTCTTGGTCGTCCGAGGGTCCCCTGA
Organism: Chionoecetes opilio; assembly: GCA_016584305.1. Lineage (NCBI taxonomy): Eukaryota > Metazoa > Arthropoda > Malacostraca > Decapoda > Majidae > Chionoecetes > Chionoecetes opilio. Next base: position 4,211 of record JACEEZ010016127.1, on the reverse strand, counting down.
AGGTCCCCTTGTCTCGCCCGCCCTCTGGAGCTTTCGTATAGCCTCTGCCGCTCTCTACCGAGGGTCGTGCGTAGTGTCGGCGGAGTGTAAGCACCCGACCCTCGCCAGATCCCGGACGACCGACCCCATGTGCCCCGTAAGTGCCCGTAAGTGCCCAATCACCCCCGCAGGTAGCCGACCTCCTTGCTGACTGTCCAAAAATAGCCAGATTAAGGGCATCCGCCCCCGAAGAAAACGACCAATCAGATCTTCCCCCCTCTTCGCGCGAGATAGCCGGGGGTACCCGGGAAGTACCGGGTTAACCCCGAGATAACCTTAGGGCGACCTATAAAATAGGGTCCCAGAGAGAGCAACAATCCCCCTTCGACACCGACCACGAAACACCTCTACAATTAAAACGCTCTACGGATAACCTCTACAACAACGCTTTTCCGGGAAAGAAACTGGCCAGGAAAAGGCCAGTACCGGGCCTGCACGATCTCCAACGCCCCCGTTTCTGAGGTTCCTGCCGAAATTCCTGCCGGGTTCCTCCCCGGTCGAGGTCTGCCTCCCCTCACGAAGAAAAGCCCGCTCCCGAAATAGAAGGAAAGGGAAGAGTGTCAAATTCACCACTGAAGAAAGAAGAGGTGGACTTCACCCAACAGAACCCCTCCCTTACGAAAACCCAAAGAGGGTTTGGGTAAACAAGAGGGTCAGGGATGACTTGGAGACCCAGGGGGAAGGGATGCAACGGCCCAAGAAGATACCCTCTGGTACAGTCCATCCGGACCCGACTCTCTCGTCAGGAAAAAAAAGCCCCACCAGGGAGCACCCCGTATCACAGACAGAGACCAGTAAGTATCTAAAATTATTTAATATTTTATTAATATCATTTTTAATCACTTCCCATTTTTTATTTGTCTTTTTGTTTTTCATTTTTTGCAAAATGTTACTGTTAAATTACAAAATTTATTTCAAATGTTTTAAGTATTTTTTGACATTTTATTTTAATAATGAAAAAAGTTCTGCATGGCTTTGTAATAAGTTTATTTTTTAAAAATAATTTATAATTTTAAATTTTTTTTTAATTTCTGTAAAATCTGTTTTATTGACAGTCAGTCAAATATTATTATGACATTTTATGATTTTTGCAAACTTTGGTACAAATGTTTTTTTTAAATTTTTGTAGTGTTTTAAATTTTTTTCTTTTTTATAATAATCTATTAATTGGTGCTTGCTATGACAGCATTTATACCACTTATTATAAAACATGTTTATTATGTGTGGGGAAAATGTTTTTACTTTTTATAAAGTTTCTTTTAATTTTGTCTTTTCAGATGGATCCTGGACAAAATTTTCCCCTTTCCTGTCCCCTCATGTAGAGGTTCCCGGGAACACTGTATCTCTGAAGGGGAAGGCGGCAGCTGCACTGCGCCCCCTGGCCGCGGCCTCTAACCTCGACCTCCTAAGGTGATCCCTGATCCACCTGACGACTGCATCTGGCGTTCCGGGGATGCCTACATCCCACCCCTCAACCAACGTCGGAGTCTTTTTCGCTGCGACGCCCCTCCACCCGAACAACTACGACCGTCCGCAGGGCAAGAAGAGGCCCCTCCCCCCGCCGACACTCTATATACTGACAAGCGCCCATCGACGAGATGCCCCCGAGGGGCGGCAAAAGAGTTAGCCCCCTCTCCAGGGACCTCCCGCAGACTCTACGGCCCACCCACCAGCCCCAGACAAACATCACTGTGCGGGGTCCTTCCAGCCCGTTCAACGGGTCCCCCCAAGATCTGGAAATTTCGGGCCGATCTTCCCGCTCTGGAGGGATGGTAGCGGAAATGATGAGCCAACGCGCCCAACGTCAGGGTCAGACAGCAGCAGCAAGCCTCAGCAACGTCGTCGTTGGGGATAGGCGCTGGAGCAGGCAATTCAATACCCTCTTCAAAGCCTCCCTTTACTCTGATGCATTGAAATCGCGCGTCAACATATGTCCATCCCACCAACATCATCCTATAAACTGTATTTGGGGTCGCCAGACCATCAGAACCCAGAGCAAAATTCTTTTAGTTGTATACAGCGCCCACTGTTAGGGGGGTTTCCTATTGCGCAATCTTACCATCCAGACTCCAAGGCGTGTGGCACATTCCATCTCTTCTGAATTTATCAGCGATCTGTTTTCCATTCTTCAGCAGTTACAGGACAGGGATAATTTTCATCTCTGTACTCTTCTACATGGCCTCGTCACATAGGAATGAAGGGCAACTGTTGGCTTGACACTCCTGAAGGAATAGGACACGTTTGGGTAGCTCTCACCAGTCGCCAGGTATCGCAAGGTGGCGGCCAGCTTCACCCCAGGATCTATCGCCACCTGTAGTTGGTGTCCATCTTCTGTATACTGGACCAATCCGAGCCAGCATCTCTCAAACATCTCTGGAGGCATGCGCAGAAAGTTTCGGAAAGCAGCAGAATCACTGACCCTCATCTCTTGCATCAGTGCACGTAGTGGGCCCTAGTGTAAACCTTCTGTCATCACCCAGCCAGGGGGCACACCAAAACCTGGAACTAGTAATAATAATTGTTATTAATACAACAGCAAGGCATATATTTACTCAAAATTATTATAAATAATAATAAATTTACAAATTAATACCAATGCCAGAGAATTATAAACCAAATATAAAAAAAACTGCAACTTTTCTCAGAACAGGTACTGAAAAAAACACAGTGAAAACCTTTTTAAAAATTCACAAAAACTTACTTTTTTTGGCATATTTTTCCCCTTGGTCCTTGGCCTCCTCCTCAGCATATTTTTCTAGTGTAATAACATTTTGCTGTGCTATGGCAGAACGAAGTTGTAGAGCTACAACAAGCCCCAGCACTGCTTGTTGGTCCATGACCTTCCCTGGCTGGTCAGAAAATGATGAAAGGCTTCGATCTGGCTCGATTTATATAGTCGGGCCCCAAAACACCTATCTTTCCCGGCCGATCTAGGCCCAAATTTTGTCGGCCGAAGAACGTCCGAAATCGTTTTAAAATCGTCCGAAGACCGTTTACTTTCGGCTTCCTGCGGCCCCTGCGTCAACATCCCCTACTTGGCCCACTCCGCGCAAAGAACGGTGGAAAACGGGGACATGGGCCGCAAGCGGCCGAAAAGCGTCCTTTTGGGCCGGGATCGCCCATTTTGGGCCCTCTCTCTGCCCTCTTCGACCGAACAACGCGCGAAAATCGTAAATTTCGCGCGAAACGGGGCTCTACCGGGGCCTTTTGCCGTGTACCTGCGGGTCTGCGGAAAATTTCGCATCTTGCGCCCCGAAACGTGTCGATCGCGCGAGGAAAGTCCCTGATTCGTCCCCCCCCCCATGGCCATTGGGGCGGGACCAAACGGGTCACAAAAAGGGGGCGATTGGAGGGGATTCAGGGCGACAATCGGGCCCGTCAAAAAAAATTTATTCATCGGGGCAATCGGTCCAGATCGGCCGATTGGGGAAAAAAAGTCCTTGTGAAATGCAGCCTTTACATTACCCCACCAGTGAAATCAAAACCGTTGTCATTTTTTTACGTAAATTTCGCACTGACAATGTTTAATCCGTATTTGTTTGTGTTCGGCCCCTTTTATAAATTATTAACCCCTTGGCCCCGAACGTAAATTTTCCATAAATTTTGGGGACCCTTTAAAGATTTTTAGTGAATTAAGTAATATTTTAATAATTAACCCGTTTTTTATCCTTTTCGACTAAATAATTTGGGAAATTTAGTCACTTTCCGTAATTTTTTTGGCTCACAAAATACAATTTTTTTATACAAAGGAAAAATCTGGGGGTTTAAGGGGTTAATTTTTCTGTTTATTTCCTCTAATTCTACTTACAACATTACACATTTTACAACTAATCGTATTTATGTTCTCATTGTTCCTTGAAATATTTTATCTGCACAGTCATTGAGCTCCAAAAGGGAGGCCGGTAAAAAAATAATTTAATAATGTTATTCCCGCCAGGATACAGACAAAATAGCAAAAAAACAACAAACAAACCAATGATTTTAAATTTAAAAAAAAAGAGAAAAAAAAAAAATAACATAGTATGGCCTACTATGTATAGTCTTTTAATGTACAAATCCTTTAGTCGCTTTTTATTTCTACCCATTACCCTTAAATTTATAATAGCATTCCTACTCTCCCCCTATGATGAGCGAACATACCTCCCTCATAGGGGGGGAATAAAAATACCACT